>OY744521.1:184944744-184947244 GCA_963556195.1 Sepiola atlantica | reverse complement strand
CGTCTATTCAACTGTTTTTTCTCATCTTTCTTTCATCGCTTTTTTTTTCAAGGTTTGCTGCACTTTGTGTTGTTTTTTCTTTCGTTGTGTGTTATGCAGCGCTAATCAGCCTTTCTGAATTTTGGTTCATGTATTTTTCTAACTCTTTTATCGTATCATTAAAACAGTTTTCTATATTTGTATGTCCTCTTCCGTCTTTTTTCCTTTTTATATAGAATCGGTCAATATCATTTTCGGGTGCAGAGTATTGTGCATGGTCATTTGTATTGTAGTTATTTGATTCACGTTTCTGCGTTCATACTTTGTACTTCTATCGATCCTGACCAAATTTCCGTGAACTTAACATTGGCAATGTTTGGGCATGCTACGTAAACACCCGAGAGCTGACGAGCCGAATAGTGGCCGAGAGATGCCGAGCGATTAGCCAATCAGCTGTCAGCAACCAGACGACAATTTTTCTACTCACTATTTAAATTGATTAAAGACAAGATTCAAAAATATACAAACACTTTATTAACAGTTGTTTCGATTTATTCTTTTTACAGAAAAATAATTATTTACTAACAGTAATTTCGCTATGTTTTGTTCGTTTTTTTTTGGGGGGGGGGCAGTTGTTTCTTTTGCAATCTTTCTTAAAAACAACTCTGAAAAGAAATACGACGCAGCAACGTGTCGAAGTTATCGGCTAGAAGCTCGTCATCTCTCGAGTGTTTACGTAGCATGCCATGACGCTGCCGACGCGGAGTTCACGGTAATTGGGTCAGGATCGATAGAAGTATCCATAGTTGTCTAGCTTATGAATTACTCAGGGTATATTACAAGGTATATTGTACCATGTACTCATTTATTTCATGTTGCTAATATATAATTATGTTTCAAGGTGTGTCATTGTAATTCGGAGATATTATTTTCTTATTGTAACTTTTATTTCTGTTTATCTTATGGCATCCACTTTCAGAACTTTCAAAGTATCATATTCGTCAAGAACACTCATCTACTCTCAATTGGTAAGTTTTATACATTCCGCTGTTGCGAGTTGTCTCTTCTACATCTAACGCAGTACACAGTTTTACAATCCAAATTCCATTTGAATGCCCTGACTGATTTATTCTTATTTATTCCTAGATTTTTAGGCCATTTTGGTAAATAGTGTCAGGTCTTCTATATATATGAGGTGGTGTATTTTGTCTATTCTATCTGTGAAGTTGTATTCGGCATTACACATCATTAGTATGTTATGTTTGTCATCATGGCTATGTGAGAAATTACTTGTGATAGAACGTTTCCCTAGAAAATGCTCGTCTGTATTATTATCTCTATTAGATGTTGTCCCCAAGTTCTCAGCTTCCATTGTAGTTTATTATTTTGTCAGATTTTAAAAAAATTATCTATGCTTTGTGTATTACATCGCAGGGTTTTTAGTAGTCGTTCCATTATATGCATATGATTTTCTACTGCGTTTTGGCTGGTTTATGGTTTTCTGGGCGATGTATAGCATGCCATGTGTTGTTCTTGTTATTTCCGGAATAATTTTGTTCCCTAGTTAAGCGAGTGGTAGATCTGTTCCATCAGTTTTTTCGTTAAAATGTTGGTATTATTTGTACTCACTAAGAGTCCTCACACCAGTCACCGTCAGTGATTGCTGACTGATTAAAACGGGTCTTGTTCCCTGGAGTCTGAGTGACAACTAGCCTCCCCAGATTTTCAATTCTCTCCACTTCGTTTCGATAACCATTGCAAATGACTTTGCGATATTGCAGCAGCGCTTACCATTGATTTCCCGCTGTAACGACTATTAGTCTCCTCTGGGATGTGGGTGGAAATAAGCCTGCTCAAAGTCCTAGCACTCCTGCACTCTTCCAGTGGAGGTCTAGTTAGTGGTCTCCCTGTTCGGTCATCTTATCCTCATTGACCATTCACGAGTATTTTGTGTGGTATCAGCCGATACGGGTGCCCTCATATTTTAGGGGGCGGGGATTGAGGTTAGACACAATCATGTGTAGGTTTGAGAAGCTAACGCACGAGAATAAGGCACTTTGGCCTACAAAACATGCTTGAGCAGCTCGGTCGGCACATTTCCCGCTAATTAGTTATACATTAACCCATTCTCAGAAAGAAAGTAAAGCGTAGTGTGAATCTCCTTGGACAGAACAAAAGCATACGTCAGCCCGACAACAACGAACCTACTATCTGATTCATTAGTGCCATAATTCTATGATACAACGAAATACCGTATATAAAGTAATCTGTAAACAACCACAAAAACTATAGGTATTCTTTATTAGATAATTATTTTTAAAACAATTTTTAATTAATTAATCTTCTGTAACATACATTTCTAATTTGTATGCTCATACTCTATTAGTTTGGTGTATAGTAATATTATGATTATTAATAATATTACTTAAAGCGAATTAATAAAAAAGGATAACATTTTAAAAACTGTTTTAGAATTTCATTTTGATTTATTTTAAAGGGAGATCATTTACATGAACATTTC
>OY744521.1:184897244-184939744 GCA_963556195.1 Sepiola atlantica | reverse complement strand
TCGATGAACAAACCCTTTTAAAAAGGCAATTGGAGTCTAAAGTTTCTAGAAATGTGTGATGCAACCAGCCTACATTGTTAAATTGGTCTAGATAAATAAATAAAATCATGTTGAGAATATATACTCTTTAAACCTTGTTTCATCATAAGGCAAGTTAGTACGAGTAATTAAATCGAACATGGCCATATATGAAGTCAAAATAAAGCCAAGAGACACTCAAGAAGAAGTATCCGATAATGTATTTAGTTACCTAAATAATCAGTCCAATAAAGAATAATCCCGAGCTGAGATTTTAATTAACAAAACTCTATTTTCTTGCATTCATACAAACTAGCGGGACCCGTGTAAATTACACGAAATAATGTTTTCAATCTTAATTATCTTGTTCCTAACCTATACATGTTTGAATAAAATATAATAAGATTTGACTAGTATAATTATTTTTTTAAATCGGTATCGTATTAATATGTATCTTCCCGGTCGACCCCCTCTCCCACCCCCCTTCGATGTAGAAAGAAATTTTAGAATGTGGTTGGGATCGAACTATAAACCAATCGGGCCGACGTCAAAATCTTACGCTGCTAACCGTTGCACCAAAGAGATTTACTTGAACATGTTACGAAAATTAGGTGACTTGAATGCTTTTCCAAATCTAAGTGCAGCAAGCATGCGCAGAACTTTTGATGTAAGCGTGACACACGAACACACACGCTATCGAATAAATGTATAGAGGATTTCAGAATAAAGATGATATTTTATTAGTTAGGTCGTTACATATGGTATTTAGTATCGTACGTATATCAATCAAAATCACTCACAATGATAATATTAAATCGCTTGTTTTGTGAGCCAATTGTTGCATTAAAAAATCTACACTAAATTCAGGTGGAACCTATGTTTTACCTTCGAAATAATTTTGAGCTGCCAAAATATATCTGTTGATGCAAGAATGTAACGTGGATAACGACGCAAGCTGATAACCTGTGTATGCGAAGTTCGAATCCGGTCAGTGCCATAGTATCACTTTCACTTACGGAGGTTGCCAACCACTTTGGCGTTCTACCTGCAAGAATGCCAACAACAGGATCAAGTCGGTCAACAAAGTTGCATCATGATGACTCATACGACCTTACATTTTTAGTGCAAGTTGTTTGTGGATAGTTAAATAGTGTTTACTCTCATTTGTGTATTTACTTTCTTCATTATTTTAATTCTTCCTTTCCTTTTATTGCTCTATTTATAGTTAGGAGGTTTAGTTATTTATATATATATATATATATATATATATATATATACCTCTTTTTATTGTTTTTGTATTTATTTACATACATAATAATGTCGTGATATCAAACGTAATCAACTATCTGCATAACTTTAAATAACCATATTTGAACGCAACATATCGTAGTTATATTTAATGCTAGTAGGGTCCATATATAGACAATGTTTACGAAATATAAATGACATAAAAAACTTACTCCAAGTTCTTGACCCCATATTACTATTTTATTCTTTTAATATGTTAACTATGTATTATTATTACTTATTGTGTTGTTTAATTATAAAATTTCATAAATACTTATGAACGTTCGTATTATTTGATGAGTATGAAACAGCATTCTCATAAATACTTACTTGCATCGAGACGAGATTATTTTGTGTGGCGGAAGAAGATAGTGTACATCATAGTGTATAAACACAGACACTGGAAAGAAGGTACTATTTTATACAAATAAATTATTGTATTTAATGATTTTAAAGGTTTTATTTTTAAGACGATACGCGTTTAATTCGAAAAATAGGTAGTAGTTTGTGAGAAATCGGTTCTGGATATAAATAATAATTACAATATAAATTCAAATGAAAAATAAATAGAAACTAAATGTAGAAAGAAAAAATAAACTTTGAAACTTCGTATTATGTTATATCTCAGAATCATCGTACCTTTCTATGGTAACTTGGTTAAATTATCGTGCGATGTGACGACTACACTATGCTTCTATAATAACTGACTAGTAAGAACTGCTAGTTGCTAGTTTGAACCGGCAAAGTACTACTATATTGCATATACAAAATTCCTATTTTCCACAGTACGTAGATCAAAATCTGAAGCATTCTTAGTAAACAATTGATAGTGAAACCTAGTGCAAACTAATTTATAAAGTGTTATTTTTTTTAATATTTATAGGGGAAATGTATATTCTAAGAACGTCATCAGAAAGAAGATTGTTGATATTTGTGTATATGTGTAATCTTCAAAACTACAATTGGAAAGCCTTTTTTTATTAGCCGTGCAATTACTGATAGGCGTAGTGATTAATGTAAACCGAGCTGAACGACGGCGTAATACGAAAAGATGAACTCCATTAAATGTCTACCGTAATTTTTTACGATGACCGGAGTCGAAGGATGACTACTTATTACTAAGAGGGATGGGAGTTAGTCACTCCTGCTCACACGCTAAATTTGATACGCAAAAAAATATAAAATATAAATATCAGTAAATTCTAACGAAACTAAACTTTCTTCTGGAAGTACATAGTGGTAAGAAACTAAAACGCATACGTAGCATACCTCTATTTGTTGTGTTTTCTGTGTTACGGAACCCTTTGCATGTTTAATAAATAGGGACACGTCTGACTTTACTTTATATATGAGATGAATTCAATATTGAACAGAAATTAAGTCGCATTTGTAGAAACTCCTGTTTTATTATAAACTATTTAGCGTTGTTTGACTTACTTTTGAAATAGATATATAATAAATACACAAATTGAAGATCAACGCGTGTTCTTAATGGTGATGACTAATCACCGACAGAGACCGGCTTGAACTTGCTTAAAGCTTGTTTCAACCATAACAATATCTCATCAGCTCAAAATCATGTTGGAGGTAAAATAGATCCTACGTGAATTTAATTCAGATGTTTTATAAAATAATTTATTCACAAAAGAAACAATTTACATCAGAAATATGTCTCGATGATTGTACATTGCTAAATGTACAATAGATAAGCATTGGTCCTAGGACGTGACCTTTTACACCATCACCCATTACGTCACGATATTTCGCCGACAGATTAAAACTTATTTCACCATTAGCGGTTTATACCCGATCGTTGGGCGGTTTTGGTATCATACCTGGATATGTCAATTTTCATCTTTACATCAGAGAGTAAGTAACTACGATGTATGTGTTTACGTATAGTTTTCGTTGTAAAAGAAATATGTTTTAAACAAAAACTAATTCGCTCCCGTTATGCCTACTGTTCTGCGGATTATCAAAGACTTTTTGTTAACATTGATATTATGTTTTTTATGTAATTATGCTATGATAATTTCTTTAAATTTATAAAACACGTATCCAGATTTATAAAATCCTTTAGACTTAGCTAAGATTCGAACTCGAGTATTGACATCATAAAATGTACTGTTCCTATTCCTGTTTTGTTAACCTACTATATGTTTCTATTTGAGTACGAAGAGAAAAACTCCCCAACCACTATAACTTTTTAATAGAATCAAGGGAGGCGCGAGGGCGCTTTATCCCTTAATAGACTCTCGAATGGCTTATGCTGGAAATCTCATTTTTTGATCAATCATAACTCAAAAACCAATAAACAAAATTAGTTAAAACTTTGCACAACATGTTTATTTTATAGGTTCTATAAGCGTGTAGAATTTCAGCATCATTTGTCAAAGTAACCCAGAGATTCAGAAAGTTCAATCATGAAATCATGTTACTTGTGTGTGCGTACGTATGTGCCACCCTGTATATCATCAACTATTTGATGGATTCAGCTGATTTTTGGCAGATATAGAGGTTCTAGGGTCTAATTGATGGCATTTTAATTTCAGTTTACCATATACCTTAGTTTTCCAGAAAATTCCCAAAAACCTTAAAAATGACCAGTATTCATACACTTTATTCTATATCGTATCGACCATTTGATTGATTCAGCTAATCTTTGGCAAAGATAGAGATTCTAGTGTCTAGTATATGGAATTTTAATTTCAGTGTACCATATTCCTTAGTTTTCTAGAAAATTCCAAAAAAAACTAAAAAATTACTAGTCTACATACAGTTTATTCTGTATCTCATCAACTTTTCGATGGATTCAGCTGATTATTTCTCAGTAATTTATTTATTGATGTATCATGAACACTATCCAAAGGTTTCTAGTAATATTTTATTGTTGGGAAAATCTTGTCTGTTTACGTGGATCATAGTTTAATTAAAATGGCTGATTTTATCTCACATATTTTTCTATGTAATAACATTATAATGCATGTTTATTACTTATTTGACCATGTTGATTTGTAAGTTATTTATTAATATATTTCGTTTAGTTTAGTTTTATTTATATTCTTCCCCAAATTTATTCTTGTTTTACTTTTTGCTGAAGTGATCTAGAGGAGTATTCAACAGAATGAGAACACTCTTTGAAACACAGAATCTAAACTGGTTGGTCAGACAACAGGAAAAAAAAATCATAATCCGGCAAGAGCCTCTTTACCGTCATTCATTCATAACGAAAATAGAACCACGTTTGATGGGAAGATGTTTTAGGGAAACATTAAAGCGAAAGAATACTGAGGGCAACACACGCACACATGCTCACGTTCACATATATACACATCTATCTATATATTTCTCTTTATATATACACATCTATATGTTCGTGTAGGTTTTTTTCATACGTGTGTGTAGAAACAGTTTAAAGCAAGAACAGAGTGAAAGATGTGTGGGATGTGGAGAGCAAGTGTTCGGGAAAGTTTTCATTCTGGATGTAAGGAAAGGAAGGAGAGTGATGTAAAGTCTGGCAGTACTTGAAAGAGTCGGGAAGGGCCTGGAATATTGGCCGCGGTTCTTTCAGTCTGGTGCCTTCGGTCCTGCGTCTCAATCGACAACAGGAAGAGGTACTGAAAATTGTCAGTTATAAAAATCAGAGCTGTCCACTCTATTCCTCAGACCGGAGCCAGCATCGAACACGGAAGGAAGGAATCGGGTAATGAGTTGGGCGGGAATGTAGCAAGAAGGGGGGTATTGACCGCTCTATGAAAACGCCGCACTCCTTACACTCTGCTCTTTACTATCTACCTTTGTTTATTTCTTCTTTCTTTTCATTATGTTATTTATACTTAGCATGTACACTTCTTTCGCTTTTTTAAAAATATCTGTCTATTTCTCTATCCAATCTTAATGGTTCCTTCATTCTTCTTGACTTGAAAAGAACAACATATTTCGATTGGTCTTTAATCTCTTCTCTTCATCAGTTCTTACTGTCTATTTTCTCTTAGTAGTCATATTGGTGCCTTTTCTTTCCTTTCTTTCTGTGTTGTTACCTAGGCTTTTTCTTTCGTTTAGTCTTTCTGTCTTTTATTCGTCTTGTTGTATTGTGGGTTGTATTAGATTCGTGTTTCTTCTATTCATTCGTTTAGTTTTTCTTTCGTTAGTTCTGTACTTTTCATTGATTTTGTGTTAAGGTTTACTTCCCTTCCTTGCATTTCTCCTTTTGTTTCCTCCTTCATTTCATTTTTCTTTCATTCTTTCGCGTTTTATTGATTTCTTTATAATTCTTCTATACATGTATTCTTTCTATCATTTTGGTTTTCCGTTTGTTTATTTAATTATTTTACATTTTTTCTGTCTTTCATCTCTTCTTTCTTGTGTTTTCCTTGTTTTATTTTATTCTTTATTACACTCGTTCTCTCGCTCTTTTTTTCATCTCCATAAATTATTTCTTTCTATCCCTATATCATGTTGCTTTCTCGTCTTTTTATACTAATATTTCATCGTTTTTCTTGACATATTAAGTTATCTTCTTTTATTTTAACTTTAAACTATTTTTCAACGATTTTATGCTTTCGATCTTGATGTGTTTCTCTCTTTCTTTCTTATTTGTAGTTTTCATTGTTTTTTATTATTCTTACTTTCATTCTTTCCTCCTTTGACGTGAATTCTTATCTTAAATTATTTATTTCTTATAGATTTAGTCCGTCTCGCTTTTTTTCTTCTTAATATTCATATTGCCTTTATTACTGCATGTTTCCGTTATTGTTTTATTTATTCCATTTTTTCTGCGATGTGTTCATTTCGTCTTGTATCTTTCGTTTTACACATAAGCACCAATTACTAAGTCCAAAAAACTACTCGGGCATAAGGCTTAGTGTGATGGATGCGTTGTGAGTTGAATGATGAAGAATACTATGAAAAGATTTAAAATGGTGAATGGAATACACAGCATGTTATTATTTATGAGCACTGTTTAGGACAAGTATGTTTTACATTGTTGTACGCTCTATAAGTGTGTTTAACTCATTCCTTGACCAATTTATTTTTCTCTGATATTCAACATTTGATGTATATCATACGAGCAGAGATACCCGGCGTTGCCCAGGGGCAAATAAGTACAAAGTAGAAAAGGTTAAAAACGTGTGTAATGTATTTATATTAAAAATTATCTATATCTACTTATAAGTATCCGCTATCCTTTTTTTATCTCTTACCCCCTCCTTCGTTGTCCGCCTTACTCTTCCAAACACATTTTTATCTCGTGTTTTAATATATTTAATATAATAATAATGTCACTCATTAATCTGAGCTTTCAGTGTTAAAGTTATTGCAGTCAGACAACATGGACTTCTCTCCTCCTCCCATAAAATATAATGTAACGCCCAGTTTCTTACCTTCCCCCTCACCATAACAATACAATGGACCCTATATTTAGTTTAGTGTATTCGCGTCTTCCTCTTCTCTACCAAGCATATACAACATAGAAAATATACTACTGTATTATAACACACACCTACTTTGTCTAGGGTATTCATCACCTACGTATTCAGCATATACCACTTACCAATTTGTACCATGGTGTAATTATACACACCGCCTCTATAAATGATATCGATCATTTCGCATTCAGGATATACCACTGAGCAAATGTTAAGAGGCACCTGATCTATCTAATGTATTTAGCATTTGCCGATGCAGTATGTATCCCTTACTAAGTATAATATTATTATATTATTACACCCATATACTCTGTCTAGGATACTGATCATTTTTATTTTACATATACAGCTTACTTAGTGTACTACTGTATACCGCGTTACAAGTGTCCTATTGTATAATAACATACACCTGCTCTTTCTAGGGTATTGATCATAATTAGTTTAAGCATGTACCACTTATCAAGTGTCCCATCGTATTATTCATTTATAGCTCCCGTGTAGCACTTAGTGTATTGTCCAGTATACAAAACTATACAAAAAGCACATTTTTTATTATAATGCGTAACGTGACGTTTAAACACACCTGTCTAATTATATTCAGGATTTTGGATAAACTTATACCACTTACCAAATGTAATACTACTATTATGACTTCCGAGAAACGCTGTTTATTTTTCTTGTATACAACAGTATAACAAAACACAACGAACTTTTTTCTTTATAGCAATATGACGTTTAAACACACCTGTTGTATCTAGGTTATTAAGGACTGTTGCATTATCGTATACCAGTTTCCAATTGTAATACGGTAGTATTCATAGTATTGCTCTTGGGCAACGGCAAGTACCGTTTGTAGTATACAACACTAGAACAAAACATAGTGTAGTTCTCTAACTAGTATATTGAGCACTTTTGTCTTAAGATATGCCACTTACATAAGGTATTATTACTATGTTTCTCTCGGACAACACTGCGTACCTTATCTCATATAAAACACAACACGCAACATTTATACAGACCTGCTCTATGTAGGATATTGAGAATTTTTGATTAACATGTAAAACTTTCCCCGTTTAATACTGCGCTATTATGTCATTGCTCCCGGGCAACATCGAGTCTATTCTCTTGAATGCAACAGTGTAAGAACAGACTTTAAACATGGCGAAGTTATTGCTCCCTGAAAACGCAACGTCTGAACACCTCTGCTATATCTAGATATCTAACTTATACCAATTACAAAATGTAATACTGTAACATTACTATTATTGCTCCCGGGCACCGCTGAGTACCTTTCTTTCTATTCAGCTAACACAGTGCAGGTTTTTTCACCCGGGCAGTGCGCCGTGTAAACACCTCTAGGGTGTTGACCACATTTGCCAGAGGATATATTACTTACCAACGTACTGTATTACTACTATTATGGGTTTCGGGCAACTCTGAGTACATTTTCTTGTATACAACAGTATATCAAAAGACTGAAGTTCTGCCTCTTGGGCAATGCGGTGTTTGAACACACCTGCTCTATGTAGGATAATGAGCACTTCGGAATTAACATATACCACCTTCCAATTAAAATACTGTCTTATTACTATTGTTGCTTCTGTGCATATATTACGAATGAAAAAAAGTAATGTAAACATTAATGACGTAAAATTAATGTATAAAATTAACGAAACTAACCGAGTGAAAAAAGTGAGCGAAAAGAAAGAATTAAAAAAGTAAATGAAATGAATCAATTAAGTAAATGTATGAAATAAGTGATAAGAAAATGACAGAAAATATGAATGAAAAAAATGAACAAAAAACTGTATGAAAAAATGTATAAAAAAAAATGAATGACAACATTGCATGAAATAATAATTTTAAAAATAGATGAAAAAATGTATGAAATAAGAATAAATTAAAAAATCAAGAAAAAATATTTGGAAGATGAATGAAAAAATAATTTTTTTAAATGCACAAACATAATGAATGAAAAAATGAATGAAAAAAATGATGAAAAGAAATGAATAAAAAATGAGTGAAAAAATGAATTTAAAAAATTAAAAGAAAAAATAGATTAAAACAATGAATGAAAAAAAATGAATTAAATATGAATGAAAAGATTAATTACGAAAATGAATGAAAAATAATCAGCGCCGTTCTAATGTAGTTTTTGAGCGTGTATATAGGTTTTTACTTTTAGACGGAGAGGCATAAACGCACAATATTACGACTTACCAAATGTAATACTGTAATATTACTATTATGGCTCCCGGGCAACGCAGAGTCCTTTTTCTAATATACAATTCTATAACAAAACACACTGAAAATCTTTCTCCCGGGAAACGCGGCGTTTAAAAGTATATTGTTTATGTAGGATTGTTCTATGAAGGATATTGAGCACTTTCGACTGAATTATACCACTTGCCAGATGTAATACAGTAATATTACTATTATAACACTCGGGCAACGCCACTATATTTTCTTATACAAAAAAGTAAAACAACACACAGTGATGTCTGTTATACAAAGAAATTCCGTGTTTTAACACACATTCTACATCTTGGATATTAAACAGTATGGAATAATTTACAAAATATAACAGTTCACTATTACTATTATGGTTCCGGGGCAACACTGACTAAACCAAAGACAGAGGAGCTATTTCTCTCAAGAAACGTTGCATTTAAACACACCTTGTCTATCGAGGATGTTGAGCACTTTGGGAATTCCATATAATTCTTACAAATGTTATTCTGTAATCTTACATTTATTGCTCTCGATTTTTTTTACTTAGCAGTAACAAAAATAGGAGGGCTACAGAGCGCTACGGAAACTACGCAAATATAATTGGGTATACATCTAGGAAACGACTAAAACTATATTTTCTATTTTTTTGTTCACTTTCCTTTGATGAGAAATGATGTTGATAATAACAAAATCACAATAGTTCGAAAAAAAGCTAAATAATATGAAACGTTAGCGTCAAGTAATTTTGAAAGAAAATGCCGTGTCATTTCCAGAAAGAATGACTCGCCATATACTTTAAAAATGACTACATAATTCTATTGTAATTACAGTGTGTGGTTAGCAAAGTATGACTTACCCCAGCCAGGAATGGATTCATAAAGAAACAGAACCTGAGTGAAATGGCTAGTTATAGCAAAGGCCCCCCATTACTTCCTGATCTCTCTGGCAGAAGAGCTCACTGCTCATTGGCATGCTCATTTGCATGAGTGCAATATCACTCGCAATAAAAGGGGAATGTTTTGAAGGAAGTGGGCGACTATGAGTTGGTGATTTCAGTCGGTTACTACGTTGGTGTGTGCGCTGAATGAAAGACTGTTCGGAGAGATATCATTTGGCAGAGCAAGACCGTGGTAACATTTTGTTGCGATAAGGAGTACGGACACGAGGAAATCAGGAGAAAGAAAAATATAATTAGACAGTGTTTTCGTTCTAAATTATTACATAATTACATTAACATTTTTCGAAAAATAGCTGAAAAACTCCACCCCCGACTAAATCAGCTTCAGTTGACTTCCAAACAATGAATCCTTTTTTTTTAATTTTAGATATTATTCACCTGGGTAATACCGATTAATAATATAAAACATTTGTGTGTGGTTCTTGTGTCGTTGTTTACTTTTAGCTGAGCACCCACACACACAGACAACTCTCGTTTATATAATAGAATATGTAAGTTTTCTTTCTTTATTCTACGATCTCTCTTGAATTTCTGTCCAACATTTTTACGCGGAGTTTTTTGCTTGTTTTCCGTCTGTTTTTATTCTTTATGCGTTTGTCTTGTTTACTTTATTTTCTTAATTATTTTTATTTTTAATATCTACTTGCGAATGTATTGCTTCTATTCTTTCTCTTGGTTTAATTTTTTGTTTCATCTGGCGCCAAAGAAATATGTGGCACAAAGCCGAAAGCTCCAGATAGCTAGTTGGGGCACTCTAGCGACGTTCGAAATATCCACGAACGAGATTATAGGCATTCCCTGGTAGCTGAGACAGCTGATCAGCAATAAACCAGCATCCAAAAACCGAGCGACTAACTGTCTGCATCTAACACCGAGCTGGATCAAACCCCATCCCGACATCGTAGGGGTTGGTACTGCCAATGCTGTTTTGACCCCGTTGGACTGAGTGGTGAAAATGAATCTTCAGTCAGTATGAAAACATTCGAAAGACAATGTTCCAGTATCGATAAAATAACAATACATTTTCAGTTAAGTGTATATCATGAATCGCTTTCAATATTTTTTTCGAATTAAATAACTTTAAAATAATTGATGTACTAGTTAACAGACATGTCAAAAGGTGTTTAGTTCGATACATTTTTTTACAGATAATCAAAAATCAAACATAACTGTTTTCTATGATACATTTGTTAATAGTAAGTCAAAACCAAACATAACCGTTTCGTCTGATACTTTCTTTAACAGATAAGTCAAAACCAAACATAACTGTTTCGTCTAATACAATGTGACTGTTTTGCATTTTTGTATTCGCCTTATTTTCTTTACGTTTGCATTTTTCTGCATAAATCTTTAGTTTTTCATATTTCCATGGATCTATTTATAAATAACGATGCAACCATTTACCTGTCAACCATTATTGTTCTTTCTGTGTCATTCTTTTGCTGCGTCTGTCCTTTCTGTCAAAATTTCTGGCAGAACCTTTAAAAATAGATCGCGAATACAAAACTTGTTTCCTCCTTGTGTTTTGGTTTTTAACTAAATTTAGCTTAAACATATTCAGGTCAAAATAAACAAGATATTCTGTTTGGAGTATAGCATAGTGAAAATAACAAGATAGACACGGCTTGTTATTCTTCCAAATACATTTGAAATCAGATTATAATTAAAATCGAATACCGCTAAACATTTTTTATTTGGAGAATTGGATTTACATTAATGCACTGCATTACAAGTAAGAAGAGTATGAGGTATCTGCTGTATTATTCAGTATTTTTAGGCCTTTGTCTATGCGTGTTGCATGTATCAGCAGCTCTGTGTTCATCGTTTCTAACTTTACACTGGTCGTACTCAACCATTTTTAAGTAACTTTCTAAACTTCATTTTATGGACAGAGACAGTGATAATCTTTGTATTTAATACTAGTCCCGAAACAAAACTCTATCTCATATTAATATTTTAAATTTAAACCTACAGGGGAAATAAAAAAGAACCATAAGGAGACTGAGACAGAGAGATAGAAGATGTTATTATCGCATTGTTGGTAACATATCCTCATCTCAATACTGGGTTAGCTAATCAGCTAAATAATATCCATCAAAACATTTGTCAGTTAACCGGGAAGACTTATATACAACGCCATTTAAATTCATAACTCTTTATGGTTTCATTATATACTCGCCAAAGAACTCCATTCGCACTCCATTGACCTTATTCCACTCGTTATAAAACTTGATCATACTCTCTTGGCAAAAAGTGTAATTTTCTGATTGAAAATGGTCTTATCTGAAACGTAGAAGGTGAACAATCAAGTAGAGTCGGAAATGTTTTTGAAAATAATACTTAAACGCACAATCCGAATATGTGAATATTTCTCTGTAAATATTGTATATACACTTCGAAAATATAGTTTAAAATAATGGTTTGTAAATACTGGGTGGTTACCATTGTTCTAACACAGGGAAAATGCACCACGTATCGATTGTTTCTTTTTTATGAACATTATCTATGTCACAAAAATATGGATTTCAACTACAATTTACACAGTATAAGTTACTTATCTTAATTTTAAAATGTAGTAAATACTTGTGTAGTACGGTGTTATTGTGCTCATCCGTCTATCTTCGAAGGCCAATAAATCTTGTATATAGTGATTCAGCTAGTTCTATACTATAGAATTATTAGCAGCAAATTGTGTGTGTCGCGGAGTAAAGACGTTCTGTCATTTTCTGTAAACTTGTAAATTATAAAACGACGTTGACCATCCATTAAACTGTAAACTAGATGTTAATGTCTCAATTATATGTAGCTATAATTTTTACATTTTTATGGCAAGAGGGGGATTTTAAAACCGGACATCGACAAACGAATTTATGGTCAAAATATAAAGACAAGAGAATACATAACTATTTTTGAGAGAAATGACAAAGCAGAAACATTCCTTTGTCCGTAGGTCGAAAAGCAATGAACAAGAAACGGTTATTGTCCGGAAAGCTCTAGTTCGAAATCAAGCCGCAAATATTGACGACAGAACTAATGTCAAACTATTCTTATTAAAAAAGTTGACTATGGTTTCCGGGACAGACCAGTGGAGAAGAGGTCTTAACTGAGGCCAGCTATCTTTTGTTCATTAGTGACAGAAATTAATAAGTAATACATTTTGTAGTCTTGTCACACTCAGGCAAGAAACGAATAGTCGATTAGATTACCTACCTTAAAAGTGCTACGTAAAATTTATCAAACAAACAATGACATTGGTCTCAGTCTTGTTATATGATGTCATAACTAATAGGTTATCACTGACTGTCCGCATAACGAAAAGGAGAGGTCTTAAAACATGCTTAAGACTATACAGGACTAGTAATATAAACTGAATAATTATTCAATCTCCAAGCGTCACGTGCTAAGCAACAAACTGTATTTTTATCTATGGGTTGATAACTGACTTTTGTGTCATGCCCGTCAATCATTTCGAATAAAACATTTTACCTAAAAGTATTTCTTCGCTTCACTTCAAAGGTAAATTACTGCTAAGAAATGGGTAACACCTTGTTCCAGAATCTATACTCCTGGTCCCAAAAAGGGTCGTAAGCGTATCTTTCAGGCCTAGCTTACTGTCTACCTTAATCCGAACAATTGTTTTAGAGCCTAAAATAATGTAACATTACCGCGATTCACCTGCTTCATAATGTCTAAATATCGTCGATTATTTCATCGAGCGTTGTTCCCACTCCATCCAATACTTGAACGTTTAAATGTATAGCCCAATAAATCAATTTCCTACGGGAAATTAGGATAAGCTTCTATATTCAAAACAGATGTCATGAATAGTTCGCCTCACAAAGTCTTTATAATGTATAATTATTAAAAGTATTTCAGAATAAATGTAAAATAATCAATTTGATTCACAACTCCCTGGTATGATTAATTTTTGAAAATAAACAAAACAACGCTTATATTCATCAATGTGTAGATCAAGTACGTCAATCTAGACTGAGCCTATAGAATTTAGTATGAGTTTTTAATGGAATGATAGTGCATGTTGTAGGTTATGCATGCGACGGCACCAATTAGATCATTGCTATATTTATTCTGACAATAATTGTCTTAAAAGTTGCATTTGGTATATTCATCCTCACTATATTTGTTGTCAATATTTGTAGCTGTAAGCTGACTTGGAATGAATGAAATTAAAACTAATATATTGATATATTCAATTCTGCAAATTAATATAAATATTTTGACATTATTTCTACATGATTCGGACTGTTATCTCCATTGTGGTTTAGTGTATAGGCATCGGTTCAGTTGATGTGCCCTTCGATATTCTTCAGATGATGTCGGATGTAACAAAACTGAACACTTTATTTAATCCGCTGGTGTATTTTAGATAGTAAGAAAGGTACAAAATGTTTCGGATTGGTCGAACAAGATCACGTGTTTGAATAGATAGGGAGTGTTATATAGTCCGCAGTAAATTGAAAAATTGGTGAATCGTTGGAAAATATCCGTATCCAGTGCAATCTACATGATGTAATGGTAATTCAAATGTCTAGGCATGCAAGCAACATGTTAGTTGCTGATTTGGTTCGAGTAGGCCGCCTGACACAACTTTCAAAACAGAAAACAAAACATCAACACAGTTGGAATGTAAAACTCGATCAGTTAATATACGAATTGTCGATACAATCAATCTAATAAAACCCTTACAAGACGCACTGTGAAATTGGCATTGAGAATCTCAGTGTTCTTCTGGGGTGGATACATGGTCTAATTATAGGAGAGCTTTTCAAGTCTGGGTGATCCATACACAGTACTGGGTATATTACCGCGAGACAGCATAGTCTGCTTTAGTAAAACATGTCCCAAACATTAGTTTAATTTGTTGAGAGTTGAAGTAAGTAATTCTTTACTGTTTTACCAGTTGCGGCATCAACAATTCTCATTATTTTATGCGTATATTCTGTTAAGCTCTTCCCATACTGGAATAATTATTCCCTGTTATGTGAGGAAAGAAGCTAGTTCATCACACGTTATCATTGGCCAGTACACCCGTACAATAAACATATATAGTATCAACTTAATAATTGTATTTCTCGATCTTATTTCCAATTCTTCCGCAATAAATTGCACTTATTACCGTTTCGTAAACATTTAATTCGAGTTTCGGTGTACGATTTTGTTATTTAGATTTGTTCATTTTTACTTGCCTCCCCACGAAGACACAGTTAAACACAAAGGTCTGTTTTTTATGGGGAAAAAATCCAGCCCATCATAAAGGGGCACTCTTGATTAGAACAAATATAAAAAAATGTATCAGTTTAAAATGATTACCCCTTTCACTCACTGAGGTCAGAAAATGTGAAGTGTAGTATCAAAACAGATATTACACTTTAATCCTAGAAAAAAAGCCAAAAAAGTTCAGCTAGACTCGTTCGAAATCATCATGACTTTTTAAAAATAATTACTTCTCACTTTCAGATTTTTACAAATAAAGAGAATTTGGTTTAAATTATTATCTCAGTGCAACTAGCTCGATATCTGGCGAGCCTATAGCGATTAGTTAGTGATTGTACCAAAATCCGCAATCCCCTTAGTTTTTAATACATTTTTTCTGGTGAATGTTTCCGAGTTTAAGCCTGACCGAATGCCCTTTAATTCTGTACTATATTTTATTTCTTCTCTTCATATTTCATTTATTATTTTCTCTTATTACTTTAGAGTTCCATTTATAGAACATTACCATTGCATAAGTAATACATATAAGTATTAATACGTTTCAAATAAAACAACAGTAATTTTCTTTTTATTTTAAATAGGTTAGAATGGTTATTTGGCTCACACTAGAATATCTTGAATGGGGTTATGTGTTAGGACAACTAAAGAAAACGTAATTACGTCTCTTGAACCATTTCGGAGTAATCTCCCTTGGAAATGAAGAGATGCCTGGAGAGAAAGTAAACAGACCACGTCTTGAGACTGTATATATCAAATCGCGTACAGCGGTCAATTAACTCATTATTTCATTCTGTTTTCAGTTTTAATAAATCTGTTAGACGTTTCTGTTGAAAGTTCATCGATTTTGTTTACGAGTTATTAATTATTATAACCTGAACTACAAGGATACAAAAGTGGCGACGAGGGATTTTTTAAAAAAACAGAAGAAAAAAAATGGATTGCACAATACAGAAATTACTTCAACAGCAATTATGTTTGATGGAGTTATTTTCAGATAGATTTTCCACACCTACATCGTCGATTTCTAAAACAAATCTTAGGACGTCTACATATTTAATTTCTCAGACAATAACGGAATTTTGTTACGACCCAATGTCAAATTCGACGTTCAAAACATGGTTCGCACGGTTCAAGGACATTTTTCGAGTGGATTTCAAGGATCAAGCTCACGACTGGAAGATAAGAGTTCTGCTACGGAAGCTTGGGACGTTGGAACATTATCGGTATACAAATTATATATTATCAAATCATGCTCGTGACTTAAATTTTGACAACACAGTGGAAACCCTCGATTTTTCAACGTATGCAGCACAGAACAAAAACAAAAAGTCGTTCAAAGACAAACAGCCTGATAGCAACTTTTCTCTCAAACCAAAAGTCCAAACGAAAATATGTTGCAGTATTGCCATCCTATTGAATTGCAAATCGATACAGCATCAGATATAACTATTATATCACAAAAAACTATGGAAAGTGTAGGGAAACGCGGGACTTACCTAACTAGCATGTGTGCATAGTTCAATGGGTCGGTCGTCGAAGTAAATGAATGAAGAAGAAAGAAACAAAAATGGCTGCCTTGTCTTTTTATATGCCTGCAATGTGACCACCTGATATGTAAATGAGATGCTCCTGGTTTGAGATAAAAGAGGGTTGATTTGTTGTTTTGGGACGTTCACTTTGAAGTTGGATTTCAAAGAGATAAGTGAGATAATCAGAGGTTGGAAGTTATAAGCTATCTCGGCGCTTGGTGTGTGGTGACTCGAAAGGCAGAAAATGGACAAATTCGATTTTCGCTTGATACCTGAGTTTGATGGATCTACCGCTGGACCGTCTGTTGTTGAATGGGTTGAAAAGGCTGAGAAGATCTGTACACTGTGCAGAATTAAAGAACCAGCCACAGTCATTCCTCTGAGGTTAATCGGAGGGGCCCATGCAGTCTACCAGCAACTCGGGGATGAACCAGACTGGGATACAATCAAACATGGCCTGTATACAGCATTTGGTACAGATCCGTTTGTTGCATGGCAACAGTTTACGAGCCGGCGACTTCAGGCCAAGGAAACGGTTGACGTGTACCTAGCTGACTTACGAAAGTTGTCGGTACCATTTGGTGGAGTCAGCGATAAGATATTAAGATGTGCATTTTTAGTAGGCTTACCTGAGGAGGTCAGCAGACTGTTGCGGACATCGTCACGAATTGATGAATTGACAACAGACGAGTTATTAGCCCGAGCTCGAAACATCTGCAAGGAACATGAGCCAATTGCAGCAGCAACTAGTATTCAACATGCAGCAGTCGAACCACACGGAGGCAAGGTAGATTCTCTCCCAGATAGTAATAAGCGTGTAGGCCCAGTGTGCTATAAATGTGGGGAAATCAATCATTTTGCTAAGGAGTGCCGAAGTGATAGGAGGTGTGTATATCCACGAGCACAGAGAACGGTACAGTGCTATCGCTGCAATAAGTTTGGGCACATATCTCGCAACTGTTCGGGAAACGAGGTTGGGGGCAAGGTACTATCGCCACCCTTGCCCCTTGCCAACCAATAAACACAGGATTACCGGTCATTGGCGTTAAAATCGATGATGTGAAGTGTTCAGCACTCATAGACACGGGGTGTTCCCGGTCTATAGTTAGTGCACATTACTGTCGGATGTGGCGGGAGAAACCAGTCGGTATTATGACAATCAATGGCTTATCCCGCGCATGTTGTGGTGAAGGGACAGTCACGATTTGTACTGGGAAGGGTGACACAGCCAAAATTGATGTTCTGGTGATGCAAGAAAAACCCCTTGGCTATGACATGTTGCTTGGAATTGATGCGATACAAGCACTAGGAGGCGTCATAATCACAGCGACTGGAGGTGTAATGCTTGGAGAAGGGAAAGAAGTCTGTGCAGCCGCGTCTATTGAAGAAAAGGACTTCTGTGCTACGTTTGACGACAACGAAAAGGCGTGGACTGCAAAGTGGAAATGGACTATGAGCCAGGCACCAGATCGACTGTGCAACACCATTCCAGAGTATGAAGTTTCTACAAAGAATAGGGCCGCATATGAAGAAGAACTTCAGATATGGATTGAAAACGGATGGTTAATACCGTACCCACAGGAACGTCTGGGACCACCCAAAGGATTAATTCCGCTCATGGCTGTTGAACAACCTACTAAAGACAAAATTCGACCCGTAATGGATTACCGAGAATTGAATCACCACGTTGATGCTTTCACTGGAAATGCAGATGTGTGCGCTGCTAGACTACGAGAGTGGTGTCAGAAAGGGAGTAATGTAGCACTGTTGGATTTGAAGAGAGCCTACCTGCAGATACGTGTCCATGAGTCATTATGGCCATTTCAGACGGTGATAATCAAGGGAAAACGATATTGTTTGACACGTTTAGGTTTTGGCCTGAATGTAGCACCCTTAATAATGACAGCTATTATTAAAACTGTTTTGATGCAGGATGAGACCACAGCAAAAGCTGCTTCAGCTTATATTGATGACATTTACATTGATGAGGATATAATGTCTGCAGATGTGGTTCGAACAAAACTGGAATCGTTTGGGTTAATAAACAAAGACCCTAAGCGCCTAAAGGATGGGGAGCCCGTGTTAGGGCTAGAGGTCTATGAGAAGGGCAATACTTTGCGATGGAAGCGAGGGAGCGCAATTCCAGAGTTACCCAGTGTATTGACAAGACGCATTGTGTTTTCTATTTGCGGTAAATTAGTAGGATATCTACCTGTTTGTGGATGGCTCCGATCGGCAACAGGAGTGTTTAAACGACGAGTAACTGCAGTAACCACAGGATGGGATGACATGGTGGATGATAATGCTCTCCGGCAAATGATGGCTGAAACGTTGTCCAGAGTACATAGGAACGATCCTGCCCAGGGTGAGTGGCAAGTATCTGGAAACGAAGTGAATGCATGGGTTGACGCAAGTTCACTGGCTACAGGTGTCGTGTTGGAACAATTAGGAGCTGTCGTGGAAGATGCGTGCTGGCTTCGTCCGAAAAATGATGCCCAGCATATAAATTTGGCAGAACTCGATGCCACGTTAAAAGGGCTTAATCTTGCATTGCAATGGCAGGTCAAGGTTGTGCATCTTCACACTGACTCATTGTGTGTTTACCACTGGTTGACCGACACCTTAACTGGGAAAGCCCGGGTTAAAACTAGAGCGGCAAGTGAGATGTTAGTATGTAGGAGACTGGAAATAATAAAGCGTCTAGTTGACGAATACAGCTTGCAGGTGGACATCACTTTAGTTTTGTCAATGCAGAATTTGGCTGATAGCCTGACGAGAGTACCAAAGAGGTGGATTGATGTAATGAGGCAGGGATCTGATCCTCCACAACAGACATGCGCGACCGTAACAGATCAATTGACACCTGACCAGATCCGTACGATACATCAGCAGAGTGGACATCCCGGAATTCGGAGGACAACATATTTTGTCCGAAGAGTGTGTCCTTCAACTACAAGAGCATCAATCAAGGCAGCTATACGCTCGTGTGAAGAGTGTCAGCGAATTGATCCGGCACCATCCCAATGGCAAAAAGGAAAGCTTGAGGTGGAGGACAACTGGTATCGAGTAGGAATGGACATAACGCATTATGAGGGCAAGCACTTTTTGACCATGACAGATTGTGGACCGACACGTTTCACAATATGGCGCCTGTTGACACAACAGGATGCATTTAGCATTATACGACAGTTGAGAGCTGTCTTTTTTTAACGTGGTGCCCCGCTTGAAATTCTGACTGATAACGCCACTACATTTCGATGTAAAGAATTTCAGAAATTCATGCAGGAATGGGGGATTAGAATGCGTTACCGATGCGCATATTTTCCCGAGGGTAACGGTATAGCGGAGCGGTGTCACCGCACCATTAAAAGAATTGCGGCTAGGACACAGTGTTCTATTCCAGAAGCGGTGTACTGGTATAATATGACACCAAAGGACGATGCAACACCAGAAACTGCCCCAGCTAATGGGATTTACCGCTATGAACAGCGTATAAAAGGTATTGATGTCACGCCATCAGAGGTTGGCGTTGTCAATACACCATATCAAGTGGGAGACAGTGTTTGGGTGAAACCCCCAAATGCTAGGTGCACTGAAAAATTTTGCAGAGGAAAAATAGATAAAATCATAAGTCCTCATACCATGTTGATTGATGGTGTACCACGGCATGTAAAAGATATCCGCCCCTGTTATACCTCTCCTGATTCTGAGGATAACGAGGAAGATCACATACAGTTCAGGGATGATCCTGACTGCCTACTACCCCTACCGGTGAGCGTAAAAACACTACCTACAGAACCAGATGAGGGAATGATGGAACATACTGAGGAAGATGGGACCGAGGAAGTAATGCCTCCGGTTCTTCGAAGGAGTACCCGACAAAGACGGATACTGCCCCCATGCCCTGATTGTGAAACACCGCATAGGGAACCACGAGAGGAGATAATGGAACAGATTGGTGGCAATAACGGTGGTAATGAGGAAGATGGCAATGAGGAAGTGCTGCCCCCGATTCTTCGAAGAAGTACTCGACAACGACGGCCACCCGCCTGCCCTGTGTGTGATCATGAGATCAGGGGGAGTGTAGGGAAACGCGGGACTTACCTAACTAGCATATGTGCATAGTTCAATGGGTCGGTCGTCGAAGTAAATGAATGAAGAAGAAAGAAACAAAAATGGCTGCCTTGTCTCTTTATATGCCTGCAATGTTACCACCTGATATGTAAATGAGATGCTCCTGGTTGGAGATAAAAGAGGGTTGATTTGTTGTTTTGGGACGTTCACTTTGAAGTTGGATTTCAAAGAGATAAGTGAGATAATCAGAGGTTGGAAGTTATAGAAAGCAATAGGCCAGCCTTCATTGACACGAACAAGTAAGGTAGTACAGATTGTTTCTGGAGATTGTGTTCACATCACGGGTAAATTACCCGCTACCATCAAAATGAAAGAAAAAACAGTGTCAGGTACTATATACATAACAAACTCATGCCATAATTTGCTGGGACTTGATTTTATCGAGTTACTGGGTCTTCTCGACATTCCACTCAATCAGATATGTGAGGTGGTGTCCAGATCGTCACCTCAGAGCAGTAAAGACGACCTCACCAAGAAGAAACAGCAACGGCAGCGGCGGAACACTCGACCAATCTTTGGCTCCACTTCAACAGGAACTCCCACAATAATATCAACACCAATGATTACCACAGTGACTCCTAAAACCACTACAACATCAGGACCTACTTCAACAACATCAGTTCGATGTGAGTCTACTAAGGGTATGACTGATAAAACCCTCATACCTGATGACTACATTAGTGGAACACCAAACACACCAAACTCTCCAGTAAGTAATGACAGACCTGATGGACCTGGATGGATTGTACCAGCGCCGACTACACCTACTGACCCCAAACCTAGCAGCATCATTTAACAAGGAGTAGAGCTGCTCAGGTTTATATGACCGGTAATGCTGAGAAAATCACAATTCTTGTACAACGTCCAGGATCAGAAGATTTTATAGAAATTCCTGATGGCACTAAAATCACTGGACCATTCATCTCAACCACATTTGATAGAGTTATGGCAATCAAGGTGATTTTGGAAGAAAAAGCAGTTGATCAAAATCCAGACTACAAAGTATGGCTGGATATTGGAACATGGTTCCATTTGCGAACATGTCCAATAGCATCATCTACAGAGACAACTACCACAGCATGACCTCGACCAACCACTTCCTACATGAAGCAAGCACCAAGTCACCACCGAGTCAATAACCCACCAGATATGTACCAGCCAGGACCCACCTCAATTGGAATATACTACATGCTTTCGTCCTTTTCATACGGAATTACAGACCTGGCCGGCCAAACAGGGTACCAGGCATCATCCGCAAAATAAATGGACAATTCAAGAATGATGTTCAAGTCGGAAGTCAATTCTGGGCACTGCACAAAAACCAGTTGCGTCTCAGATACTCTGTAGACAACTTAGTCGACAACAGAACAATCATTCCGTTTGATATGTTAATGGGCACATTTGAACTGCCATCTCCATCACCTCCCATGCAGACACGTACAAGTGAGAATTTTCAAAGACCTCACAGGAGTTGGCCAAACGCAGTCGCACTAGAGTCAAGCACCTCCAAGTTGACTCCAGGTGCGCTCGATACAGTTAAAGACTAAAACGGGGAGATGTTAGGACAACTAAAGAAAACGTTATTACGTCCTTGAACAATTTCGGAGTTATCCCCCTTGGATTTAAGAAATGCCTGGAGAGCAAGTAAACAGGCCACGTCTTGAGACTGTGTATATTTCATCTCGCGTACAGCGGTCACTTAACTCATTATTAAATTCTGTGTTCAGTTTTAATAAATCTGTTAAACGTTTGTGTTAGAAGTTCATCCATTTTATTTACGAGTTATTAATTATCATAACCTAAACTACACGGATAAATTTTAAATGGGTTAGCATGGTTATTTGGGTCACGCTAGAATATTTTGAATGTGGTTATGCCACACGAGACGAAACAGAATACAATATAGACGATAGCAAGGCAGATGTTGGATAATATATACAACATATCACCGATGGTTTGATCATCTTTCTTGAATAACGAGTACCGTGTTTTAATAGGAAAGTTTGATTGACTTCAGACGTAAGTCGCGAAAAAAACTGATTTCCGAGCGAAGATTTGCTGTATCTTGCCTAGCGATTCTTCATGCAGGAAAGGAATGTCTAGGGAACGGTCCCGATTAGAGTGTGGAGACGTGCTATCCGTCTAGCTATAAGTATGTTATTTTCTCTTCCAGTAAAGTAATCTGTCTCTCTAACGTTTTCTGTGGCTGTTTTTATGTGTGTAATAAACCCTTTTTATAAATATCAGCGTCCGAGTTGATTTATCAACAGACGACACAGGTATATAATGGTTTATACACACGTAGGTAAGTGAAAACAATAATCTGTAGGGGTGTCATCTTTGTATGTGTCCCTTCATATCGCGTTTTCAGGAGTAGAACGATTTTGCATGCTTAACCGAATGTATACCATCACTAATTTTGAAATCGGCTAGTTTAAATTAACATTATCACAGATCTATTGTGATCAATTACGTATTTTTTTAGAAAACATGAACCCTCGGTTTGCCAACAGATATGAGAAAATAGCATTTCATGTTCAATTAACTGCATCAAATAAATCCATTGTGATTCGATATGAAATCACTTTAAAATGTGGGGATATGTCGTAAAACAATACACTAAACAAATTCTATAAAGTTTCCTCAAAATAGATCAATTTTTCCCATGCTTAAGTATAAATTGGTGTAAGAGTTAAGAAAATGCATAGAATTCTCGATAATATAGGTTCACTGATTTTACAAAATCGCGAGGGTTTAACTTTTGTTTTTTGGGAGTCTCACTTACTTTTTTCTTATGAGTTTTATGTTAAAACTTTACCAGTTGCGCCGGATGTTGATTTGCATGTAAACATGTTCGATCAATTGTCAGTTCTACTTCAAAATCAACATGAACGTAAAATATTGTCCTACTCTCCAGCACACTTTCTAGTTGGTAATTTTCTTGTAATATATGATGATAAAAATTCTCCTCAACACAGGATATAGCGATAGAATATATGTCGTCGAAGTCCATGGAATCGACCTAGCCTAGTCACGGGCATCGTGAAGGAGGCCTGTCAACTGAGTCGAATTAGTCTGGTGACATCATTGATAGTGCGAATAAGAAACCACTATCAATGGGGACCGGAAGTCCAGAATGTCCACCGTAGCTTAACGCGCATGCGCCAATATCAGAGCAAGTAATAAGAGCGAATAGACTCAACTCCATAGAATTATTCATTCACTTGGAAATCATTGTTAATGTGTTCCTGCTATTGTGATTTTTTCCCCTGCTAAGAACACGGCTACCATCCTAAGGATTTTTCATTCACTCGAAAATCATTGTTAACTTGTTCATTTTTATTCAATCGTATTTCCCTTTTTATAGATGCCAAGAGCGAAAGAGAATTTTAAAAAATAAAACATAGTGTCCAACGATAAAGGCATTGCATTACAGTTCGAATTTCAAGTCTTAAAAATAAATTAGAATTTTATTTAGTGATAAAATATACAATTTTAGACTAATTAATAAGTTTCTTCCAAAATTCAGCCCCCAAATAGAAACATCACTGTTCTAATTTATTACAATTGTTTACTATATTGTAGATAAAGCGTTCGTTTTGCAAAAACAAAACGAAACAATAAAACACACACATTTTAATTTAGTTCAATAAATGCTCTATTAATTAATTATTTGAAATTATTGATTTTGTGTTACTTTACTGAATTCGTAATCTTGCATAGTTGATTTACTTTTCATGTTTGATTAAATTTTTAGTTTGAAAAATAAATAAACATTTTTTTTCGGAAATGAAAGCAACACTTATCAAATTATTCAGCTATAACTAATGAAAATGAAATGTTCATAAAAAGAATAAAACTGCCTAAGAATAGAGATTTGTATTATTTTCTTGTGTATATAAATCAATAGATATTTCCACGAATCATAACTGAAAATGTGTTTTTCATTCAATGTAAACCAGAAAAATGAACGTATTTAAAGAATGAATCTTAAATCGGAGACATTATGTTTCCAAGCAACATTTTCATGTTTTCAAAATTCAAAGATTTATGACAACACCATTTTATTATTAAGTATTAATTAAATGTTTGTTGTCCAGCGTATGCAAATTATACGAAATAATACATTTGCAGTAAGATTTCTAATAATGTAATTGCTTAATAATATTCCGTGATCGTTAATAAATGAATAGTGAATATTTAATTAAAATTTGTTGATTTCTTGAATTTTTAAGTGAAGAGAAGGGTCAAAATGCCAAAGTCTGGCTGTTCGGCAGATCTCGTATGTTACTTTACAGCATGACGTTATTTTTCAGCGCTATGGCCTCATTTAAGATAGCCGTTGCCGAGTTCGAATACAGTTGGATCTATTGTGTTCAATATTTTTCTCTTATCATTGCTAAAATATTAACCTAGATACATGGCTTAACGAATAAATGTATCGATTAAGTGATATTCTTTTAAAGGTTGATGGTTCAATCCTTAAATCCTAAGGATACATAAGTAATAACTTAATAATTACTTAACATATCTAACCGGTCACGGCTGACGAAACGAGAAAAGTTAACCCCGTATATTAAATAAAGTTTTCAGTACGAAATTCTATATCGGTTCCTGTAAAAAACATTCTCAAATTCGGAAATATGTACATAACGAAGGTTAGAGGTTACAGCGGCCGATACGTTGTGAAATCACTACCAGGATGAGAATAGTAGTCAGAATAATACAAGTAATACAAGTAATACAAGTAATATAAATTATCAATCTTCATCTAAATATTCTGAAACATAAATAATTATTATACATATATTAGACGCAACGCATTGGATACGATTCCTTGTTTTATATGTTGTGTTTGAGAGAAATTACGGTGCATATATTTCCCGGCATAAGTTAACATACTAAATTTGGTTTAGTTTAGTTTGGTTTCGATTGTTTATTTTGGCGCAAATCAACCAAGTTTTGAATTATTCACTGTCAATACACAAACCTTTTGCACGCGATTATACAATAAATTGAATATAAGCTGATAGTTTACTAAGCGCCGGGATGATAGGTTGCGGACTCATATCTTTCTAAACAGAATTAGTTCGTAAATCCATAGGTGTCTATTAGGCCGATTCGTGACACCAAACTTGATTTGAACATCGTTTTTTGAATCCATTGTCTAAAGATAATGTTACAACAATTAAAAATCGATGTAATAATACGCTAAAGCAATTATTACGTTGTCACACTTCACCACTTTATAAAAGATGCGATCGCCCGATCGCTGAAGATTCAAAATGAAAGGATTATTTTAAATTTATCTCATGTCGCTTTCTGTCACACGTAATACTTGAACTAAAATACACTTTATTATAATTAGGTAAGAATAAAAGTGTAATTAAAGTTCTGTTCAAAGATAGTACAATAATATCGTGGGATCTGCGTTCGCCTCATAGAAGGGAAATGCGTCACAACATTCTGCAAGGGTTTTGGAGATAGACCAACATAACAAAGATATATCTTAAAACTGCGTTAATCAGAATACTTAGATACGTCTGTTCCAGTTTGAACCTAGGTAATAAAACATGATTGTGAGGTCCGCGTATCCAGTGAGCGTTCATATAAAGTTGAAATATGTTTAGCACGGCAGCAATGTGTGTTGGCATCCATCAGTCGCAACCACTATGGATCAGCGCCGTATTTGGATGTTGTTTGTGTGCATCTTTTTGTGTGACTGTAGAGACCAATTCTTGATGTGCATTGTCTACTACAACGTTGACATACGAAGGCTGTTGTGTAATGTGTCACCTCAGCTTGCTGGTCTGCCTGTAGGGTTGCTCTTCTCCTAGCTCTCTTCGTAGCGTTTTCACTGTGAAGGGTCTTCTCACTGATGATAATTCCCTGGCGTATTTCTTTACTCCAGGCAGGTATGTCAGCTGCAGAGGCTTCTCATATATTAATGTCAACTGAGCAAGCCTTCATATAATGCTTACAGACATCCCTAAAGCGGAGATGGGGACGACCCCTTTTTCTTGAGCCAGAGGCAAGCTCGCCGGCAGCAATATAGAACAGATAAAGCATACAACCGTTGAATTTCCGTGGGTTCCGCTAATACTTAACATTACTTTAAAAGTGTATTAATTCAGAAGGGCAAAGATAACTAAAACAAAAACACGCCTACTTTACGAACAATGTAATTGTAATACAAGTTAATCAGTTACGTGAAAATATAAATATTCTATATGCCGATTATTGCTAGCAATCATTGATTCGATGTGGGTGGCACGTTGAGAAGTTGTCTGTAGCCAACATAAATGCGTTTCGGAAACAAATATTCAATAACTTATTTGAATATGGCAGTAGTTGAAGGTTACTTTTATAAAGCATCACGCAAAGGTTATATTTACTGTATTTACAAGTTTTTGACCATATTCATCACTCAGGTTCTTGTTATGTTTATAGCGTTTCGCTCATTCCATTCTTCGACTTGCTTTGAATTCTCTTTGCCGTATCGGTAATCGATATATCTCTTTTTCACAAGGAATACATCTGTATATAAACATAACATAAAGCGTATACTTATTTAAAATAAAAATGTCACTTGTTTTAGTCAACAAAGACTATGAAAGGCACGATTGAAGGATACCCAGACAGATACATTTCCTAGCAAAAGAGGAGTCCGGAAACAACGTGACTTCTGGGGAGAGAGAATCAACATAAAGAAAAATAGGTATGGGAGCATATACCCTATATTTACACTTTTATACGAACGTCTCTTCGCTTTATTCTTCTTTTCTTCTTCTTTGCTATTCTCTAACTCAGTCAGTGTTTGATAAAAAGGAATATCGGTTTTTATCTCCGTTCTGATGTGCAGTTTTTATTCCATTGATATCACAACACGTCAGTTGATGGATTATAATAAATGACAACATTTTCATTATGCAATAAGTAAGGTTCTTTTAATGTTAATTTCATGTACAGATCCGCTCTGTGTGACTCGTTTGTCTATATTGACTGTTTAACAGTAAGTCAACGTCCTGTTAAATTATTTAAGGCTAAAAGACAAAATGTATTGTAGACGATTCTTCTATTGTTCGTTCCTCAAAAGTATCAAAGTGTAAATAACCATATTGTATACGATCCGTTTTCAGCCAGGTATAGTCGTAGATTTCAAAGTTAGAGATTATATATATTACGTCAATCGTTCAACATTGCTCTTTATTCATACATATATATATATATATATATATATATATATATATATATATATATATTTGTATGGATAAAGAGAGAAAGACAGAGAGAAAAAAGAAGAGATAATTGAGTATTCCCACCCATCTCTTGGGATAAGTGAACCGTGGTCTTTGTTATCCTGTCATCTATCGTTCTGGGTGAATGAGGTTTTTCATGTTTTAATTATATGACACCACCTCTAGCTGGAATAATAATTACTCTTACAGAAATTAGCTGTTTGTTCATAAACTCAAAGGGATGAAATTTAAAATTTGCCTAAAACATAGGTCATTGAAATTTATCTAATCTGCCAAACGGCCCTCCTATAGTTTTCACTACTTTCTTCTCTTCACATTCCATGGTCCAACATACCAATCAACGTGTACTGTAATGTCATCGAATTATTGTCTACATCTCGTGCATTTGCATTAAATTTAAAGACCAATTAAGAAAGTTAAATGGTCAAGACTGAGTGTTTTAAAGGGTACATTAAACGTCACACATGCCGACATCTGAAAATCTACGTTTGTTATTTCTATGATATAGACGTCATTTTTAGTTTATATATGAGTGTATATGGTGTAAACTCCGAAACTAATAAAATTAGCCTTAATACTTTTTGAAGATAGCCTTTTGGCGCATGCGCGTGCACCTATCCTATTAAAAATGAATTACGTAATATGACTGAAACTTTTATGTAGAACAATTCTTTTATCTATTGTATCTAATTTGATTTAAAGTTTGTTTTTGTTTTTTTGCGGGTAGACAGCTGTTTGAGTGGCCAAACCCGTTAATTGTACACTTAAAGAAAAACAATGTGGCATGTTACACATTTCGTTATATTCTAAAATTCATAATGATTGGTTCATAAAAAAAGAAAACCAAAATTAATTCAGGAAACTTAATTTATATAAACATTAAAACATGTTCTCATGTTATTTTCCATGTTGCCTAGAATATATATTCCAAAATTCATGATGATTCGTTTATTAGTTTAGGAAAATACCATCGTGCACACACACATAGACACACACACTTATATATATATATATATATATATATATATATATATATATATATATTTATAGAGAGAGAGAGAGAGATAACTAACTTAATTGTGTATGTATTTATGAAGTAAATACTGAAAATATATATACGCAATAAATAATGTTATATTATAATATATATCTCTCTCTCTCTATATATATATATATATCTATATATATATATATATATATATATACATCAAATAATATATACACATATATATATATATATATATATATATATATATATATATATATATATATATATATATATATATATATGCATACGAAGAGGGAAGAGAGAGACCTAGTGGCAAACAGACGGAGGAGTAAAGCCAGTGTATGTTTATATGTCAGAGAGAAATTATACAGTAAGATACAGATAGAAAGAGAAAGAGAAAGAAAAAGAAACATGCAAAGAGAAAGAGAGAAATATTAAAAGAAACATCACAATAAACAGATAGGCAGAATGAGTCTACTAATTGATATCTGGATATGTTGGTATGCACATATATAATTTTCATCAACATATATATATATATATATATATATATATATATATATATGTATATATATATATATACACCTGTGAGTCAGTTTGACATTTAATTCTAAAAATGTATGATATGATTCTTGATTCTTCAAAGACAAAGATGCCAACCATACGCTTCAAGAACAACAAAAAACATCTTCATTTTAAATGACTATTAAAAAGGCATTTGCGCGTAATCTTCGTAGCTTCGATTGATAAAGGAATTTCTAGAAACCAATTATCGGTTGTAATTGTGTGAATGGGCGAACAACAGGAGGAGCAGCGAAGAATGAAGATGAAAGGGCACAGTGACATTTGTAAGACTAACATAACCGAACTTAACTCACAGGTCAGTAGATTAGTTGGACTGGACTCTCTGCTATCACAGAATGAGGATATTACCAGTACGACTACGGCTGCGTTTTGTTTTATGTACTCTAATGTAATTGTGGGTGCCGCCGACATTGTCTCGATTCGTCGAGGAATATTCATTACTTTGGGTAGCTGATACATTTATGTTGAACGAGCAGAGACATTCGCTCGACAAGATGCACCTCTCTATTTTCGCCAGTCATACTTTTATTCATTTGTATTTCATTCATGTGTATCACTTAGCTGTAATCCTTCTATCTTTCTCTCGGTCTGTCTGTCTATCTGTCTCTCTCACTTTTAATTTTATCAGGAACTATTTCATCCTATTTATATATTTCTATTCATCTTTTTTTAATTATTATTCTTTTGATCACATTCATCGTTCTCCTTTGCCCACTCCCTCTATCTCTCCCTCTCTCTCTATCTCTCTCCCTCTCTCTCTCTCTCTTTCTCTCTCTCTCTCTTTCAAAGCTTATCTTTATTATTTCATTCGCTCACGCTTCTTTCATTTCTTTGTCTTTCTCATGATTCTTCGTTTTCTTTCAAAATTTCAACTTCATTTTAAACGGTTGTATTGTTATCCGATTCTAGTTTTTTATTCTTTCTTTCTCCTTTTTTTCTACCATTTTGTCTTTATTAATCCCATATATTCATTCGTATTTCCTTCATTTATTACCCCATCTCATTTACTTTACTTGAATAATTATTCTGCATTCGATGTTTAAAAACTGTTATATACGATCTTAATGTCCAGTCGTCTAACCAACTTTTTACCTATCTCTTTCTCTCTCACTCTCTCTCTCTCTCTCTCTCTCTCTCTCTCTCTCAATAGCTCGTCTCTTTTCTTCTTTCTTTTAATCTGTTTTTTTTCCTTAATACCTATTTCTTCTATTTATTTCCATAGTAATCTTTCATTTAAAGTATTTTTATTTGTTAACCAATTCTAATAATCGATTAGTATACCTCGTCTTCTCTTGTAATTACACGTGCATCCTGTCATCTTCATTCACACATGTCCTTAATTTAATTCTTTTCCGCCATTTATACAACCATGCGCCTGGGGTATAACAACAATGTTAAATTATTTACTTGCTTTTTATTGTAGTATTAAAGGCTAGCCTTAACTTGTAGAAATTCCACGGTGATTTCTACATCAACCTCTCATTAATAATATTCCTTTGCAAATAATAAGTGTCGATACTATTAAGTAAAACAGACTATTTCTTCTCCCGTAAATATAATTGTAATTTTCAGCTAATTTTTTTTAAATAAATAAAACAAATATGTTTTTTTCTTTCTTTATGTATTTATATAAAATTATAACAATTTAATTATTTTATGAATTAAATATATTTAGCTAAATATACATAAAATCAATAAAACGAATTGAAATGTATTTATTTAATTTTTACCGTTTTACTCGACGGGTCGACATAACTTGATTTTGGAACAGTTAATCTTTAAATGGGTAAAGTATTTATTATATAGATTACATGCAAACGGCCTATTGAATGCAATTAAAATTTTATAACAGCCCTGTTCGATCAATAAAATATGAGACAATTATCAAACTAAATATCTCTATTTTTATAATGTTAGATATCTTTATATATTCGTGTGTACAGGATTCACTCCTAAATTAATTAACCGATCATTATGTATTTTGGTAAACATTTGCTAGGCATAAGACGTCAGAATTGTATTCTATATTTAGTGTAATTTATATTTATGGAAACGGGACTCAAATGATGGCGTGAGCCGTTCATGCAAATTTAGATGCCTTCAATTGTTTTTATTCATATGTATTAGGCATCAAATAATAAATTGTTTTAATTTCTCTTTCTTTGGAGCGTTTTAAAGCGTTTTAGAGATCCTAATATTTGCAGTTTCTCTCATTTAAAAATCCGAATGCACCAAATTAATCCAATATATATATCGATTGTATTTTTATAATGGGATATATAAGTTGTGCAAAATTTATTCTGTTCGAAGAATTTATTTTACCCGTCATGGAACAAGTCTTTTTCTAGTTGTCTATAAAGCTAAGATATGTCTACCTATCTATCTATTTATCTATCTATCTATCTATCTATCTATCTATATCTCTCTGCATAGCTGTACATTTATTGTTCATCTATACTGTTACAAACGGTTGTAACGTGTCGCACAATGAGAGGACTCATATATCTTTTCTGACTGAAATGAAAATAATAACACAATTAAGTAATTATACGTAACTGAACTTTGGTTTCGGTTTCAATAAAGATTTCGATAAATACAACGCGCTGAAGAAACAACAATGACACAGAAAATTATATATGTGTGTGTGCGTATATATAAACCAATACTGAAATAAACAAAATTATTACGTATTCATTTACATCCGTTCCAAGAATTCAACATCATTATGTCAGGGACTTAAAGTCGTTATTTATACTAAGGTCTTCATAAGAACAGGTTTCAGCTAGCAGAATTTAGATGTTCAAAAACATCACATTTTAAGTATTATAAAAAATAAAATCCACAGTAATTTGAGAAAAATGACTAAGTATACCTCTAATGTAACTATAATTCCGAAATAAGGCTTTAAGTAAATCATAAATGCGTAATTTAATTTTATAAAAAAACAAACAGTTGGTAGACTACGAAATTTCGGCAATTCAATAGGACTAGATAGTAGTAAATAATTAAACTATTGATGAATAATTGATAATATATGTCTTGTTTTCCGCTATTTTACTACGTGGATTAATTGAAAAAATTAGACTTCAAATGTGCATAGTATATTGCATACCGGTGGAATCATGATATAGTTCTGTGGATTCAACTTTTGTCACATGTAATTGATATTTTTTTCAGAATTTAAGTATAATATTAGTTTTTCTATGTTTTATTTAATAAAATTATGCTTTTATAAATGTATGAATTAAAAAAGAGCTTTTTCTGTCCTTTCTAGTATTAATCATAAAGTTACACATACACACACACACACACACATATATATATATATATATATATATATATATATATATATATATATATATATATATATATATATAGTAAAGTAAAATGATATATTTATTGCGATTAAGCCCTACAGACGTGTCTGTGTTTCATCCATGAAGGGAATCGTCAAGCTAAGGGCAGCCATTTTTTGTTATTTTTTTCTTTTTATATATCGACGTGATGTTTAGTCCAGTAAACTAATAAATAAGATCTGTTGTTTTTCTTCACATAGTCAATGGTTGAGCTTCTCTCAAAAAAGGCACGGCTGACATTTACTTGATATCCTTTTTATTTGTTTTGTTTTGGTGCTATTGTCGGGGAAAAGACGCAGGATTATAACCTGGTGATTACCTCTAGGGAATAAAACATAAACGTTTCTGTCATTATTATTGCCGTGAGTATAATCTTATTACGTCACTAAGCTTTTCTTACGTGGTGAGCACTGTTGAAATGCTTACTATATATATAGTCTCGGAAGTTTCTCAACCATTAAAACTATATAAAAAAAAAAAAAAATAAAAATAAAAAATAAAAAAACTTATAGTCTCAAGTCTTCCAGTGGAAAATCACTCATGTAAGTCAATTTATTTTTTACAGTTATTATATTAGTTAGTTTCTAACACTATTTTAAGGGATCATCAGTTGTTTACCATGAAACACTGTTTCGGGAATTATAGTTTTCGAGATGAAAGCATGTTTCAGAATAAAACAAGGACGGTTGGTATAGTTTGTTAAAAAACTGTTTCGGGAATTATATATATATATATATATATATATATATATATATATATATATATATATATATATATATATATATATATATATGTATATATATATACATAATATTTAACATTTTTTATATATGATAAAATAAGTGTATATACATAAAATATTAATAAATTAAATATATATATATATGCATATATATATATATATATATATATATATATATATATATATATATATATATATATATACATAGTAAATGACTACGCTACGTGACTTGTCCTCTTGGTTATACTATCTGTTATCTACTTTCACCTCATAACACAACGTGAACGTGTGAAAATAAAAGTGAGTTACCTCAAATACAGAAATAAATTTGCATTTATCTATATGCTTCTTCGCTTTCATAATCGTATGACTCTCGAGCAGCACTATAACCTCTTCTTTGTCGAGTGGAATTCTGGAGACAGTTTTGAATACTAGGAATAAAGTCGGTTTGCATTCTTTTTATTTGCATTCTTTGCAATTAGAATTGGTCAGTATTAAAGACGAATTTTGCTTTCACATGATATGATATATTCTTTCATCTTGTCGTCCTCGTTTTGCATGGCCGTTTACCGTTGAAGGAGACACTTCACCAAACACGCAAATCTACCATCTCTCTAGTATCAACCTTGTGATTTCTCAGCTTTTCATCGGAGCTTATTTCAAAAGTCAATATTACTTCAAAGACGTTTGATTGAAAATATCACCTTGAATATGCTCCGAGGTAAGTTCTCTGTTATGTGCGGCTTTCATCGCTTGTTTTTAGATTTTTAACAAACTATACCAACCGTCCTTGTTTTATTCCGAAACATGTTTTCATCTCGAAAACTATGCCTTACTGAATGACGGAGTTTGATTTGTGTGTCTACGAATATCTGAACCGACGATTAGATGACCTAGTAACCGTGAGGTTGAGTCCCGGCTTCGCACATGTGTTTTTTATCAGCACTTACACCTCTATGTTACTCATAATATTAATTTCTCGAAGTTTATTTCGGAGGTTTTAACTACGCAGACTTACATTTTATATCCTAGGTGAATTATTAGTCAGTGAAATATCTCACACATCTTTCATTTATATGTAGATAGATAGATAGATAGATAGATAGATAGATAGATAGATAGATAGATAGATAGATAGATAGATAGATAGATAGATAGAATAAAGTCAAGTCAATTTTGTTCTTTTTCATTGACCATTATTGATTTAGGACCGAAACATTTATATATTAACTTCTTCCGTCAATCCAATTCTTTATACGTATTTTCAGGAAATATGCGTTCGTTTTATTTCTCTTTAAAATATTTTTACTTTACGGGAAAAAAAAACTTTGTGTTTCATCTTTTTCTCTGTTGCCTATTATAGATTATCAAATTTAATGACGTAGCTCCCTAGAAACACACTTCCCTTCTTCTGTGCGTTCTTAGTGTGTATTCTATATCCTTTACACAGATTCTAGATTAACAGAATGAAAAAATATCGGATTGAATGTGAAATACTTTGACCGTTTTGCGCATGAACTCGATAATACTCCCAATATGCATTTATTTTTACTTTATTTTTCTATGAGATTCTTCTAATAATATTGTTCATTTGAAACCAAGAAGATTAACTATTTATTCAGACTTAGAAGTTCCATCTTACATGTGCTAGTTTGTTTGACTGCATAGGCAGCAACACGATGAATACTGCATACCAGATATCGGATCCTCCGAATAGGTATTAACGAACACATTGAAGACTATTTCGAGCGATTCAAAACTGGTGACTCCATTCGATTAGATGTGTACTACTTCTGTTAAATTACGTGGCATATTACTGCGTAACTATTACTTCGTGTTACCTCATGTCATCCTCTCAATTATAACTTCCTTGTTTTGTGAAGTAAATCTGATCATCCGATGTCTAATGCTCTATATTACTTTATTTATATACGTCACCTAAGTAATTACTTACATTTAAAAAACGAATTATATTTTAAGTGCCAATATTACATGAGAAGTCAACATTTGACAAAATGTGAGTACATTTAATAGTTATGAACAGAAACATTACAAATATGCGATTGCCAAAAGCGGCTGATACTGTAGCCTAGCCTTCCCGACCAGCAACCAGCTACTGTTACCATCTCAGTCGTACAATCTCTCCCGTGTCTTAGGATGATATATGCGGCGTTAGTTGATGTGGTCTCGCCACATTTTGGGTCGTCTTCATGGGAACGCAGCGCAGATAAAGTCTACTATCCTGCACAAGTCCGGTGGCGTTAAAACTTGTTCCTCAACTGAAACTTACTCCCCCCGGAACGTTGTGTGTATTTAGTCAGGAGATACAATTCGACGTTTACAAGGGACGGATGATCAAAGATGGGATGGACGGTAAACCTGAAAAAAAGACGATTAATCAAAATGGTAGTAACAGCAGAGAAATATTCTTGATTTTGTTTGAAATAAGAATATCTATATTTCTTTGAAGCTGGTACTTACAGACACTGAAAGTGTTACCTTGGTTGGGGGTTAATTGTATTTGGTTCGGGATGTCGCTTCGAGATGGGACTTCGACTTTGCAATTCGCCAATTAATGGATCACCGACGTGTAAGACCTTTCTTTTCCAGCGGGTAATTCAGTCGAAGAAGGGAAAGCTGTAATGCTTCCAACAAAAATGGATCTCAACTCATCGGTTTTAAATTTTAAAGAATATTGCATTAGCTCGTCCTTAATTTGAATTTAATTTTATATATATATATATGTATATATATATATAGAGAGAGAGAGAGAGGGAGAGAGGGAGAGAGAGAGAGACAGACAGACAGACAGACAGACAGAGAAATTATGGAGGGAGAGGGATATTTGTTATGTAAGGCTTAAACATTTCTCTGTTCTTTTTCCTTGCATTTTTCTTTTTCTATATGTTCTCATTTCCCCTTGTCTCGTCCAGTTCTTTCCACAACCTAATAATCAATATTTTTCAAGACACTTTGATCATTTTTGTTCCATTTAAACTTTCACTTGTTTTATTGATATAACTGGGTAGATTGTTTACTGTTATTAACCTTTATCTTTTATCGTTTTAGATGTGTGTTCTATAATTTTTGTCTCTACCAGACTCCGACAATATTGATGATTCCTTTTCTGTTATTTCAATCTCGCATTTAGTTATTTTTACAGCATTATTGTTCGGTTCTATTTAAAGGATTCTAAAAGAAAATCCTCGTTTACTTACATCCTGTTATATCCATTCTGTTTCCCTTCCGCACCACCCACGACCAGACTGATCAATCCTCTTTAATTTCGATCTTCCAGTGTTTATTGTATACTCTACGCACACACACTCATACTAAAACTCACACATATATCTACATAGCTAACATATATATATATATATATATATATATATATATATATTTATATATATATATATTGCTACATAAAAATAAGTACAATATTAGTACCGTCCGTTTCAAGCTAAGAAGGACTTAGCCATCCGGCCCTCTTCAGCTTATGTTGTCCTATGTTTCAGACGTTCTGGGCTTGAAACCGACGGTACAAATGTTGTACTAATTTTTCTGTACAAAAAAATAAATGTTACGCTCTTAATCTTTATTCTCAATTAATCGAGCACTTTGCTGGGATTATTCCTACTATATATATATATATATATATATATATATATATATATATATATATATATATATATATATATATATATATATATATATGGTAAAAGAGTAGCGACAGCTTCTGTTTATTTATTTTTTGATTCGTTTTTTCGATTCGTCGCACGACCGATTTTCGCCATATTTTCGCAAACGTTTTCGACCGACTTCGATCATCTTCAGGCGGATGTATGAGTATGAAAAATAAAAGATTGGTGAATGTATTAAGAAGACGTTTTTAAAAAAATATTTTTACTATGAATACAGCCATTCTTGGGATTTCATATTGCAGTATTCGTCTCCCCATAATAGACGCGTTATTTATTCAAGTAAATAAACCTAGTATCAACCAGCTCGTTATGAAGGGGGCGAAGATATGTTGAAGTGTTGTTGAAGTGGTATTGAAATGTTTTTTAAAAACGTTTTCTTAATAAATTCACCAATCTTTTATTTTGCATACTCATACATCCGCCTGAAGATGACCGATGTCGATCGAAAACGTACGCGAAAATATGGCGATTTTTTATACAACATGGACGACAATACTAAATCGGTCGTGCGACGAATCGAAAAAACGAATCCAAAAATAAATAAACAGAAGCTGTCGCTACTGTTTAACCAAACATGCAGAAGAGAAGGAATGCTGCCTAATTACACACACACACACACCCACATACATATATATATATATATATATATATATATATATATATATATATATATATGTATACATTTTAATTTAATGTCTTCTTCAGCATTTAATATAGTTATTAACATGTGTGCCTTCCGCATATGTTTTACAATCTCTACAGAAAAAATACTAAATATGAGGTGGGACCATTAACTAGATGAAAGGTTTTATTTTCATTGAACTCTGACTTGTAAAAGTTCGTTAGAATTTTGCGAAGCATGATCCACAGATTTAACAGACAATTAAGTCATATCTTATTGAACGAAATATTTTTCAATGGATAACTGCTGCTACACTATACAATATATAAATATATATATATATATATATATATATGTGTGTGTGTATGTGTGTATATATGTATATATATATATATATATATATATATATATATATATATATATATATATATCGAGAGTATAATACGTTCAATTTTTAATTAAATCAATAAATCTCAAAAGATAAATTAACTAACCACATCAATAACTAAATGTAATTGCAAAGATAAGGCACCCTACTGATTATCAAATGACTGCATACCTGACAATGTATTATTCAAATGCATAATTGAAGCACATACAGGTAGTGATAACGATATATTTAACACCCTGATAACAATTATAATAACAATAGTAAATGTAATAAATTAAAAATCTTGAAATAATTTCATTGGTCCTAATTACTCAAAATTTACATCATTATCAAACATATATGAGAACAACAAGTAACAAGATTCCATATGACATTAACTGGGTGATAGTGAAGAAATCACTAGCATACAGGTCGAGTTAGATCTTGTTGATTATACGTAGAAGAATTGCCGACTTTTATTAACTACAAAAATTACATTTAATTTAAAAAAGAGATTCTCTTAAACTTCATGCCTAGGAAATGGTTCAAATAGCATCACTATAACAATCCATAATGAATTAATTCTGGAATATATAAAAACACTAAGTGCTCAATGCAATACATTTAATAAAGTAACATTTTAAAGCAAGTGGTATTAGATACCCTTATAAGTTTTTCATAAATATCCCATGAATAAACTATATAATTAATAAAATTCTATTTACCCAAACAATTTTTGTTGAAAATATAATATATACCAACAAAATGCCTGTTAAATATAATATTCAATAAAAATGTGTCAAACTGAAACTTGCTTCACATGTGCAACGAGCCTGTTGGCAGGTGTGAGTAGGTATTAGTATGGTGTTCCATAAACACACCCGCTAAATAGGTAATCAGTATCTTCGATGTGTCATCGGTGTGGCATCTGCCTGATTTAAGACTCTAAACTCTTATAATTAATATAATTAAAAAAATGATCATTATAATAGTAAGTAAAAGTTATTTTATGATTTTCTAGTGTATTATGATTATGTAGATGCATATATTGTAGTCTTTTGTTATACATCTAAAATGGTATGCTCTCTGTTGCACATTTGCAGCCTCATTTATTTTAGTTCAATAAACATAATTTTTTCCCCAAAATCAGATATACTACTTTATATTACCTCATGAAATGGTGTTAACTTTTTCATAACTAATATAAAAATAAAGCATTTAAGGGTTAAAAAGGCTTTAAATATTACATGTAGAAATTTATAATAATTAATTAATAATAACAAATCTAATAAAATATTACATCTTACAAGTATACATAACAGTCCCTTTAACTTAATTACATAATTAGTTAACCCGACATAATTCATAGATCATCCATAATTATGCTTTAAAAATGTATCTCTAAGTAAAAATAATCAATAAAAATTGTTCATCTGGAATTAAACCAAAATATTTAGTATTATTTAAATTAATAAACAAGTAATTTTACACATTATGGTACAACTACTACAACTAATACTACTACTACTACTACAAATAATAATAATAATAATAATAATAATAATAATAATAATAATAATAATAATAATAATAATTATTATTATTATTATTATTATATGGGAGGCTTTTGCCAATTACAAAGTCTAATATTTGCAACAACTGTTGGGCAAATAGAATCATATCGGATATCACTTCATACCGCAACATCACGTGATCCTATCTGGATCGAGTCTTGTGAGTCAATAATTTGTACTCATACGAGACAACGCCGAAAACCATCTAATTTAACTCTGCCAAAGACACATTAAAAGCAAATAGGAACACAACGTCCTTCCACTGATGTATTGACTGACGCAATCAGGGAATTTAAATCCAATTTACCTGGTGCAAGATGAACTTGACCGAAAGGTCAAAGCTAAACAACCCACAAGCGCGGCTTACCCTGTTAACTATTTTTAAAAAGCTGCGTAGACTGATATTCACTGTTACTGTGAATGAGTAATAGCATCTGTAGAGGGGCATTTTGATGAATTAAAAGTTTAAGATATTATTTTTGTTTCATGTGTGTCATGTGTGTCATGTGTGTCATGTGTAGGAAGACTTGTATGAAATCATGGTTGTGCTTAACTTGTTTCATTAAGTATTATACTTTAAGAATAAGACATACACATATTCAAGGCTGGCCAATTAATGATGACTGGTACTATATCATAGCATCGGATAATACCTGTGTTCACGCATGGTTCCGAGGGTGAAGCCTCATTACCGGGGCGGCCCAGCAGTATCTTACGATACTACACGACTTTGATTGACATATCCACGCGAATGCAGTTAGAGACTTATTTTGTATATTTTCTATGTATTTCCAAAATTATTTAGTAAAGAGTGCAGAGGTTGAGTGGGCATCCGTCCTCGATAGGAAATTCTGTGTTTTTTCAACAATTACTCACAAATTGTGCTCGTAGATCTTCATGTGTCCAACATGTCTATGATCACACAAATATACACACACAAATACACACATACACACACACACACACACACACATATATATATATATATATATATATATATATATATATATATATATATTAGAAGAGGTCCAATTTTTTCTCTTTTCCGCACATTTATATCATGCTACTCTTCTACCATGCTTCATCACGATCTACCGTGTCCCATATTAATACTTTCATTGCTTTTTTAAAAATAATATTATTGTTCAGGTATTTATCTATTTATTTTATTTTGAGGAGTTTGAGTTCGCATCTTTCTGACATTTTCATTGCGTTCATTTTTTTTTTTTATATGTAACTCTGTTCACTCTGTCCGATTCAGTATTTGGTTTAAACACCGGATACAACTTATTTCTTTATTTATTTACTGTCTCATTTATCGTCATCGCTTTCTCACATGACTTGATTTTCTTTCTTTAGTTGACTTCGCTATATTTCATATCCTTCGATTATTCGAAGGAATTCATTTACCTCAAATGGAAATATTTTCGCTAATTCAAGAATTTTGCTCGTTTACTTCTTAGTTTAAAAATATTTATATTATTTTATTTGCATCACTATTTCTTTATATATATATATATATATATATATATATATATATATATATATATATGTATATATATATGGGAAAATAAAGAGAGAAGCTCAAAACTATGGTATTTATATTCATCAACGTTTCGTCTTTATTGAAATACTTCCTCAGAGTGAAGAAAACAACGTAGAAAAATCATACAGAATATTAATTTTGATTTGTTCGAAAGTGTTCAGGCTTTGGCATGGCTATAGGTGCTGGGGAAGTCTTTCAATAAAGACGAAACGTTGAGCAATGCAGAAATAGCATAGTTTTTGGTTTTCCTCTTTTATTTTCCATTACGTCGGATTATTTTATCCCCGGTTTTATTGATATATATATATATATATATATATATATATATATATATATATATATATATATATATATATATATATATATATATATATTAGTGTGGCGGGGCTTTTTATTGATAGGGGTTTATCTTATGAAAATACAGTGTTTATAAAGTTGTGTCTAACAATAAGTATAGTTTATTTATGTATATAGTTTTTATTATATATTTTTAAAAATATTTTCTATAAATCTTTGTTCGCTACACATGTGCACATTTGATTCAGCCTGAATCATTCAGGTACAACTTTATTCGAGGTCCAGCAATTATAATGTTGTATCAAAAACAATTTATCGTGCGACTGGTTTGAATAGTTATTTATACACTGAGTATTACGCAAGGATGAAACGTATACGTATATAGATAATATTTTTAAATATTTATTTTTAAAAATCCTATTCACAGCTGGGGTATTTAATAAAGAAGAGAAGCCGTCAAATCTAAGCAATAATGCAAGTTTTGTTTTCTTGTTGAACACTGTTATGACGGCCGCCCATTACTGTCCGCCGCCTTGACATATAAAATAGAGTGTATTCCTTATCTCGTCCGTAGTCATTCAAAGTAGCCTCATTGGTTAGCGCTCTTGGAACTGGTA
>OY744521.1:184832244-184887244 GCA_963556195.1 Sepiola atlantica | reverse complement strand
TCCCCGAAACACTTTCAACAAAACCCACGCCTGACCTTGTGTCTAATCCCTTGGATTGGACGTAAATAAAATACTATCAAAACTCTTCGACTGAAGAATGGGTTACATTCAGTATCTTTAGACCTGCGCATTAAGTTTTCAATTATTCCGTGAAACCGAAAGTATCGATAGAAGATCAAACTAACTTAACTAAAATGTAGATTGAAATTATATATATATATATATATATATATATATATATATATATATATATATATATATATATATATATATATATATCGGGTTCATTGGCTTACCTGGTAGGGAGTCGAACACGAGATGTAATGGTTAATGGTGTCCGGGTTTTCGAATCCCTGTGTTGATGAGATCACTACGGGTAACGAGGATATTATGAAATAAAAAGAAACAGTAGGAATGAAAAATGTTAATAAATAAATATATAAATTACAATCTAAATTAAATAATGTAAACAACCTAGATAGATAACTCTCATCTAATCAGGTATTTCCTTGTTATCAAAGCAGACCCATTTCTTCAGTTTTGATGATCAGGGAAAATCGTGAAAATTCAGTAAAGTCTTAAAGCTCAATGTATTTTATTGCTTATTAATATATACATATTGTATTATATAAAGTCGAAACTTATTTGTGTGTGTACGTGTGTATGGTTGTATGTCTGGAAAAGGTTCCCAAGAATCTCGACAGGCAGCGTAAAGTTAACATTTTCTGAGTCCTTCAGCTTTCGGACGCATAATATCCAAAAATCTGAAAAAAATCATCGATTTCTTTGGTACCAAATTTCATCGTTTTCCCCTACATCTTCACGTTGTATTCATGCGCAGCAATACTGGATTAAAACTGTTTAACTGAGCTATTTTTCATTAGTTTTTATACTCTGTCCGCTTGGGCCGTTGGATAATGACGAAAGACAACGAGTGCGAGATCGACCCCAGCGACTCACGGATTTTTTAACGGTGACCTAAATATACATCGAAGGGGAGTAGAGGGACGACATGGAAGACATAGTTAGTACTTACTTATGCTCCGGGAAACGGGAAGAGGTGGGTTAAAGAAGGTGGGGAGAGCTAGCGAGGGAAGATAGTGGAGCGAGGGAGAAGGGTGCGCCCGTGGAAGACAACATTTTGGCCTGCAGAAGGGTGGGGAAGAGCGGGTGTATAGTGGAGCGATAGAGAGGGGGTAAGCCGTCGGGTTAGACGACGAGCGGGCGACCCGGGAAGACACAACTTTTGCCCGAGAAGAGAGAGATAATCACATTTTTGCCTGCAGAGAGGGAGGGGAAAACGGAGGTTGTGGAAGTCCCGGGCAACACCGGGTACCCCTACTGGTATGTATATGAAATGAAATCTAAATGAAAGAATGAAGGAAAGAAGGAAAATTAATCGCTAAAACAGAGTAATAAAGAGGGAACAAAAGAGGAACGATATACGAAAAGGTAATAGAAAAAGAGAATATGTGTTAATTGAAAATAAAGAAATGCAAAAGAAAAAATTATGAAGAAGAAATAGAAGAATTCTTAAGAAGATACGAAAACATAGGCAGAGATAATAATTGAAAAACAACGCATGAATAATGTCAAGGGTGTGATGAAATGTATGGACGAATAAAATAAAGAAATAGCAAGAAAAGTAGGTTATCAGAAAAATAACCAAAGAAGAAATTTGGAATAAGTAATTAAAAAATGAAAAAGAAAAGAACGTAAATTACATCAGCGTCTCTAAAATAAAGAAAAATGTGTTTTGATTTGTATATAAATAAATATTAATTTGTCCCGATATACGAAAGTTAGCGAGTAAAAAATGTGCCTTTTTCGAGCCCTTAAACGAAACCATTTCAAGTTGTGAGGCGATTAGAGAAAGCAAATAGTAAGCCAGGAAACCCTGTCACCTTAAATGAATTTGGAAATAAAACCTTCACTGCAAATAAAAGGTCAACGATTGTGATTTTTCTGTAGGTAACCAGAAATGATAATTAAACTTACTGACGTAGTTCTTTTATTTTATATACGAACAATGGCGAAGCATGATTTTTTTTTATCTCATTTGTGACGGAGGGTGTATACTAGCATAAATAATAAAACAATAATAATTAAAATTATAAACAGTCTTAAAGGAGACTGTAACAGGAAGCAAAAAGAAAGGGAAGAACACGAAACAAAACGAGAAATAATAAATAGGGCATACGAGGAAAGTAAATAGCTAAATTGTATGCAAAAATGTGTAACTTATCTATAAAACTCTACGGATCTGGTCTGCTTGTGATTCTGCTTGTCTCCGTACACACTGGATGACGTCATAAAGAGAAGTTATAAATATAGATATATCCAATATATAAAAGCCAGTTTATTTCTCGATGTTTGACATCGATAACATCTGACTGATCGATATTTTATTCTGACCACCCAGTCAGTTACAGAAATGATCAGTCTGTTTTGTTTTTGCAGAAAAAATTAAATTTTAACTGATTAAATCGATATACATATTCTATCCATTCCGATAATGAATGCATATTGAGAGAGTCACCTTTAATTTCTATTGGATAGACAACAAGAACGGATATCCAATAAATTAGCTTGATTTTTGTTAAATGTAAACAAAAATGGCGTCCTAATTCAATGGTTAAGTTTGTATCTAAACTTTCAATTCATTTACCTCATGCTTTTGTTCACATGATCAAATGACAACACATATAACATATTCGATTAATTATTCGAAATGTCACGTTGTCTTATTATATTGTTAATATAGACATTACTAATTGTCTTCCAATTTAAAAAAGTAAAACGCGCAATATGCATAGTGATGAAAACAACGGTCATGTACATCTGCGATTAATACCGTTTTTTCACGCTTATGCGCATATATTTGGATACGTTACTGGAACAAATCAAAACATTATCGCGTGTTTACATACGAATACAAGTTATTTGTGGCATCAAAATACTACAAAATGATTTTTTTAATCTATTTACCTAAAAAAAGATGACACAAAAATAAGTTTTAATATTTCGTAATAGCTATAACAACTACTGACCTAACGGGTCACAGGTAAGTCTAGTCCTTATACACGTTTAATGTGATTCGTTTACTTAGATCAAAGTCTGCCTTATTATTTAAGTAATCGGGTGAACTGATAAATTTATATTTTCGCAAGAGTATTACTGAAGCTGATGTGTCAAGTTGATGTGACGAACCCTTGTGCAGAGAGATCAAAGACACGCGAGAATGATGTCTAGTAAGTTATGCAAACTCTCCTATATATATATATACATAATGTTTAACGTAATACAAGGGACCGTCCGAAATATTGAAATTAAAAATTATTATGACGCTTATAATTAAAGTGCTTTTATGGTTTCCATAATGGCTTATTATTTTTAAAATGTTAAGAAATGTATTATTTTTAGCAAAGAAATAATATATATATATATATATATATATATATATGCATGTTTGGTAAAACAGTGGCGAAAGCTTCTGTTTATTTGGTCCCCCGATTTATAAAATCGGGGGATTATGTTTTGAGGCATTTCCGTCCGTCCGGATTTTTCTCCGCAACTATCCATTGAATTTATCTGAAATTTTGCATGAAGTTGTAACTTTGGTCAGGTTAAAAAGTGACATTCTCCGATTTTTGAAAAAAAATCTATTGAGCCTCCCAGGGCGTCAAAAGGCCCCAAAATGGCAAAAAACAACATTTTTTGCCCCATAACTTTTCATCCATCCATTCAATTTCTCTGAGACTTGGCCAAAATATGGAAGCAATGGTTCTTAATAGAAAATAAGTATCGCTGACCTTTGAAAAATCTGATTGGCGCCCCCAAATAGGCAAACAATGACCCTTTTCTCCAATAACGTTTGATCCATCCATTCAATTCTTCTGAGACTTGGCCAAAATATAGAGGCAATTGTTCTGGATATAAAATAAGCATCCTTGACCTCAGAGACATTCTGGTCTGCGCCCCCAGGGGATACAATGGGGGTCAAAAATGCCCCAAATTGCCCAAATTTATTGCATTTTACACTCGCCACATCGAGTCACATACAGAGGGGGACTACGCATGCGCGGCTTGTTATTTTTTTATTCGTTTTTTCGATTCGTCGCACGACCGATTTGGTATTTTCGTCCATGTTGTATAAAAAATCGCCATATTTTCGCGAACGTTTTCGACCGACGTCGGTCATCTTCAGGCGAATGAATAAGTATGCAAAATAAAAGATTGGTGAATTTATTAAGCAGCTGCTACTACTGTTTAACCAAACATGCATAAGAGAAGGAATGCTGCCTAATTACACAAATATGTATATATATATACATATATATATATATATATATATATATATATATATATATATATATATATATAACATAAAAACATAACTCCCTTCACTCTTATTAACGACAAATTATAGTTAATGACACTAAAATGATACATTCCGAAACCAATTTTTAAAATCAAAATCACAGAAAGCTATCTACTTAGAAACATAACAACCTAACATTAATAACATCACATATGAAACAAGTAGTAACATTTCAAAATGATTAAGGTAATGCAATTTTGTTCTGTGATACAACTCAAGCGTTGCTTAATTAAACTAGTCAACGACTTTCCTAGAACAAAGCGAAAAACGTTTTCTTCGCGTTTCTCCACCGTCTTTTAAAAAATTCTCTTCTTGATCTTTTGTTTTTCACACCTTAGGATGATTCGGCGAAGAATCAAAAGACCATCTGAAAAATTGAAAAGATAAAAAAGTCATAATTAAACAGACGAATTCTGTTAATTTTAACAATTTCTGCATATATATATATATATATATATATATATATATATATATATGTGTGTGTGGGGGGGGTGCATAGAGGTAGAGGTAGAGGTAAAGAGAGGAGATAAACAGAGAAAGTGAGAGATAGATAGTATATGACAGTGACAGGGATAGATATGAATGAAACTGACAGGTTGGCATTAATGATTCCACAATCTCTCACCTCTATGAAGTGTCTCAGCAGAAGAATCAAGAGATTCTTTGTATTTTGTAATCATAAATCATCCTCTGCTTACCGGCAAAAAGAAAGCAATTGGTTCTTAAATCTAACGACCCTTTGCTTTTTGGCTAGGAGCAAAGTGTGGTGTCTCTTCTGATGCTGCCCTTCATTTTTATCTGCCTGCGATCGGAGAGTCCTTATAGATTGAAACAATTCTTATTTTTGTCTTAATCCAATGGGATGGATTTTCTCCACATTATAAACATACCTCTCTGCTTGCGACAAAAAATAGGGAAAAATTGCCCTTTGCATTTTGTCCAGAAGAAAAGCGTAGTATCTGTTCTGATACTACACTTCATCATTTCTGTTGTCAGTCAGTAAAGAGAATCCTTCTAGACTGAAACAAATTTCATTTTTGAAAAATATCCAGCGTTTTCTCTTTTCCATGCGGGGGGGGGGGCTTTATTATCCCACATTATGAACTGATCTAGTGTCTAACTTTGCAGTTCGGGTGGAAAAAATATGGACACTAATCTACAAGACATTTGTGCGATGTCTTCCACGAAATTATTTTTTGTTTCCTTTTCGGATGCATTCCCCAATAGAAAACGCCGCGGTCAATGTACATGGCTATGCGGCTTCAAATGAAAGCAGATCGATTATTGTCATATATACACTCATACTGTTGGAAATAGTATAGACATTGTGTGTTCAATTCATCGTATGCAATCAATGAATTGTTTCCGATGCGTAATATGTTTTGGCAGCAGCTAAACCAAAAAAGGTTGATTTTCCGTTAATCAGAAAAAACTCAAACTTCTTTGTATTGAAATGGTTGACTAAAACTGACCCTTCCTTTTACACAGACCTGGTGTTGTTCTAATTTATTTACAAAAACTCCTACTCTGATCGTGTGCAAAATGGATAAAGTTCCCGACTGATAGTACTGTCAGCCGAAGCAGATATTACGTCATACAAACGACCCAAGAACGAAAACAAGCAGTGACTATAATGCGCGAAGGAAACACGCATAATAATCATGAGGTGCGTTTTACATGGAAAGTAGCTTCGATTCCTGTGACGGTGGCGGAAGCATTGGTAGCCTTCGCAACCCTAGCCGAGAGAGTAGGAGTAGGATTTACCCACGCCTCTATCCTTCTTCCTTCTTCCTTCTCCCTCTCCCTCTCTCTCTCTCTCTCTCTCTCTCTCTCTCTCTCTCTCTCTCTCTCTATCTATCTATCTATCTATCTATCTCTCTGCCGGACGTTTGAAGGAGGAGTAGTAATTGACGTAATGTACTTTCAGTCGGAGTGGAGGTTGCAGAAGTAGTAGCAGTGGTAGTAGTACTTGTCGATGGATGGCAAAGACGGGTATGGTTGGTGGTATAGTCGGTACCTAGGGTAGCGGGAGTAAGACTGAAACTGGGCATATTTACTAACGGTGGCGGTGGCAGTTACGTGCGCATGGGAAGCTGACGTAAGCACTGGTGATAGTGGGGATAGACCAAGTTTTTTTTCATTAACCTGCCTCCCAAGGATGTGAGAATTAGGCAGCACGTCGGTTTAATATGAAGAATCTAGCTTCTAAATATGAGCACACTAGATTGGGTATAAAAATAATCTCATTAATCTTGTGGACACTACCCCTGAACAAGTGCGCTGCAAGCGATAGGCAATAACCCATCACTCGTCCTAGGAGAATAGCCACATCAGACTTTTCCACAGAGTATGATAAGTATTTTAAGTATATATATATATATATATATATATATATAATTTAATCATCTACGAACACTTGTTTCGTCGTTTATCCACAGACACGTGTTTCGTCGTGTACGATTGATCAGCGTAACCGAACCTAGCAAGATTCGAAACCAGGACGAGATCAAATAAAATTCTAACGTGAAATGGCTAGAATGCTGGTCTGAGTTATTTAAATTTCTAACTTATATATATATATATATATATATATATATATATATATATATATATGTGTGTGTGTGTGTGTGTGTGTATGTATATATATATGTATATATATGTATGTATATATATACCTTATATATATGTATGTGTATATGTATGTATATATATATATATATATATATATATATATATATATATATATATATGGTATACTTACGTTAATGCACCGGTTTCCGTTAGATCACCGAATTTAAGTGACTTTGAGCATGGCCAGTACTAAATGGGTGACCATTTGGAAATACCAGGCGCTGTATGTGTACACATATCTATCAGCAAGTTGCATCACTAACCCGCAGTATCTAGGTGGAGGAAAATATGGGAGGAGTGCCTTCTAGAAGTCATTAAAACTCTGATGGTAATGGTGATTTATATATATATATATATATATATATATATATATATATATATATATATATCAGTAGAATGCCTGCCTCATGTCGGATAACATTAATTCCCCGAACAGAACAGTTTTACACCATTTTTATGTTCTCTTACGTGTATTGAAACCAAGATATTATGATACTAAACCTTATTTATAGAATCCTTATTTTTCTAAGTTCGCTTAATTCGTGCCTAATAACTATGGATAAATTCAATGCAAATCTGAAATATCTAATTTTTTAAATGCGAGGTTCTGCCTATATTATGTCTTCCACGTTTATGCTACTTTAAAAAATCAAAATTTGACAATATTTTTAAGTATCTGTATTTACGTTAAGCAGCTGTGTTCCACAATTCATAATCATCAGTTTATTATTTTAGGATTAATTCAGAAGATTAATATATAGAAACATATTAGGATACCTAACTTTATGTAGATATATATATATATATATATATATATATATATATATATATATATATATATATATAGTGTTCAAAGTTAAGTAATTTCGGTAGGAAATCCTAATATTAGAGTTCAATGTAAAACAGACAGGAATACAATTTTCAACCTACTCACACATTTGAGCTGAAGGCATTATAATTTATTTCGACTGGGTAAATCTCATCAGATGCTTAATCAACCAGCCACATTGAAAACTTAAGGACGAAAGAAAACCTTTCACACCGTCTTAAATTAGAGGACGAACAGGGATCAGGTTGGGCCGACAAAACACTCCACCCACTCCTCCCCCATAAAAGAAAAACTAACTACTACCAGGTCGAAATAAATTATGATGTGTACAGCTCAATTGTGTGAGCTTTTTTATCTTTTAAATTATATATATATATATATATATATATATATACAGGGTGTCCCAAAATAATGTATACACTCTTTGAATCGTTATAACTTGTTCAATTTACTGATTTTGACTTGCAAACAAGGTTGATAGAACAGTAGAAGAGTAAGAATACACATAAAAAATACTGACAATAAAATTAACAAAACCATAGAAAATTAACTTTTAATAAACGTAAAGGCTACAATGTTTAAAGCAAGAAACCTGAAGCAATTGCAAACAAATAGGAGTAGCAATTGTAGTAGACTGTGCCCAAGGAGTAAATGTTGCAGGACGTTTGTAGGTACAATTCTTAACGTCTTCACTATATGGAAAGTGTATTGAGCAGAACAGGTTGGGGTTAGGGTGAGGGTTCATTTTATTAACATTCTGAAATTACCCTAAATAGCCTTTATCTTTGTTAAAAGTTTATTTTCTATGTTGTTGTTAATTTTACTGTCAGTATTTTTACGTGTATATTCTTACTCTTCTGTTTGTGTGTGAATCTTGCAAATAAAAATCAGTAATTTGAACGAGTTATAACAATTCAAAGGGTGTATACATTATTTTGGGACACCCTGTATATATATACATATATATATATATATATATATATATATATATATATATATATATATATATATATATATATATATATATTAATTAATTAATCAATATCAAATATCTTAATAAAATTACATAAAACCAATATTTACAAAATTGTTCAATAACAAATAGAGGATTCATAAAATTACATGAACAAAATTATCGTCTACGTTAATCAACCGACGTTTCGATTTTATCACATCTCTTCAAAGACTGAATGAAAACAAAACTGGTTGATTGACGTAGACTATAATATCATTTATGTAATTTTATGTCAAAATGAATTCATGCAAAATGTTTTTTTCCATTTATCCTAACAATATTAAAATCAAATCATGTTAGGATTATTTAATTCTAATGATATAAGAATAGATTGAAATACACTATATATAGACATCTCCAACTCACTCAAACAAATCTCGATTTTGCTCATTTGCATATTTATTTATTTTTTAGAGTTTAATGAATTAATATTCTGTAATATACCGTTCTACTTTGTATTGAAAATGTTATTCAACATACGCAATCGTTATATCGATAGTACTATAATTATAATCATAAATAAAAAAGATAAAATGATTTTATAAAAACAAATTTATATCCGGCTTTAGTAAAATGTCAAATATCTCTGAGATGTCGAGAACAGATCTTACACTTTGGTCTTAGCCAAGAGGCCACGGAACCATAAATTATATTATTTGTGACTAGGCATTTTTAAATTAAAAAAAAAAAAAAATTCATTGAATTGGAATATTTTTTAATATGCGGTGTAGGGTAGTATCGATTATGTTGTCATAAGACTGTCCACGCAAGAAGAAATTCTTTCTTTTTTGGGTGGAATGAAAGTAGTGTTCGTTCATTATGATAGTATCTTCTGTCAACGGGGGTCAGTGTAGTATATGTTAATTCACCATAGTGATGGCTAAGGGAGAACAATAACTCAAGTTTTTAATAAACATGTTTTTTTTAACTAGAAAATTATGAAGGTTATCGTTCTTCCTTAGCCAGCAAATTCATCTTTGTTTATAAAGATGACGACTATATTTTTGCAGTCAATTTTCATTTAGGTGTTTCTACGTGGACAATGAAACTTGTCATGGTTTTTAATGTTATCTAAATAAATAAATGCAAAAGGTTTTTTCCACCTATTCTAACTATATTGACATTAAAACGGTGTCTGCTTATTTAATTCTCTGTAGTATATTTTCTTTCGTCATAATACATTCTCCCCAGGCATTACCTCCTCTTCGGGGGGAACGCTGTACACTAACATTCGTTCCTCACGATACGATTTCCTCAGGATTACCAGTTTTGTGGGGGGTAGTGTACTATATATTATGTTGTCATGATATCATCCCCCAGGCATTAACTCCTTCTTGGAGGGAGGGGGTCAGTGTATGTAGTTCGTTCATCATGATATCATCCTCTCAGCCGGTCATTTGCATATGTATTTATCTAAGTCTCTAATAAACTAATATTTTGCGTTTATTATTTTTTTAATAAATGTGTTGCTGTTGTTGTAGTGGTTGTTGTTACTGTTCCTATTTACTTCCTCCCACGAGAGCAGAGTAAGGCACAATGTCAGTATTAAACGTGGGGAGAATCCAGCTCCTCTTCAAATTGGCACTCTGAATTGGAACAACAATTTAAATTGCCTCGTTCTATAAGGATTTCTCCTTCACTGACAAAGAACATAAAAACTAAGTGCACATTCAGTATAGATACTACATTGTGATCCAAGCAAAAAGACATGATGATGATGGTGGTGGTGCTGATGATGATGATGATGATGATGATGATGATGATGATGATGATGATGATGATGATGATGATGATGATGATGATGATGATGATGAATAAAAAATTTGTCATAGAAAAGACAGAAACCTCCTCTAATCTTTCTAAATTACAAAAGAAAAGGTATTTTTCTTTAATATTCTTTACGTATTTTTCTTTCTTTTATAATAAATGTGAAAAGTACAATGTACCTATTTCGAATTATCAGTAATATAAAAGTGAAGTATTTGACCAATCGACGTTCCACCCTTATGTTTAATAAGGAATTCATTTCATTTTTTATGCTGAAATAAAATAAAATTTATCGCCGTTGAATATCTTAACGATCATATCAATTAACCTTTTTGTTGTTTAACCCTAAAAAACAAAATTTGACGATGTTCATGCACAGTATATATTCCACCGTATTGAAATATATCAAATAACAGTACAACAATCATCATGGACCATAATTGCCACCAATTGCGGTATTCACTTCCTTCCTACCACAGGAAGATGTTGAACAAGGCTGGAATGTAGGAAGAGTCAAGCCAGCTCCCTACAAGAGGAGGACTCTTGCATTTAAAAAATGCCGTGTCTGCCCCATCGATATTCCCCAGTTGTTGCTCTTCAGTCTGTTAACAATGAAATTACTACACCCGAAGGGGTGAAACAAGATATTGGTGGGAGAACCTCCTCGGACTACCCAGGACAAATACCTCATTCCGACATATAAAAGGCGACCCAAATGGCCCAGTTTATGCCGGACGAATCTGTGTACCATGACAATTATTCTAGATAGTGTGAAGCACATGGTACGAAGATACCACAATTTGTATGTACGGATGTAAACTACAATATTGGAAACATGATTTGAAGAATAAATGAAAAACAACTATTTTATATAAAATTATAGATGGTTAAACAAAATATTTCAAAAATACAGTTTATTTCTTAAGATTTACCCTCTTTTTACGAGCACTGATAATAGCTTCTAAAAGAAATATAAACCCCGTTACCGTTTCGAACATTTAATATACATTGGTAGAAAGCCGAACAAATTGTATGCGAGTAAAAACGGATTTGTTGGTAGAATTTGTGAGAATTTGTTGCCTACATTTGATATGTTTCTATAACATTAAAATATTTTTATTACAGCTCTAGTTCAACAATATCGAGGGGTTGTTTAAAATTGTATTATAAAAATTGATAATTTAAATATATATATATATATATATATATATATATATATATATATATATATATATATATATGTTTACGTATGTGATTAGTTAATATTCATATTTATTAAGTGTTGTGGGTGACCTACCTACCCTTTAATAATAACTAAATGGTAGCAACCGGCTACCATAAATACCGGTTTTGCCGGGAGAACATAGGTATCACATTTTGGCACTAGCACAGCTAACACTGACTTGTGTATAATTTATCTGTTCAATACAGTTCGTTATTATTATCTCTAAACCTGTTGTTCTTTTATTGCATTGTCGGTACCCCTAAACGAGTCCACAAAAACTGGCGGCGAGTGATTCGTAAAGGACTTCGTTGGAAACACCTTGGACCTTGCAACCTGTGAGTGATAACCCAGTGTCTACAACACGGTCAACCTTCGAAAAAAAATTCTACCCGTTTGAAAAAAAAACCCAAAAAAACTTGTGCTTTACAATTTTCGGGAAGATATTGGAAACATCGAATACTATCAATTTTGGGTCGAGTCTGCCTTATAAGAAATAACCAGTTTAAACAATTACTGGAAGAAAAAAAAAGTAAGACAGATTTTACTATTTGTGTTATTCGTATTTAAATACTGGAGTTTACCTCGTGCAACAAATGAAGTTGGAATACCATGTGCTTATAAAACTGAAATGTTTGAAAAAAAACAAAAAACTCTATACTACAAAAACCTTTTTTCGTGTCTGATATAGTCAAACGTATTTTGCGAACAGACTCGTCACCGTAAAATCGTAAAGTCGGAAAAAAAATCTGACAAGTAAAACCAAGTTACTTTCTTGAATAACTAGTCAATTTTTTATATAGCCATTACTTGCTATTTTGCATTTTCAGCCTACACTGAAAGGCAAACGGACTTATTGGGGAAAAAAAGTTCCAGATACGAACAAAAATACAAATAATTTGTTAAATTAATTACCCAATAAGCCGGATTCATAAAATCGTTTTTTTCTCAAAGAACTTTGAAAGAAGAGAAAAAAATATTAGCAAGTGCCGGTCGAATTCGAGACCCGAATGACGCAGTGATGAGAGGGGTTGAGTTTGTTATTAACAGTAAGCATTTGAAAAGAAGAAAATAGTGAAGGACTATTTGTGACTAATTCTTTTTCAAGAATGTATTTCTTAAATCATGGAAGATTTCTCGAAACAGATATTGGAGATGATTTAATTTCAACCAGAACGACAGAAGGCAAACGATGAAAAACATCTTGCGATACAAAAGGAATTTCAGTCTCAACAGAAGGAATTTCAGTCGCAGCAATGTGTTTGTTGAAGTATTTTGAGGAAAAGAATTTAGCACAAAAGCGAGAAGATAGAAAATCTTTAGACGAACAATTGATTGGGATAAAAAATTTACAATTAGAGCAACAGACTCAATCAGAGAGAATAATTGAACAGCTGACACAAGCAATGATAAATACGACGAATTACGACAGCGATACGTTCAACCAAAATGCAATATGGTCAGCTATAGAGACCTTCAACTATGTGCCTTAAGAGGAGCTAAACTTCGAATCATGGTACCGTCGATATCAGGATTTTTTCGACATTGATTGTAGCACATGGTCAGAAAAGAAAAAGGTTCGTTTAGTTCTTCGTAGACTAGGTACGGCAGAGCATACAAAATTTGTCGATTATATTCTGCCGAAGAAAACGGGCGAACTATCTTTCACGGAAACCATTAAAATGTTAATGGAACTCATTGTCCCAAAACAAGTTTATTCCACAAAAGGTGGAAATGTATGAATCTAACGCGAAAAGAAAGCCAGGATTACTCAACGTTTTCTTCGATCATCAATAAACATTGTGACGACTTTAAGTTATCATCCTTGACAGCGGACAATTTCAAAGTATTAATATTTGTTCAAGGCTCGTCTCGCAAAACGATGCAGAGTTAAGAAAACGTGCAATAAGCAAACGTGAAACCGAGCCAAATTTAACATTGCAACAACTGGCCGAAAGCTGTCAACGACATATTTCCGAGAAAAAGGAAGCTAAAGAAATAGAGGAAGCAGCAATTTCTAATATTAAAAATGTTCGTCGTTTTTCAAAAAAATCATACTCTTCGAAGGAAATACTCAGGAAAGATTTGCCTCAAAGGTCGGATGAAAAATTGCCAAATAACCCTTGTTGGGGTTGCGGGGACCTACATGTGTACCAGAAGTGTCCTTTTAAACGAAAAATTGTGACAAATGCCACAAAATGGGACACAAAGACTCACATTGCACAAGTAATACAAGAAAAAAAGTTACATGAAAAAAACCAGAATTAATGGTGGCAACCTAAACATACGAAAGTATGTTACGGTAAAAATGAACAATCAAGATGTTAAACTACAGCTTGATTCAGGGTTTGACCTATTAATTATTAATATTAATAGCTGGAAAAAGATCGGTAGTCCGACTATGCTACGCACAGATAAAGTGGCCCGATCGGTAACCGGAGAGAAAATAAACTTTGAAGGGGAAGTCATTTCAAAAGTGACACTAAAAAATAAGACATTAAAATTACGCATGTTTGTAATGAAAGATACAGGAAATTTGTTCGGTTCAGATTGGATTCAGAAATTCCAGCTCTGGGGTTCGCCGATAAGCGCCTATTGTCAACGAATAGAGAATTTTTCTGCTGAAGCAGAAAAATTGAAGAAGGATTTGAAAGAGTCATTTCCCAAGGTGTTTTCTAATGAATTAGGACGCTGTACTAAAATGAAGGCGAGTTGGTAACTAATTGAAAATAAGAATCCTGCAACCGGCTACCATAAATACCGGTTTTGCCGGGAGAACATTTGGTACCACATTTTGGCACTAGCACTGCCAACACTGACTTGTGTATAATTTCTCTGTTCAATACAATTCGTTATTATTATCTCTAAACCTGTTGTTCTTTTATTTCATTGTTGGTACCCCTAAACGGGTCCACAACATTAAGTCTTTATACTTATAAAATATATTTTAAATACAAATATATCTATACATATATATATACATCTCTCTATATATATATAAAATATATACACACACACACACACACATATATATATATATATATATATGTATTAAAATAAGATGAAATGGAATAATAATAAGAAACCCATATGTTGATGCTTTAATTCTTATATGATCATCAAGAGAAATGTAATAGTTTATTTTGAAAACACCAGGATACGCCAATCTCTGCTAATGGCTTCTCAATATGTAAAACATTCGAATAAGAAAATTAATTATTTAGAAAACTGACACAAAGAAAAACTAGTCACAATTTTTGTTAACGAATTAATTAGTAAGTGAATCATAAGACTTATATCGTTTGAAAACAAAACAAACCCGCGCACGCGCGCAAACACACACGTAACAGACAGACCTAAACGTAAAAAAGAATCACATTGGATATTAAAACTAAAAACACATATATTAGGTCTAATCATTGACGTGGGTGATTTTAATATTTATAAGATTTTATAAACGTTGACAAATCTAAAAATTCACTTTGGCTTGGCGGCAATCTAAACACGAATGACGAGCGTACATTTAAGATGGGGTCTTAACACAAGAAAGACAATTCTATGGGAGGTTCAAACGTACAATTTAACGTAGGTCGAACAGATGCTTGTGGGCCGAGATGCTTCATTAAATCACATTTGTAATGAGCGTAATTAAAAAATTCTGAAAACGTAATATATTGAACGTAATGCGATGTGAGTTGGAGAATTGCTATGGAGGTGTAGAAGCAGTTGCCGGCAAAAACGACCACATGTTGTACTGTGTCCGCACAATGAAACCCGTGGAGAACCTACATAAAAAGTATGGTAAGATTCAGACAATGCAATTCAGACCTTTTCGAGGGAGATGGGCGTCGGGTGGTGACTATAAAGAAAACACCGAACGAGAGTCGTCATAATACTACATACAAGAGTCGCACTCACAAACTCATCACCAATTACTCACTACTGATTACAAACTCATGGACTATTATAGTTGAATAGATGAGAAAGACACCAACTATATCGCCTGCAACACCAAGGGCGTGTTGATGCCTAGGATCAAACTGATGGTCAGGTGTCTCTAAAATGACACCGTGAAAACCGCGCTTCCTATTTTCAGGTCAAGGCCTTATGGATGCTCTATGCGGCTTCTCTGAGAAAAGTGTATTCGGCAAAAGAGATGCCTTTTGAATATCAAGAATACATTATGTATTGGACAATGTATGACGCTTTTCTCCTTTCTTTTAAAAAAAGTGTCAAATTTCTTTCGAACATCCGTTACATTGTGCTGAATCGACATATGAACTGATTTAGCATTCTATTACATACCATCTAAACAGCCTATATTCAATAAAATTAGGTAATAGGCATGTAAGAGTATTATTTAATATATACAGAATTCATAGAAGTCTATAACAATGCGAAAATATACCATGTTGTAAGAAGGAACATTTTTCTCTGTTATTAAAGCCGTATGTGCGACGCAGAAATATCACAATATTTCGGAGAATAAAGCCCCTTTCTCAAGTGTTTCTATTTCTTTATCTCAGGTTACTCTCTGTCTCGTTTATATAGTTTTTGTTGTTATTGGTATTTTCTAGAATCGTAGGAAAATGAAAATTCTCAGAACGTCAAAGGCTAAACGTTGCAGTAGTAAATATTATATTTATTTTAATGTAACTTATGATTATGTTATTTCATTTATTTACACATGATAACATATTTATTTATTTTATCATATTTTTAAGTTTGTGTGTAATATCTAGTGAAATTATATTTGAACTAACGCAAGGGAAGTAACTCTAAGATATTCATTAAAATTAATGTTTCTAGGGTCTTTTACTCCTAATTGTTTGTGTTTTTTATTAAGTTAGTTGTAATTTATTGTCAGGAAGTAATCCATATATTTTGTGAAATATGTTGCATTAACTCGGAACTGAGACATAAGTGACTTTAAGAATATTCAATAAGAGTAATGCCCCTTTTGAATTAAAAATAAATAGAACACTTAAAGCCACATTTTATATCGATTACGCATTGCTGAGACTTTTTTTTATTTCATGCAATCTTTAGAAATAGCAATCATGCAGTCAGGAATAAAAAATATATACACACGAGGCAAATAACCACCTGAGATAAATATATAGAACACTTGAGAAAGGGGTTATATCCCCGAAATATTGTGCTATTCTGGGGTCACACATACGACTCTAGTTATTGAGGAGAAATCTAGAAGCAAGTAAGATCTATTATTAAAAGATTGCATTGCCATTCACTATATTTCCGCATTGTTATAGCCTTCTAAATATTTTCAAAATGCATTGCACACAATGATTTAAGCAAATTACATCAATCTCTTATTATAACATAACTTGATAGTACAAAATAGAATTATTGTATTTCAAATACCGTCAATTGTGTATTATTGTATTTCAACTCTAATAATGCGTTTAGCGAATTTTTTCTCACATAAGTAAGGATGTTTCGTATATTTACCTTAGGCCACATATTATGATGACACTATCTATGTGATCATTTTAAAAATTACCGTCATCACGATGACCAACGTAATTGAAAATAATTGGACAATCATCAATTTCTGAAAATTTGTTAATTCATTCAAAAATGCGAATTAAATGTCAGAAATATTGAAAAAATCAAAAGGATTATAAAACAGTGCATTACTCTGTTATTGAATCAAATATTTCGAAATAAAGAAAATTCTGAATATATATATATATATATATATATATATATATATATAAAATAATGTAATAAATTATGAATATTACGCAAAATAAACAAATAAATGACATCTACAAAAAGCGAATCATTTAGTACTAGCGCTGATTGTCTCAATTGTTGAGCTTCAGGCGCCAGAATGTGGGGTCCTGATTTCGAATCTTGCTGGGTTCAGTCACGGTGATGAGTCGTATAACGACGAAACACGTTTCCGTGGATAATTATATTAAAAAAAATACATGTCGCTTCTCATCTAACGGCATCACATTGGTGGGAACAATTATTCCCAATTAGCATTTAAGTAGAGTACTTTTCATTCAAACATATCAAAGGCAAAATAAAAAAATAAGTGACATCTACAAAAAAGGCAACATTGAGTTGTAGCGGGAATTGGCTCAGTGGTAGAGATTCAGGCTCCGTCCTCTGGGGTCCTAGTTTTGAATCTTGCCAGCCCTGCTTACGAGTTGTATAACAACTATTTGATATACACACATATATATATAGTAAAAAATAATAACAGAAATAAATGATAATATTTATGTGCAATATCTCCCGCTACTGGAGTAAAGGGGCGGACTACAATCAGCGCAGTACAGGTTTCGAATATCGCTAGATTTAGCCACGCTTGTGAAGCAGTTTACGTAGCTGGAAGAATATCGAAATTAAAATTGAAGCAAAATAAAATATATTCGTTTTAATAACACAATCAAAACAAGTATCGATCTATCAGAACGATAGTTTTCTTAGCGATACTTTGAAAATCCGACAATATAACTATATATATATATATATATATATATATATATATATATATATATATATATATAATACCGTTACCCGTGTCCCAGCGTTGGCTCAATAAAATTGAAGAAACCGAGATTCCTAACTCCTGAAAGCAAATTGATCGGAAAGGTACAGAAAGCCGTGTCCAGCTTTTATCTACGATATACATTTTTTTTGTAAAAAGTTATTTAGTCGTAGGGCATATTTTATAGAACTAAGATTTATTATTGTTAGTTTTAAGCAATCATCATAGACCAGGTCACATCACCGGAGTGATAAGTCCGCAGTCAGTGGTCGTTAATGACACGTCTGATCACGTGGGAGATGTGCACACACGTCTCAGTTCAGTGTCGGTAGTGGACAACAGCGTTGACATATCATCAGAGGGGGCTGAATGGGGAGAAACAGATTCTGATGCAAGCAGTTGTGGTTCCACATCTGATAGTGAGAGATAGACCACGTTTAAGTGTGAGAGAAAGGCCGGACCTACTTTGACTGAGTACTAGAGAAAGGCGACCAGCCACATAGCCACTTGTATTATTATACGATTCGGAGGGGGGAGAATGACAATGAAAACGAAGACTTACTAGCTAAAAATCGAATGAGATGGTTTGCATGTGGCGCATGCCCATTAACCATAAGAAAAAAAGAAAAGAAATGCTTTTCACAATAGTAGATTTTTATAGTTGGCACTGATTTGTCCACGTGACTACCTAACGCGCATGTCTGGAGACCAAAAGGACAAATTGAAAGCAAGCAGTGGGCTTTTGGAGAGAACAGTTGGCTTTCGGAGAGTGCATACAGATATTGTTGGGGCTAGAAATTGATCAAAAGTTTTTTTTCAGCGTCTGAGGAAAATGGAAATATGTTTGATATTTAGATTGTTATTGTGTCCTAGTTACTTAAAGTCAGTTTACTACAAGATATTTCAGTCTAAAATGGACAGCGGTTTCAACTTAAAGATCACCCTGTACTTTGTATGAGACTGGTGCAGAAATTGGAATTTGTGTGTGACTTATCTGACGTAATGCAGCTTAATCATGCTATCACACTTCGACTAATTCAGGGGAGGGGCGTTCACGGTTTAAAACTAACTGAAAAAGAGAAATTCGATGCAGCATGAATTGAAGAAGCCAATAACAGAGTTACGTCATGTAGGTAGTTTGAGACGTCTGTGGCGTCTGGCTGAGATCGTAGATATTTATTTGATGAATTTGCGCATGCTGCAAGTGCTATTTTGTAGGAATACTCAATCATGTTACGACGTGCGTACTTGTGTAACGATTTTCAAATCCTGTGAAAAGGGTGTAGCGTCACTTCTTCAGAGTTGATTAGCTGACCTAACAAAAGCTGTTACCTCGAGCTGGAGCGTTGTTAAAGTGGGGTAACAAGCCGTTACTCTAGCCCTCAACCACTTGTTGGCATATGTCGATTTAATTATAAGTGCTATAAATGCAAAACACTAATCATTTCGCGTCAACGCGATTCAACAAAACTGGTCATCTGGTTTGAGTTTGTCCGAAAAACGAAGTTGGGAAACAACATCAGTGCCAGTCTATTCCCGAGTCAGAATGTGAACTCGGCGTTATCTATCATTACCGTCTATGTTGATGATGCACAATGCTTAGCTTATCGATACTGGGTGTTCAATATCTTTAAAGCTATGCCAGTCTTCATCGAAAGAGAAGATGCTAGTAACCACATTGGCCGGCACTATGTAGGCTTGATGCGGAAATGGCACTGTTAGCATTCGTAAAGAAACTTGTAACATTTCCACAATCAACGTTCTGATTAAGCTGGTTGATTTTATCATGTTACACGGCATCGACAACATTAAGACACTTAGCGGCGTTCGCATCATGCCGTCAGGAAGTATGGAGTATTGGGAGATACACCCCATTAATGCAGCGCTTCGTATCAACGAAGCTGATTTATTGCACAATTTGATTAGCGTAAGAGCGTAGTGGTTGCAGCGTGAAAATGGTCAGCAGTGTTGTGTATCAGAAAAGCTTGAAACTCAGAATTCCGAAAAATCCGATGTCTAATGAATTGAGTGAGATTATGAACGCGAGTTCCAGATCTGGATAAACAAAGTAAGTTTCTGCCATATAATGAGGAAGAGTTTGGTCTACCCAAGGTACTGATACTACTGATGCCCGTACTATTGACCAATGAAATAAGGTAAGTCCTGCAAAGAACTATGCTGATGCATTTACTAGCGATGTATAATTTTAATTGAACAAAAACATAAGACCTCTCACCTAGGAAACTATTTCATACAAGAAACTAAATGATATATATATATAATTACTTATATATATATATATATATATATATATATATATATATATATATATATATATATACGTATATATGAGTTCTTATAGAAATATATTTTTAAGTATATACTCCTCATAATGTACGAAAATATTTCAAATTGCAAATTCAATGAGGCAGTATTATAAGCTTCAGAACATTAGGGTGATGGCACAGTGGCTTAGTTGGTATCGACGTGGACTGTGAACCTAGGTGTACCAGGTTCAAATCCAAGTCATTCTACTGAAAACGCTTCCATCAAACCCACATAACACTTGTGTCTAATCTCCTGGAGGAGGGATTAATAGAAATCACATTAACACTTGCCCACGGGTGGCCTCGGCCTTGATAAAGTGGCGGTTTCTGTTTTATTTTTTTTTTAAATTATACTTCATAATTTCATTACAAGGATAATAGGAAAAAAACAATCCAAACCCATAATTTTAATTCATTGTTTCAATTTCTTTATTTTCATATTTCAGCGAACACCTGTACTTCTTTGTCTCTCAAACAAAACATTATATTTTTGTTTTTTTCTTTCAAATTTAAAACTTGTTCTTACGCGCGTTTCACAGCAAAGCGAAGATGAATATATAGTCTTTAGTTTTACTCTGCTGACCATCTGATAACTAGTTAATTTAATGGTTATAGGAACACATATTATCCAAAGAAACATGAGAATGCTAGAAAGACGACATAACGGCAAACCAGAATACATAAAGAAACCCACTTGGAAAATGGTGACAAAAATCCAGCCATCTTCAAAAAAAAGAACCCTGCTCCTGTAATGTAAACCAATTTTTCAAACCCTCACCTATAATCAACCCCAACCGAGCTAGCCTAATCAACTTCAAGTACAAACCCAAATCGCAAGGGAAGAATCTCCCACGAAAAAAAACTTGAAGAAAAAAAACAATTAATGAATTATTATTAATCATGAAAATAAATAATACGTGTCAAAATATGTCAAATCTAGAAGAAACCTTAATACGAAGATACGGTTAGTTTAGAATACTTTCTAATGTAAACAGCAGATTCGTAGAAAACAGAGAAACGAAGTCTTACCGGCTAAAAAGTGAATGAGACTATCCTTAAATGTTGACTTACATAACTATAATTCCAGATAGATAAATGGTACAATCATGGATATAATTATTGTATTTACTTATTAGCAAAATTTAAATTAAAAATTATTTTAAATCAGATTTAATTTCAAAGTATTTATTTTATATTATTTCGAATTAAATTCCTGAAATGTTACTCACAAGTTTACCCATTCTTTTATAATAAACTCAACTGAGCTAACCTTTTTATAAGAATTTATACCCAAGGACAAAACATCGGACTTACACACGCATACACACATATCGAATTACATTCCAAGACTAAGAGCCCGGTCCCAGTTCACTGGAAAAAACTATTTTAAGAAATTTGGCAATAGCAAGAGGTATATTTGTGATTATTTAGAAGTACTTCTATGGATAGACGAAAACCGGACAATATTATAGAAAAAAAGGGGAATTTAATTTATTATATTGAAACTAATTATAGTCCTTAAAAGGTAAGTAGGCAATGGTCGTGATTGTGCTATCAGTTAGCGTTTTTGCTTTTTATTAATGATAGTAGAGGGAAGGGGGGGTATGAGTCATACAGGATTTGAGGTAGAAGGGAAGGACCGGTGCAATAATGGAGTTTTATAATATCATCACTAACACCAATAAAAAAACAACAACCATACCAGTAACAATAGTAATATTAAGAACAATGATAAAGATCATGCTGATAATGATCATGGCAGTAACATCAACAATAATTGGAGTAGTAATGCTGAAGAACATAGTAATATTAATAGCAATAATACGAATATTGACAATTATAGTGATGATGATATCAATAATAATAATAATAATAATAATAATAATAATAATAATAATAATAATAATATTTTTCAAGGAGACTCTCTATCACCACTATTGTTTATAATAGCCATGATGCCACTCAACTACATACTCAGAAAGTGTTATGCCGGATACAGGTTTACGGATACAGAACAAAGAATACACCACCTGATGTACATGGATGACCTGAAACTGTTTGCAAAAAACAAAAAAGAACTGGAAAAGCTGATAAATACAACCAGGATATTCAGCCAGGATATCCGAATGGAGTTTGGAATAGAAAAATGTGCACTGCTAGAGATCAAAAGAGGAAAACTGGAGACGCCAGAAGGTATAAACCCCCCCAACTAAGAGGAGATGAGGGCGCTAGGAGAACAAGCAGGTTATAAATACCTGGGAGTTCTGGAAGCAGACACACTCAAATATACAGAAATGAAAGAGAAGATTGGAAAAGAATATCTACGAAGAACAAGGAAACTCTTAGAAACTAAACTATATAGCAGAAACCTAGTAAAAGGGGTAAACACATGGGCTGTATCACTAATAAGATACTCTGGACCATTCATAGGCTGGACCAAAGAAGAACTCAGGCACCTTGACCAGAGGACTAGAAAACTAATGACCATTCACAATGCATTGCACCCAAAAGACGATACGGACAGACTACATGAAAAGAAATGAAGGAGGTAGAGGACTGGTAAGTATAGAAGACTGTGTGGAAGACACCAAAAAAGAGCTGGAGAAATATGTAACCCAGAACACGGAAAGACTGATCACCACAGCAAGAGACACCAGCCCAACAAACAACTCCGGAAGCACTGAACCCAGAAACAAAGACAAGAAAGGAAAAGTGGGAAGAAAAACAACTACATGGACGCTTTATAAGACTCACAAGCGATGAAGCCAATGAAAACAGCTGGGCATGGCTAAAAAAAAGAACACTTGAACAGAGAAACGGAATCTCTGCTGACGGCCGCACAGGACAATGCGATTAGGACTAACTTTATTAAAGCAGCGATAGATAAAACCCAGGAAAACAGCAAATGCCGATTGTATGGACAAAGAGACAAAACGATAAATGATATAATAAGTGAATGCAGCAAGCTAGCACAAAGGGAATGCAAGAACAGCCATGACAGCGTGGGGAAAAGAAGTACACCGGGAAATGTGCAAACAACTGAATTTCGAATATGCAAAAAAACGGTACAAACACAAACCAGAAACTGTACTAGAAAACGAAAAACACAAATTCATATGGGACATGAATGTACAAACAGACAAACCCATAACAGCAAGGAGACCGGATATGATAATAATCAACAAGAAAGAAAAATCCTGCAAAATCGTAGACTTTGCCGTTCCAGCAGACCACAGAGTTAAGATCAAAGAGACGGAAAAAAGAAGCAAATATACTGAACTTGCCGGAGAATTGAAAGGAATATGGAACATGAAGAAAGTCAGTATAACACCAATAATCATAGGAGCACTAGGAACAGTCCCAAAAACATGGAGAAAAGACTAGGAGAAATAGGAATCAAAGGGATAACTGAGACCATACAAAGGACAGTAATGATCAAAACAGCTACAATCCTGAGAAATGTCCTCGAATGCGGAAACAAACCCACATAAGCAACGAACGGGAACAAACACATGGAAGCACAAGACAACAGAACCGGGAAAAATACAACCGCACGAGAGAGGCGCAAGCATAGGCTGCGCCACGAAAATTATGGACAGAGGGTCGAGGAGGGAAAGCGCAAACCAGACCTCCACTGGAAGAGCGCGGACACTTGTTGCCACTCGGACCCCAGAGGGTACCAATGGCCCTTATCAGCGGGAAATCGGTGGTATGTGGCTGTTGCGAGACCGCTAGGTCATCATCTGTGATTAACGAAAAGCGGTGGAGCATACTGGAAGTCTGAGGAGACTTGTTGTCACTCAGACTCCAGGGAATACCACAGGTTGTTGGCAGTGGGCGATCACTGACGATGACAAGTGTGATAACTCCTAGTGAGTAAATAATAACAATAATACGAATATTTACAATTATAGTGATGATGATATCAATAATAATAATAATACTAATAATAATAATAATAACAATAATACGAATATTGACAATTATAGTGATGATGATATCAATAATAATAATAATAATATCTATAATAATGATTATGCAGGATAAATCGTTAAATAAATCGTACTATTAGAGGGGGCTTAGCCTTATATACTGTTTTCTATTGAGACACCATTTATATACTTAAACATAGGAACACATCGTAGGTATGGAGGAGAATGGATCGAATCATGGTATCAAAAGTGGCCTCTCGCGTTAGTGCCAGTGTTTCCTTCGATTGTTTCATCTAGGGTAGGAGGAGTTTGGAGTTTGTCCGCGTGCAAGGAAAATATCCTAATTATGCTGGGATTAAAAATAATAATCATCAATAATAATAATAATAATAATAATAGTAATGATACCATTACTACCACCAACAATAACCAACGATGATATTCTCAGTGGTAATTACAGTTGGTGGGTTATACTTTATAGGAAGAAGAGTTTACCAGTTCGATGTTTCTTTTTCTCGATCATATGAGGGACTTACATAGGTTTTTTAGAGATATATTACTGCTTAGACATAGGAGACCATCTGGGAAGGTAGAGAGGAGATATGTGGTGTCTGTTCATGAGTTACGGTGGGTTTTTTGGGACATACTCCCTATAGTTAATACTTTATTTTTCATGTCTAGGGAATAAAGTATTAACTATAGGGAGTATGTCCGTTGGAGGGTGTGTATCGAGGGGGATGGGATCCTCTACGGTGGAAATTGGTCAAAATATCGAGATGGAAATATGGGTGGAGAGGCGGTAATCTTGATGTAGATATTTAGTGTATACTTATATATTGGTGCTAGTTGACATGGACAAGGTTGGGGTATTTTGAGGAAACTTGGTTAATTCTTACCTCGAGATATACGTAGAAAGTTGTTAGCTGATTAAGAGATATTATTGTTTGGGGTTATCATTTGCCTGGCATTGGACTTGGGATGTCTTGGGATCTGTATTAGGATTATGACTATTTCTTAATTATGTGTACGAGGGGGTGGGCATAGGGGGAAGTAGAGGGGAGTAAGAGTGAAGATTTAAGGGACCTTAAAGTTATTGTATTTATACCAGGTTTTGTGTAGACAGCTCGATAACACCTCATCTTTTTTTATTTAGAAGGGTTCCTTTATATTTGATGATGGCTAGGGCTTCTTGTCTACACAAAGAACAGTACCTATCTAACGGTTTATAGGATTTACGTTTCTTGATTATATTCCACTTAAGTCTATAATTAATGTTTCTATCTTTCAGGTACAAGATATGTACAACTAGAGAAGTGTAGGTAGCCAGGCGGCTATTATTATATATGGGTCTGGACATTCTATTCTTAATTTTACCCGCAGTGGAGCTTATGTATACCGCCTCTCCAGGTAGAGATATTATGTTAGTTCGGTTTATATTAACAGTATTAAGGAGGCTATGGGAAGTGGAGTGGTTAGCTATTGCATTATCGTCCGCTGTGGTAGAGCTAGAATCACTGTTGGTGTTTCGGTTGGTGCAGGGTATTACAGTGCATTTATATACTACACTTTCATGTTTGCAAGAGCCATTCAGGGGGCAAGAATACGTGTCATTACAGTTGCATAGGATAGGCAGAACTATGTCAGTGACTTTAATAACAAGCAGTACTAATAGCGAAATACACGATCCGAATACGTTCGTAGATCACTCTAAACTGCTTGTGTAAATTTAGCCGCCGATTCGCTATTTACAAAGTTTAATTCCTCCCTAATTAATAACTAGTTGTCTATGGCCGAGGGGTTAAGAGTCTTGACTACAAATCAGTGGCGATGTGTGATCGGGGATCGCGCCCGCCGACCGCTGGGAATTAGCTTCCTGCACTGAAGATTGCGTTAACACAAACATCGATGTCTGTAGGTAACAAATAATTAATATTTATTCATAAATATTATTATAAGGCCGGGCACTCTGAGTATCTTTAATAACAAGCAGTACTTATAGTGAAATGCACGATCCGAATACGTACGTAGATCACTCTAAACTGCTTGTGTAAATTTAGCTGCCGATTCGCTATTTACAAAAAAGGGGTTAAGAGGCTTGACTACACATCAGTGGCGATTTGTGATCGGGTTCGTGCACGCCGACCGTTGGGAAATAAATAATTAATATTTATTTATATATATATATATATATATATATATATATATATATATATATATACACCAATACAAAGCACTACACACCATATGCATTTTCTTATTTAGATAATTGTCTTCATCAAAGTTTACATTTATATTTCTGCTACGTTTCGGCAGCTATGACATCCAAGCTTCTTCAAGTGTATTTTTCATTTTCGGACAGTGATGTATCCCCGTATTTTAATGATTGCTTTTGATCATATCTGTAATACAGAAAAGTCTTACTTTGTATATACAAACCTGTATGGTGCGTGTATGTTTGTATAACGTTGCGAGTGTTATTATTACCTGTGTAAACTCTGTAGGCCAACGTGAGTTCGAAAGCTGGAAAGAAAAGCTGAGGTTGCGGTGGCTGCTGTCGACGGATTGAGCACACGCGGCAGTTACAAAGACTCAGCGTGCACACAACTCTGGGCGGTGGGTTGTCATGACTACGGTCCAAGTCGGTGACAGAGTTCCGCGTTCGGCGCACGTCATCAGCCGAGCAGCGGTGGGAGTAAGGGAGGCAAGGAGACTATAGTGGCCGATACCATTCGCTGGGAAAGGGTGGAATGGAGCCAGGAGAAGGAAGATCAGATGACGGATAGACAGAGCGATAGGAGAAGGAGAGAGAGAGACAGAGATAGTGTGTGTGTGTGTATTATACAGTAAGAGAGAGAGAGAGAGAGAGAGAGAGAGGTACCAATGAAAGGAAAACAGCCGAAACAAAACTATTACTTCTATTAATCTATTATTGTAATTTAATTTCTAACGTAGATTTGTATACGTCCGTCTGAAACCGAAACTATACTATTCCTTATACTAATGAACTATTGTACTATATTTTAATTCACAATTCTGAGGTTACTGTAATATCTGTATTCTTTTCATGAGATCATCCTCCCAGGTATTACTTTTGTTAGGGGGGGGGGTCGGTAACGTACGGCAACAAGAAATTTTCATAATTGGGTGTTCATTAACAACCTCAAAACTTACAGTGTATATACTAGCAAAGCTATGCGAGCGGATAGGGGCATATTATTTCTAATTGTATTACTATATTAGAATGCGAAGAAAACTGGGAGGTGTTAAACACACAACAAAATAAAATAAAAGAAAGAAAAATAAAGCGGAGGTCAATGAACGTTTGGAAAAAAGGTTAAAATTAATAAACGTAAAGAATAAAAAATGGAAATTTAAAAACAATCAAAATGAAACGAAATAAAAATCAATACATGGATGAAGACGTTTACAAGAATAACATTGATTAACGGAAATAAATATTTTTGATGAAATAAAGAAGCAAAGAAAAGGCAAATACAATTGGAAAATGAAAAAAATGAAAGAAGGACATTTATTTCTTCTTTCATTTTTACATTTGTCTTTTTCGATAGTTCATTTATAACTATCGAAAAGCACAAAGATACGCAAATAAAATTGTGGGCAGAAAAATATGAGAAAAAGATATAATATGCAATAAAAGAAAGGAAAGGAAAAAGAATGTTTAATAAAAGACAATTAGAAATCAAAATATGAGATCTAAATAGATATAAAATATGAAAATGTCACAAAGGAATAAAAAAAAAGAAGAAAAAAATGGGACTAAAAACGAATTAACAAAGAAAATAAATACAAAAAGAAAGAAAAGAAACGGAAAAAAAGGGAAAAGAAAAAAGAACGTTGAAGATAAGAGTTTTAAAAAATAGATGGGAAAAGAGAGAAATAAAACAAAAAAACAAAAGACAAGAGGAATAGAAGAAAGTAAATAAAGAAATTTGAAAAATGCAAAAAATAAGGAACAAAAGGAAATATATATGAACGACAGAAGGAAAAGAAAGAGGAGTAAGAAAAAGATACAAAAAGAAAACATAACAAATACAGAAAGAAGGGAAAAGATAGAAATCAAAGAAAAAAGTAAAATATAGAAAGCAAACAAAAGGGAAGAAAGAAAGAAAAGAAAATATAAAAAATAAAATAAGTAAAAATAGAAAAATGATAGAAGGAAAGAAAAGAAATAATGAAAAGAGAACAATCAGGAATAAAAAGGATATGGACGCTTCAGAAGACTAACAAGAGAAGAAACGAACGAAACTAGATGATTAAGAAAAGGACACTTGAACAGGGAAACGGAATTTTGACTGATGGCTGCACAAAACAATGCGATTAGGACAAACTATATTAAAGCTAAAATAGATAAAACCTACGAAAACAGTAAATGCAAACTGTGTTGACAAAGAGATGAAACAGTAAATCCTATAATAAGTTAATGTAGCAAACTAGCCCAAGAAGAATACCAGAACAGACATGAGTGTGTGGGGAAAGCAGTACACCGGGAACTGTACAAACAATTGACTTTCGAATACGCAGGCAAATGGTACAAACATAAACCAGAAACAGTAGAGAAAAACGAAAACAAAAACAAAAACATCTGGGATATGGATATACACATAGACAAACTAATACACGCAAGGAAACAGGATGTTATAATAATCCAGAAGAAAGAAAAATATTGCAAAATCGTAGACTTCGCTGTTCCAGCAGACCGCAGAGTGAAAATCAAAGAAAGGGAAAACCGAAGCAAATACACGGAACTAGCTAGATAACTGAAGGGAACATGGAGCATGAAGAAAGTCAGTATACTACCAATAATCGTAGAAACACTAGGAACAATTCGAAAACACCTGAGAAAAAAGACTGGGAGAAATTGGAATCAAAGGGGCCATTAAAACTATACAAAAGACGGCAATGTTCAAAACAGCTGCAATCTTTAAAAAATTCCTTGAATACGGAAACCAACCCGCATAAGCTACGAAGGGGCACATGGAATATACAACAAGGGAAAAGCAGAACAACAGAAAGAACACCGCATCACAAACTGAGGAACAGAAAATGCAAGAAACATCACTTCATCCTTAATAAATTACACCACACTAAAATGAATCAATGAACAAAAATTGCAAGAAACACACTAAGCTCCCCTCCCCAGCTCCCTTCACCCTCTCGACTTCTCCCGATCTCCTCTCTCGCTCTTCTTCTCCTTCCTCTTCCCCTTCCCCTTCGCCCCCCCACCCCCGAAAAAAATTATGCCAACCTAGGCTGACACTTAAAAAAATATTTGCATAGAGTCAAGAGGGATGAGAAGACCGAGGAGGAACAGCACAAACCAGACCTCTACTGGAAGTGTAGATAATGCTTGGACCTTGGGGAGGCTTATTGACACGGAAATCCCAGAGAAGACCAATGGTCTTCCCTAGCGAGAGATCAATGGAAAACGGCTGTTGCGATACTGCAAGGTTATTTGCGGTGGCTATCGAAAAGAGGTGGAGAATATTGGAAATCTGAGGAGACTTGTTGTCACTGAAACTCCAGGGAATTCCACTGGTTGTTGTCGGTGAACAATCACTGATAATGACCTCTGTGAGAAATCCTTGTGAGTACACATAATATAAAAAACAGAAAAAATAACACATCCATGGCATGGATTGACTACAAGAAAGTTTACGACAGAATCCCCTAAACACGGATAACTAAATGCTTAAAAATGTACCAGATACCCGACAGGATTATTAATCTCATTAAGAAAGCAATGGAGACATGGAGACTATAACTGACAGCTGGAGGACAACACTTGAATTAGACAAAAATAAAGACAGACATTTTTCAAGGAGACTCCCTATCACAACCACTATTTATTAGAGACATGATGCCACTCAACTACATACTTATGAAATATGATGCCGGATACAAGTTAACAGACAGACAGTGAATAATAATCCACCTTATGTAGATGGACGACCTGAAGCTATTTGCGAAAAGGAATTGGAACACATGATAAATACGACCAGAAGTTTTAGTTAGGATATTCAAATGGAATTTGGAATGGAAAGGTGCGCACTGTTAGAGATTAAGAGGACAAACTGGAAACAATACAGTGCATGGAATTTCCCAACCAAAAAGAGATGAGGGCGCTAGGCGAACAGGAGAACTCTGAATATTTAGGAGTTCAGGAAGGAATCCCAATCAAATCTACAGAAATTAAAGAGACTATTGGAAAAGAATAACTGAGAAGAACAAGGATACTCTTAGAAACGAAATTTATATAGCAGAAATCTAGTCAAAAGAATTAACACGTAGGCAGTATAACTAATAAGATACTCTGGGCCATTCATAGGCTGGACTAAAGAGAACTTGGTACTTCGAGCAGAAGACTATGAAATTAATGGCAATGCACAACGTACTGCACCCTAAAGACGATACGGACAGATTCTACGTGAAAGGAAACGAAGTGGGAAGAGGGTTGGCAAGTATATAAGACTGTGTTAAAAACACAGTTAAGTGCTGGAAAAATACATAACTCAGAACACAAAAATTTTGAGCATCGCAGCAAACGACACCGTCTATATGAACAACTTTGGAAGCACCGAAATTAGAAACAAAAAGATAAGAAAAAAAAAGTGGGAAAAAAAACAATTACATGAACGTTTCATGAGAATAACTAGAGAAAAGACCAACAAACATGTATGATCATAGCTAAAAAAGGGCACCTGAACAGGGAGACATAATCTTCACTGATAGCTGCCCAGAACAGTCCGATTAGGACAACCTACACTAAAGCTAAAATAGATAAAACCCAGGAAAAAAGTAAATGCAGATAGTGTGGACAAAAAGACGAAACAGTAAAACACATAATAAGTGAATGCAGCAAACTATCGCAAAAATGATACAAGAACAACGTTGAGAAAGCAGTACACTGGGACCATTTATTATAGCAATCGCTCCAAATAAGCTACTTGGTGTAAGGAGCTAAAATAAATACTGCTTCAATGCCAAGAACTTGCCAACGAAAACTGTTAAGTTGATAGATTCTGACCCCAAAACAGCAATCATTACCTCTTTGTCAGAAATGTCACTCATAGAAGTGTGAAGACAAAAGGGCAAAATAAGCAGAGCGGTAATAACGATAGTGCCGAAAGTAAATGGTTTCTGTTTCTACTTTCCTAAACGATGCAAACGACTGCATTTCAAATACTCAGACAAACGGTACAAACATAAACCAGAGGCAGTACTGGAAACTGAAAATCACAAAATCCTTTGGGACATGGAGGTGAAAACAGTTTAACTAATGCAAGCAAGGAGACCGGATGTCATTATAGTCAACAAGAAAAGAAAATCCTGCCAAATATTAGGTTTGCCGTTTCAGCAGTCACAGAGTGATGATCAAGTGGACAGAAAAACGAAGCAAATACACGGAACTTGTCAGAGAACAGAAAAGAGATATAGAGCATGCATCAAGAGTACTGCAATATTGACAAAACCTTCTTTCATTATTCCATGTAAAAAAAAAGAAATCAATGTTATCAATTGTCAAAACATTCAATATGAATAATAAATGATTAATATAAACACGTATTCCTTAAAATTGTGCCACATGTGTCTAAAAGAGCCCTTAGTATATCGGATGTAATAGTAGTAATTATGCTTTAATTAATTAATCAATCTTGCAATTGAACTTCGCAGGAGCTGCTCTATAATTTCGAACGTTCTTCATTTCGCGAGTTAGCGAAGATTTGGTATATATTGGCTTTTTCTAAACACTAAAAGTGTGTCCATGACAATGAAAAAATAGTACTTTTCTTGAATATCTAATGTATTGTTTTTAAATGAAATATTTTTTAGCATTTCACATTCTGACGTTCGACCAGTTTATTGATTTATTTTTAACATACCCCGAGGCTATATATATATATATATATATATATATATATATATATATATATATATATATGTAGACCAAGTAGATTTCCTAGACACCATACTGAACGTTACAAACAACACAAACTTTTCCAAAAACCCAATGAGACACTCCAATACATACACAAGAGATCCTGTCACCCACTGTTATTTTTAAATTTAGTCAAAAATATTAGCCAAAGAATCTCAAACCACTCATTCAGTCCCGAGATTTTCAACCAGGCAGCACCCTATTATAATAAAGCACTCCGTGACAGCGGGTTTAGAGAGGAGATCTCATACATCTCCACCCGAGACAAATCACGAGGCAGCCGCAATTGAAGCAGGTCGGTGATCTGGTTTTCCCCACATTTTTCGATCAATACCAAGACAAGAGTAGGCCACCTTTTCCTAAATTTACTCGACAAACACTTCCTTCTACACACAACCTGCTTTTTAACAGAAATTCTATTTATGTTAGCGACTCCACCACCCCATCCATTAGAAGAATCACCTCTGCGGAGCCCAAAGCTATAGTAAAAGCAGGCTGCTCATGCCAGGACAAAATCAATTGCTCCCTAGAGTGGAATTGCAAAATCGATTCCCTCGTATATGAAGCAACCGTCACAAACCCGACTAGCGACAGAACAGAAATATATATAGGCATGACACAGGGAGAATTCAAGCAAACATTGTACGCGCACATGAACACCTTCAGATACAAAAACAAGGCAAATACGGCACTTGCGACCCGGATATGGCACCTTAAAGATGAAAAGACACCCTCCATTATCAAATAGAAAGTAATAGAGAGTAGACTACCTTTATCAACCAGCAGTAAATAAATGTATTTTGTGTTATGCAGATGTATACCATATATTAAGGGCGATCATTGACCCAAATACTATGTTTGAATATGTAAGATGAGATCTTAAAAGGATGCATCCACCGGAGACAAGCACTACTTATAAATTGAACTTACCGATACAAATAGAAGCCTTGAAACACCCCTCTGCCTAATACATAACCCCATAATTTTCCCACTAAATACTGACCTCCACTCCGGAAACGCTTTCCAACTATCACCCCTCATACATATAAATAACAAAATGGGAATAAATACCATAACTGGCCTATATCCACACCACTACTCAACACTAATAATTTATACAATGTAAATATGAAATAATAACTTTTCCAATAATAATTTTTCAGTCATTAAGAGGGAAACACCCCCATTTAAAATTATTATTACTCCCATAAGCCCCAACTATATCTTAGTTAAAATGTTAACCTCCTATATCTCTACAACAGATTTAATATTGTCGACCTAATCCTTACTCTTATCTCTAAACCAGTCTTAATCAGTATTCCCTTACACTAAATTTAAACAAATATACATAACATTCTAAACAAATAACGTGTCCAAACGAGAGTGACATGTGACTTCACATTTCCGAAACAGACGACAACATAAGCTGAAAAGAACCGGATGGCTAAGTCCTTCTCAGCTTGAAACCGACGGTACTAATGTTGTACTAATTTTTCTGTACCAAAAACTAAGTAAATATTACGCTCTTAATTTTAACTTTAATTCTCATTTAATCTAGCACTGTGTTGGGAGTGTTCCTACTATATTACAAAAGAAGGTACATATATATATATATATATATATATATATATATATATATATATGTGTGTGTGTGTGTGTGTGTGTCTGTGTGTCTGTGTGTGTGAGTGTGTGTGTATTATAAGCAAAATTGAACGAAACATGTCTAAAAATGTGTAGACAAATAACATTTGTATAAATCAAATGTGTACACTATATAAATATACATATGTATATATATATATATATATATATATATATATATATTTGTATGTTTAAGTAAATGCAAAATGCCGGGTAAGTTGTAAGCTGAAAGGAACACAAATAATAAATTGAAATGGGACTTACTATTTATTTTTTCTTTAAATCTTACATAACAGTAAGTGTGGTGTTGGTTGTTTGTGTGTTGGCCGGATGTTTATTAAAAATCATTTATTTAATATTTTTAGAAAATCTTCCCTTTGACAAAAATAATAAGCACCAAACGAAATATCCGTCTGTGTAGAGAATTCATAAAATTGGAAGGCATTACTTTTTGTAAACTTTAACATTTAATAGGGATACCACCGAAAACCTACCATATCTCTCTAAAAACCATTATAATGTAAAACTAATTTAATATCTATTGTGTATACCCGTTATATGACCGGTATTCTACAAGTATATATATATATATATATATATATATATATTTATATATATATATATATATAATGGGTACATTTCTACTGATTTTCGTAATTTCGTATGTGTTTGTCAAAGGCGATAGTAATCGCCGAGAATTCCCAAACTTCCAACAGGAAAAGAAAACATAACAACTTTCAGTGTAAATATCACTTAATTTCTCCGTTATCACATGACACTCTCTTGTGGCCTAATTGGAGTAAAGGAATACTTGCATATTCAAGGTGTCTCTGTGAACCCGGTCGCGCCCTCTGGCCGTCTGAGATTGATATTTCTCTGTACTGATGAGAGCCATAAACTCGAAACGACGTCGTGCGTCGGTAAACTATTTAAAACTAATTTAATATCATATATATATATATATATATATATATATCGACAGGCAGCGTTTTCATCGTCTGCACCTCATCAGTGTGTCTAGACGTAGCAGTGTATTTACGTTGAGATTTAATTATGAATGCGACCAAACATTTTCTTCCTCTATGCAACAATAGGCATCGCCACTGACAGTAGAAGAAATTCAAGCGTTATATTTCATTTCGCTTGCATGACAAAAGTAAATTGACAATACACAAAATAATCTATATATGTTTAAGGTTTGTAACATTAATCATAATTTTCCGAGTTTATCCTGCGAAGTCGAGTCCGCATTGGATTTCTCTCTCGCCACTGTACATGGTCGAAGGCTTGGTCGGGATGAATTCCGGTCATCTTTAAGTTATCTTGTGGGGTATCCAACCACGTTTGTTTCGGCCATCTTCGCGGCCATTTTTCAAGAGCCTCCATCGTGAATCGTATTTTCGTTATGGCGGCGTCGATTGTGTGCAGCGTATATCTGTTCCAGCACAGCAGACGATTTCATCTCAAGTTTCTAAGATCAGCGTAATTGCGGACATCGTCGAGTCTGGTCAGGCCGGAAATCAAACGTAACATCTTTGTCTCCATGACTACTAGTATTTTGTCTGATTCCTTCCTTGATGGCCAGCACATGGAGCCGTACAAATTAACATTAAATGTCTGAAACGTCAACATATCTGCAATATATCGCCATTTAAGTTCGTACACAGGCAAGAGCATGAACATAATTCTCCGAATTTCAGAAGCGCCATCTTATAAGTCTATCTGATGGTGGACTTAATCAGCGTCAGATTTCGCAAACTTTGGGATTTAACTTTCCTCTGTTAAACGAATTATTGTTTTTCTCATGAAAGAAGAAAATAACGAATATAAATTAGTATAGGCTGCTTAGGTCCAGAAAAAACATCACTCACCATATTCACATATATTACGAAAATATGAATATCAAATCATAGAATTACGCCAATAATTTATTTTTTTATATACAAAGTATTATCATTCAGAATACCTAAAGAAAAGAATAAACACCCACCGTTGACTTTTTATTTAGAGTGAGGAACTTTTTTCTAAATACATTTCAGGTCGCGAGGTAAGTCTGATTGTTTGTGATTGTCTTGCTATAACTCTTACTAACTTTTGAATGGCAGGGAGTACATACAAATAAATACAGATGAATCTCTATTATATATATATATATATATATATATATATATATATATATATATATATATATATATATATATATATATATATGTAGAGAGAGCGAAAGATGGAGAGAGAGAGGCTGAAGAGAATCCGTCATAGGAGGCCAACTATAGATTCCCTTGTTTGAACTTGAAACTGGCGGTGCTGATGTTGTCTTAACCTTCTGTAATTACATATAAATAATATATATACACACACACATAAATATATATATATATATATTTTAAAATTTGTTGGTACAGAAACATTAGTAAACATTAGTACCGTCGGTTTTTAAGCTCAGAATGGTTTAACTTCAGCTTATGTTGTCACCTGTTTCAGAAATGTGAATTAACGTATCACTCTCGTTTGGATGCGTTAATTGCTCTAGAGTGTTATTTATATTTGTTTAAAATAAGTGTTAGGGAGGTGTAACAAGGTTTTTAAAAAAGTAGGTGAAATGTAACAGTTGCGATTTAAAAAGGGGGAAAATGTAAAAATATAAAAAAATTTAAAAATATATAAAAAAATAAAAAAAAGATTTCTATACAAATCAATGTCAATGTTTATAAGAAGCTTATATTTTGCCGTTTTTGTTTTGAGGGTTGATTATGTGTCTCCTGGAGCATGTTATGGAGAGAAAATCGGTTTGAAGAATATACTTATGAAAAAATAAAATGGTTAAAAAACCACACTGAATTAAAATTAAAAGCTATGATTAAAGGACTTTAAATCAATCCAAAAGGAACTTAAACTAAGATTTAACCCAGGTCAGGTCCTGGCAGCTTGTCAATCGGTCTAAATGCAGTAACTCTGAAAGGTTCTTAAATGAGTTTGTATTCGGGATATAACATTATCAACTAATGTATAGTGAATGCTTGTGGGAGTAATACTATTGGTATGCTGGTTAAGTCTGGTTTAGAGATAAGAGCAATATTAGGTCAGAATAATTGAATCTGTTTATGAAATATAAGAAGTTAACATTTTAGCTAAGATATAGTGAACACTTATGGGCGTAATAATAATGTGACATGGAGGTGAGAAAAAAGTTATCATTTTATATGTACGTGGTGTAACTTATTAGTCTTAAGTAGTAGTGTGGATATGTATTTCTATTTTTTAAATTTATATTTATGAGTGGTGATAGTTGGGAGGATTTTCTCGGGGTTGCAATCGGTATTTAGTGGGCAATTATAAGGTTCTGTCCTGGGCAGAGGTAGGGTTCTAGGCCTTTATGTGTATCGGTAAGTCAGATTTATAAGTAGTGATTGTCTCTTGTAGATGCCTCTCTTTAAGATTTTATCTTTAATATTCAAATAAACTGGGTCAATAATTGCCCTTAATATATAGTATATTTCTGCATAACACAGAAAACATATATTTATGGCTGGAGAAAAAGATGGTCTTCTTTCTATTACTCTCCATTTGATGGTGAACTGTATTTTTTCATCTTTAAGTTGCCATATCCGGGTCGCAAGTGCCGTATTTGCCTTGTTTTTGTATCTGAAAGTGTTTCTGTGTGCGTACAGTCTTTGCTTGAAGTTCCCTGTGTCATGCCTATATATATTTCTGCTCTGTCGCTAGTCTGGTTTGTGACGGTTGCCTTATATACGAGGGAATCGAGTTTGCGATTCCCCTCTAGGGAGAAATTGTTTTTGTCATCGCATGAGCATTCTGCTTTTACTATTGTTTTGAGCTCTGCAGTGATGATATTTCTTTTGGACGGGGTAGTGGAGTAGCTAACTGTAATAGAATTTCTGTGAAAAAGTGTTTGCAGGTTGTGTGTGGGGGAAATGTTTGTCCAGTAAGTTAGGGAAAAGGTGGCCACACTTGCCTTGATATTGATGGAAAAATGTGGGGAAAACCAGATTACTGACCTGCTTCAATTGCAGCTCCCCCGTTATTTGTCTCGGGTGGGGATGTATGAGATCTCCTCTCTGATCCCAATTTATTTTAATAGTGTGCTGCCTGATTGAACATTTCGGGACTGGATGAGAGGTTTAAGATTCTTTGGCTAATATTATTGACTATTTTTAAGACAGTGGGTGTAGGCAGGATCCCTTGTGTATGTATTGGAGTGTCTCATTGCGTTTGTGGAAAGATGTGCGTGTGTTCTTTGTAAGGTTCAATGTGATGTCTAGAAAATCTACTTGGTTTAAAAAAAAATAATGGTGATGTTTAATCCGAGTTTTTGAAAAATGTTTAAAGTCATTTAAAAATCTATCTAGTGTGTTCCCATTGTGGTTGCGTGACAAGCAATGCCCTAATCACTGTAAAGACCAGAGAAATTGTCTGAGAATTTATTTTGGAGCGCATCCAATATGAGCAAGCCGACTAAATCGCAGATACCTGCACACTCATAGGCCCTCATTGCAACATCAAATTGGTCTTCTGGGTTTGATTTCTCAACGCAGGCATTTTCCTCGAATGAAAGTAGGATTTGTCTTTCTTGTGGTATTGTATCCCTTTCTAGTTGACTAATATCTGTGTGTGAAAGTGCAATGGTTAAGGCCTTATCTACGGTGTCTTTTGTTATGGATGGGTAGAAGCCTACTATGTCTAATTGTGTGAATTTGTATCTGTGTGTTTCCTGTATGTTTTGAACCAATTAAGGACTGAATTTGTATTTTATTAACTATATTTTAACTATTGATTTACTTGCTGGTTTAAAATAGCTTTTAGCTGAGTGTACTAGTCTGCAGGAGAGTTTATTGCAGAAGTTATATTTGTGGTACTTTAAATTAACAAAGGCCTTGCTCTTTTCTTGGTAATTAGTTCTGTATTCGACGCCTAGTCTAGTAGCTATCTCGGTGGTTACATTATTAATGGTCTTAGAGAGAGATAAAGAAAAAGAGACAGAAATAGAGGGGATAGATGAAGGGAGAGATAGAGTGGGACAAGGCGAAAGAGGCTGTTTTACTGCATGTCAACCCGTTGAGGTATACTTAACGCTGAAAAACAACATCTGTGTCATTAGTCGAACAAAAAATGTTATTTGTCGCAACGTTGACGATAATGAGTATTGCTATGGTCTGTTTGGTTGCACATACAACCTTGAATCCTATTTTAGACTGACACAATTTGACTATTGCGAACGAGCGATTATATTTAATTCTATAAAACGCAAGTTGCCATTATATCAATAGTTGTGGGGGTTGAAGTTCAATGCTTTTCTTTACCCTTATAGTGCTAAACAGAGCACAGTTGACCCGATATGATTTGAAATTGACAAAACCGATTCTATAGTAAGAGCTGGTACCCATTAGACCTATCATGCAACTGGCGAGCGAGAGAGAGAGAGAGAGAGAGAAAGAGAAAGAGAGAAAGAGATAGGGAGACAGAGAAATATAAAATGAGTTGTTGCTCACAGAGAGAACAAAGGACTGGAAATTAAAATGTCTCGTTCGTTGATGAAGAAACTTCTAAGGAAAAAGAATAAAATGAAGTTAAAATAAAACATTTCGACAAGTAAAAGTAATGAACTGTAAGGGGAACAAAAATCGTAGAGTGAGAAGTAATTCGGCAGCAAAGACTAAAATTAAATAAGTTAAATAAAGAATATAATTGACAAAACATCAAAATAAAACTATTATTAAGAACTAATTATCAGGAAAATAATAATGCTGGGTTATTCCAAAGAAATGAAATTCGAAAGCCTAAGGAAATTAAGAGAAAAGTAAATAAAATAATGATAATTAGTATTATTACAAATAATATATATATATATATATATATATATATATATATATACATATACATATATATGTATATAATAATGATATCGTATGAGAAATAAATATTGAAAGAAAAATATAAGAGAAATAAATAAAAGAAAGAATATATATTTGAAGTAAGTATGAAGAGAGAATGCAAAAAGAAAAAAAGATCAACGAACGATTTAAATAAGAAATACACAAAGAAAAGTATCATTTTTTTATTTGGTTAAAAGATAAAAAGAAAAAGAATAAATAACTTTTTTCTAATAAAAAGTATAGACATAACTTTAAACATTTAGAAATAAAAACGAGAGAAAAACGAAGTGAAAATAAAAGATAAATACATGTAAAAAGTAATAAATGTATGCTCTAATTAAAATGGATGAACAAAGCAAAGCAAAATATTTTTTAAATTTAAATTATTCGAGGCACCTGAAGAAGGCTGAAGGTAAAACAACCGAAACGTTGTGATGAAAACAACCAAGATGAGAAAACGAGCTTGGCAACTTTAAATAATAAAGAAATAATACAAGTGAACAAAATTTACTTAAGGAAGAATAAAAATTAAAAGTAAATTCGCTATTAAAGATATTAAGTAAAAAACAACCAACAATTAAGAATAAAAATAACAAATATGTTAAAGAAAATAAGAAAAATATATTTTTATTTATAATAATCAAAAATAAATAACCTGCACACGGTAAAAATAAAGAATATAATTTAAATATTAAATACGAAATATTCAAATAGAGAAAATAAATACATTAAGTAATTAATTAATTAAAAAAGTGAAAAGAATGAAACATCAAAATTAAAAGATGTGTATAATAAATAACATATTAAAGAATGATGATAGAAATCAATTTAAAATATTAAAATAAGTTTAAGCAATAATCGATGAAAACATAAAATAATTAAAATAATTAAAAATAGAATAAGGTAAGAAAAACTAATCGATATAAATTTTAGGAAATATTAAAATAGCTGAAAACGGAATATTATATATAATGAAAAAGAAAGAATGAAAAAGAACAACGACTGTAATTATATAGAAGATAAATAGATAACTAAACTAAATAAAAGCAAGCTAAAACAATTAGATAATAATTAATTAAAAAATGTAGAAACGAGGAAATTAATTCAATAAATAATTATAAAATATAGAAAAACATAAAAAAATCAAGAAACAGGAAAACTTTTCAAAAATGAATAATTTTTTAAAATAAATAATTTCAGAAAAATAAATAATCTTCAAAATAAATAATTTTCAAAAATGAATACCAAAAAATCATAAATTTAAAACAAAAAGGAAAAAATTATTTTTTTAAAAAAGAGAGAAAAATATTAAATATTTTTTTGAATAAAAAAGAACATAATTGTTTAAATAAATAAAAACGAAAACATGAATAAAATAATTTAAATAAAATTAAAAAAACGAATAAGTAATGAAAAAAGGAAACGTCTTTAAAAGTGAAAGAGACTCATAGTTTATTTTGTTGTTACTTATTTTGTCATTCCCCTGTTTGTTTTCTTAGTCTATTAAGCAGGGGAGTGTTTGCTGCGCTTGCGTGTGTGTACATTGTTGTGTGTGTGCGTTAGAGAGTGAGAGAAATAGAGAGAGGGGAAAGAGAGTGTATGTGCATGTGTGCTAGAGCGCGTTGTGAGTTGTTTTTGCCCCAACGCGTGCGTGTGTGCGCCTCTACCAGTTTTGCGCATGTCTCAACGTTGCCTGCGCAAACGCGCCCGGCTTACGTGAGTGCTGGAAACATCCAGCGCCGAGGTGGGATGGGAGAATTCGTGAAGCAACGAAAGAAGGAGGTATCGTTCGTCGAGAGGACTGGGGAGGAGAAAAAATTTGTAAGCAAGCGAGTGGTCGTTCAGGAGGTGGAAGTGAAAGGAGCTCCGGTAGTGATATGACGGTAGAAAAGTCTGGGGTAGTGAGAGATGGTGTGAAAGATAAAGACGGCGGATAAGACCTGGTAGCGGTTGTGATCGCAGCGTATGCTTCAGCGCCGAAGTGGAGGGAGAGTTGAAGTTTACTGGAGATAAGAGGGAGAAGAGGACAAAAATATCAAAGAAAAAAGAGGAAAATGAAAGCGAATACTTTTTTTCAAGTACGTAAAAACGGCTTGCAGGAGATCGCGCTTTATATGGGAGACGGCGGCAGTGAATGTATGTCCGAAATCAAGATCAAGCAGAATACACCGAAGAAAGTTTACAGGAAACAGGAATGAGAGACGTTTACGTAGAATATTCTACAAGGACAATATGACGGTGGATATTTTCTGGTATGTATCTATAAGTGAACATGGACAGAATGTAGACATAATCTGTTTCTAGTAATGAGTGACCACTTATCAATACTAAAAACCACTCGAGGATAAAAACTAATGCAATAGAGATTAATATTACGAAAGGATTGCAAATATTTACACACCAAACACTCAAAAGAACAGCTAACAACTAAAACAGCAATTATTCCCCCTTTGTCAGAGCCATCGTTTATTTAATGTGATGGCTAAGGAAACAATATTGGGTAGCGAGAATTACGAGGCTTCCAAAAGTAAACCCAATGTCCACTTTTCACTCTCCATGATATAATTAAAGAAAAATAATGATTTTTTAAAAGAAAATAATAAATAAAAAGGGGTCACCAGAAAACAAAATAAAGAACGTCAGATTGATGGAGAAATGAAAAATAATTATTTGAAATAAGCACACGTACAATGTTTATGATAGTAGAAACGAGATTTTTTGTATAGATATGTAAGTTTTAGTAAAATAAATCCCGTTTATTAATACTTTATTTGTACACTTACTGTAAAACAATACCGGAAGATTTGTATGCTTCGCTAGTGTTCGCGCTCGCTATTTATCTTGATATGTTACTAAAAAAGTCATATAAAATCATAGTATTACGTCAGTAACTTAATTTTTCATATATACTTATTATTAGCATTTCTGATGACCTGAAGAAAAAATAGCACCCACCGTTAACTTTTTATTATACAGTTGAGGATTATTTAGGTGACTGGGTAAATCTCGTGGTGGTAGTATTACATGCTATTTTCATTCTCAGTTCTCCTAATCACTTTAAATAATTTTGTCCGGAAGCTAGAAAAAGCACGTGTTTTACTCGCTAACATTTGGGTGATGGTATGTAAGTACACACACACACACACATACACACACACACACACCCACACCCACTGGGCACATAGACCAGAAATAAGTGTTGGAAATAAGTCATACAAATCCACTATGCAACTCCAACACCTAGAAAATGGGGCTATTAAACCTGACATAGTAATATAGAACAAGAGGGAAAAAGTAACAACCCTAGTTGAAGTAAGTACCCCTAATGGTGCTGGCTTAAACAGAGCTAAGAGAGAAAAGAAAACTAAATAGCAAGGGTCATATGCGACATGAACAGAAACTGGAATCTTAGGTAGATCTCCATCATTCAAATAAGTATAGGAGTAACCGAGCCAATGAATAAGAATTTCTAAAAATTCTCCTGCGAATATACCCGGTGAACCAAGTGCTCGAAAGATACAAAAACTTGTATTTATAAGAACTGTTAGACTCCTCAAAATATCTCTCGGTTGGAGTCTTTGAAATAGTGGGTAGATATCAGACATCTGGCTGGATGCCCTATCCCAAGCAATAAGAAAAACATAAGAAAATTGAACACAAAAAGAGAGAACAGACGCACACACACACATTTATACATATATATATATATATATATATATATATATATATATATATATATATATTTAACCTCTTTGTTGGTCTGATCTTCTGTAATACTTATATAAATATATATTAAGCTCTTATTTTCTTTGATAATTGAGCACAGTGCTGAGTTTCTCTCCTACAAACTTTACACTCACACACACACACCGACACCCACACACCCACCCACACATATATGTATATATATATATATATATATATATATATATATATCTTATACCGAATATTGCGTAAGCATGGAACACATGTCTCTGTAGGTAAGAATAATAAATATTTATATACAAAAGAATATATCGTTATCGCTCCATTCGAAAAAAAAATGGGCTCCTCGGAGAATTTATAATAACCTGTCAATCTCTGCATTATGCGAATTTCCGGCCTCTGCTGTTGAACACTATATGACTAAGCTTACAGTATATGTCCGCCGATTCGACATCATATAACATTTAAATTTTCTTTGTTCCCATGTAAATTATTGTGTCCTAGGATGTGAATACGAGCCTGCAGATTCAAAGGTGCCTTTGCAACTGGGATCGAATCCTTCAACTGGCAGTAAGTATTATCTCCTACACTGAAAATTACGTGAGAATGAAAATAATAAACATTAATATATATTGTTTTAGTATAGAGTGGAATAGAGTTCTATGAGTGATATTTAAATTTCAAAAGACTTTGTAGAACATGTCTAAAAGTGTAGAACGTTGATACATTTAGCTGCAATTATATAATTAGTTCGCAAAGTAAAAGAAAGAATGAATAAATTAAAGTAATTGTTAGAAAATCCAAAATATACAAAAAGTCATAAGGAAGAAACAGAGAAAAGAAAGAACGAAGGATTATAGTAAATACTAATGTAATAACGAACTAACTAAAGAAAAATTAAAGAAAGAAAAAAGAAAGAAAGTAAAACACTGAAAGAATGGAGAAAAAAGAAGATAAGTAAAACAAAAGAAAAGTTAACAAAAATAAACAGAAAAAATAATGAGAAAAAAAAGAAAATCCTAATGCAATAAAGTGTATCTTTATTGAAAAGGACGAATAGATTATAGATGAAAGGAAGTAAGAAATAGGAAAATAGAAAGAAACAGAAAAGAAAGATAGCAATAAGAATTTAAAAAAAAAACATTTAGACATGATTGTCAGAGATGTACTTTTTCAAGAGAGACAAAGACAGGAAATATGTACGGAATAAAGATCAAGCCAGAAATACAGAATGAAAAATATTAAACACATCACTCAATAAGTTGCAAGCATATGTGGCGCCATTTATACAAACTACATACGATTGTTATAATGTACTAACCTTAAACTGGTACGTGTCAAACCTTGAACCCGATCGGATTATCAGTTCACAAATTATAGTTATTTAAATTTGTAAATTTTCAAAAGAAAAAAAAAATCATAATTTCGTATTTTGATAAAGGGTTAATTTCTGATGGGAAAACTACCATTCAAGCAAGGCAATTATTTGATAAATGTTAATAGGAATATGCTCCGTGGGAAACAACAATTAAGAGGTGATATGTTTACTTTAAACCTGGTCGTGCAGACACACATGATATTGAACGCTGTGGTCGCCAAGTTCATTGGTTGGCCTGGCATTCTTTTTAATCGACTAAGTCGTAATAGCCGATCGTAAATTGAAGTTACATGGAAAGAAGATGATTTACAGATATCAGAAGTCAGTATCTTCATCAATTGGCATGAACATTGGCCAATAAAAAAACTTTTATGAAAGTGAGAGCCGCGTTTGCTCATAGTCGACAAAAGACATAGACGTCGACGATTTGGATTGACTGTTTCAACGTAACATAAAGGGTGTTGCGTTAATATGTGGCAATAGGTAAAACATTGTTCCAACAGTCAAAAGTCAGCTGAGTGAACAGCAGAAGATGAAAGTCGTCCAAAGTGACTAAAGGCGTAAACATCATCATGGAAGAGTATAGGGTATGTATATTGTGATGCGCAAGGAACTTTGTTCATCGATTACTTTGAGAAACGAAGAATCGTCAGTAGCAACTAATATATAGCATTATTAATACGTTTTAAAGAAGAAATCACCAAACAATGCCAACAACTGAAAACATGTATTATTTCACCAAGACAATGTACCGTTTCAAAAATCGATAGCAACGATGAAAGACTACATGGATTGCGCTTCGGAAACTTTAGTGCCCACCCTAGTCTAGAGATCTGTCCCCCACCGACTACTAATTCTCTCTCTCTTTCTCTCTCTCTTTATATATATATATATATATATATATATATATATATATATATATATATATATATATATATATAAATGTAAAATAAACACAATCAGAGAGAAAAACTTATCGGCAGCCGACTGCTTGATCTTGTTTAAGTGTTGTCTTTCGAACCAGTAAGTATAAACGTAATTCTTGTTCTGACTACACATGCATTAAATATTAAGTTGGTCTCTGGTGACCTGAACCGAATAAATATTAGAGTAGTTTTTACCAAAATTAACTCGGGTCATACTGAATTGGAATATTTAAAGTTTATAAGTGTATCTTGTTAGTTTCCGAGTTTTATCGAGTAACGCGGGCATACATACACAAATGCGATTTCCCTTCTACCATAGATTGATTAAAAACTTTGAACTTTGTTATCGTCCGTTACATCGTCTTAAGTTCAACTTCAACTTCAGAAAATGTAACGCACGATTTTAAGTGAATGTAAAGGTTACATAACAAAATGGAAAATGTCTAATTACAAAATAATGGAAAAGGCCATAACAGCATTTCCAACTCAATCATATAAAAGGCAGATGAGTTTTTTGAAAAATGGAGCCGAGCCGTTAGTTGCAATTAGTGAAGGCAACGTGACCATGAGGAGTGCCCTCATGGTTTTCAGTAATAGTCGCGCCATTTCAAGCCCTATTTTATGAAACATACATAACTCGCAGGAAGACAGGCGAATAAAGAGAACTGAAAGGAAGGAGCTGAGATGCTATTTACATGACTAACATTCAGTCAGCTATGACTGCAAAAAGTCATGGTAAATTTGATGTAGGGGATAAACATAAAAGAAGACGAATGTGTGCGTGTGTAGATCTTGTATTAATAGTCATCCCTAGTCTCGGACTTTTAGTGACTGTTATTTGACGCCAAATAGCAACGAACGCATTAGTTTGGTTCAGTAATGGTCTTACACCTAACTGGAGGATAACGGTTAATGAGATCGTCAGTTGCATGATGAACTATACTATGAGAGGTTGAAAACGATGCATGAATAGGACAACACTTGATTACTTACGAGGACACCTCGAACACTATTTGTTGACGTTGGACTTGAAGTCGATAATGTTGTAATCTTCAGGGAAGTAGTCTTGCGGAAATGTGTTTCACAGGTTCTTATGAAAAAACTACTTATGGATTACGCTGTTCAGATTTAAGTACACCGAAGTCTGACTTTCGGATGTAAGCTACCTTTTGAGCTTCATAACAGAAGAGCATGTTGGCGCCGGGCTTCAGAATAGAAGTATTCGGCCTTCGTTTCTTAGGAGGCTGGCGTTGAGTTGTGATGGCCATGGCAATGGCTCGGCTACGTAAGTAGATGTAAGGGATCCACGAGCCTATGAGTAACGTTTTATAAAATTAGAGAGTAATTATTAAAGTTGTAGCTAAGCTAGGAAGAAATGGAAGAAGAATAACGTAATTTTTGACTGAAAGAACACGGTTGTTCAGATATAATAAAAGAAGATTTTAGAAAAAGCAAAGAAAATACTTTTAAAATGTTAGAAATAAAAACGTCATGAATAGAAAAAAGAAGATATTAAAGAAATGCAAATGACACAAAGATAAATAAATGAAATTAATGAACAAAAACCCGAAAATAAAATGAAGGATAAAACATGTAAATAAGAGAAAAATCGTGAAAAGAAAGAAAGAAAAATGAAAACATGAAGCAATCAAAAATGAAAGAAAGACACTTACGAAAAAGAGAAAAAGATAGAAGATACAGATAGTAAATTAAATAATTAAATAAATTAAATTAAAGAAATAAAGAAAAATGTAAGAAAGAAAAAAGGGAAAGCAAACAAAATAAGAAACGGGAGAAATAGAACACCAAAAATAACAGAGAAAGAAAAAGATAAAAAGAAAAAATTACAAGAAATTAAGGAAAATAGAAAAAAGAATCAATAAAAAAATAAAAGGAATCCAAAAAAATTTAGAATGAAAGATATCAAAGATATTTAACTAAAACCCCTTAATAATAGACCTACAAAAGAAGAAAAGAGAAAATTACTTGATTTACATCCCCATTTAGTCAAATGGTTGAAACCAATCTACGTCAAAATTTATTAAACTTAATCATCCTTAATTTCCCTCCTAATAATATATTTGATAATAGTACCACTAAATGAAGTTACAGTTATAGTGATATTTCATAGAAAGTAATGTTATCAAGAATCAATAAATATTAAATGATAATATTAACTTCAATTAAAGCAATAAAGCTAAGGAGAAAAAACCTGTAATTGTAATAACAGAATAAACACTCCGCCACAGAAGAAATGTGTATCACCCTGTATAGTTAATCAAGTAAGAATTATGGCAGGAGAACATCCAACCGAAAACAAATTTTACATATGCATCGCTGAAAATATAGGTAATGAAAGATTTTACAACCATAAATTGTCTTTTAATAATGCCAATTATAAAGGAAAAACCTTACTTGCCTAACACTTCTGGGATCTAACCACTAAAAATAAAACACAAAAAGTTAAACGGAATATTATTAAAAAACTAGAACCTGTAGATACCTCAACACACTATGGTACCTCTATCTAAATGAAAAGCTTGAGATAATTAGATTTAGCGACAAAGGTAAGCTTATTAATAAAAACATGAAACTTAGATTAATTGTAGGCATAATAAGTCCCAGCTTCTTAGACACCTAGATATGACCTCTTTGAATCTATGATATTCCTACTTAAACTAGGTAAGAATATCTACAAACTTTAAGCGGCAAGAGCGGACAAGTCGAAAGCGATCTGGAAGTCAAATCTTCCTATGAAGATAAAACGTGACTTCCTTGAAGCCATCGAAGCATCGGTACTCGTACATGGAAGTAGCACTTGGAATTTCATAAAACGATTGGAAAATAAGTGATGGTGTATACACCAGAATGCTAAGAGATACTCATAACATCTCCTGGAGAGAGCACTCCACGAGAAAGTAACTCTATGGACACCTCTCACAGATTGCATCCCTGATCAGAGAGAGAAGAACAATTGACATAGCTGATAGGATAAGGATGAAATCATCAGCGATGGTCTTCTGTGAATGACAAAACCGAGATATGGCTCAGTGGGTACACCGCACAGAACATACATCAAACAACTAACAGAAGATGTACAATGCACCTATGAAGACCTACTAGGTGTGATGGAGGATAGAGCGAGATGGCTTAATTATTATTAGTAGTAGTAGTATTATTAGTATTATTATTATTAGTAGTAGTATTAGTATTATCATTAGTCTTATAAGTATTATTATCATCATTATTATTTGTAGTAGTATTAATAATGTTATTAATATAGCTATTAGTTATATTAGTAGTATTAGTAATAGTATTAGTATTATTATTAGTGTAAGTACTATTAAGTATTCTTTGTAGTATTGTTATTATTATTAGTATGTGTATTATTATTATTACAAGTAATAGAAGTATTTGTATTATTGGCAGTATTATTAGTACTATTATTATTGGTATTATTATTATTTTTATTACTAATATCATTAGTAGTAGTAAAGTAGTAAATTCAGCATTATTATAAGTATTATTATCATTAGCAATATTATTAGTATTAACATTATTTGCATTATAAGTATTATTAGTACTATTAGTATTATCATTAGTAGTATAATTAGTTTTATTATTAACAATATTATTATACTACTCTTAATTATTATCTAATCTAATTCAATTTATTCCCATCTGTAACTATGTTATGCTAGCCTGAAAAACTAATCCTGGAAATTGTTTCTGTTAGTTGTGTAACGTCGTTCAAAAGTTATATATCCGTGTATGTATTCAGTTATGATATATGCCCCCCCCCCCCATTTCCATCTCCTTTTCTCGACTATATGCCATCTTATTCCCCTACAAATCCTCTAGGTTATGACATCCAGCACCTATTCCTTAACCTTTAATATATAATTAGGCAAATTCCACATAAGCTGACACTTACCCAACCCTTAACAAAGTGTGCGTATGTGTCCTCAATTAAGAATACACTCACGGTTCATTTAAAATATTATTTTTAATTTGATCTTGTGAGCTTTTACACTTTTGAATCTGATTTTTCTAAGTCCGCGCCGTTTTATTTAATTTAAATATTATAGGTTTAATAAAAAAAACAACAACTAATTAATCAATATTATATTCTCCCTTGATGTTTAGACTTCTTTCCAAATGTTTACAAACATTGAGAATACTTCGTTGGTAGAAATCAAAAAGCAACAAAAAAAAATGCAAAATGTAGGAGATGTGGAAAATGTTAATATTTCTAAACTTGGCACAGATATTCGGCTCATAGAGGGGAACGTAGAGATTCGAGAGCACCTAGATTTGTTTTCTGAAAGATTTTTATACATATTATATAAATTTCATAAAAATAAGATTTTAGATTTTTGAGGTGTTAAAGGGTGTTCGGCTCTAATAGATCCCTTAGATTAAGAAGGCAATTAGAGATTTAGGAACCACTTTTATTCTCTTCCACAGAAAATGTTATACATAGGATTTAACTTTCATAAAAATAGGATACATTTGAAGTTTTAAGAGGTTGGCCTCATAGTCTCTTTGGGGATGCACTTAGAGATTTGGGTACACTTTCATTATCTTCCCCGGTAAATCTGACATTAGAATACACTTTTTTTTATTTAATGTAGATTCTCTAACCTGTATTTGTATAGGGAACACACACATCCATTGCATTTGTGTGTGGGGATATATGTGTGTGGACAAGCTAAAGTAAATGAATAAGACTAAGCAGATAAGCTACATTGTGTTAAATGATCGCATATTAACGTAGTACGTTTTGTTTTTTTCAATGATACTTTTAACGAATGACTTTCGACGGAATGTCGCCGTGGTATACAGTGAGATAATCCGGAACGGGTTCGATAAAAACGAAACACCTATAAATAAAAAAGAGTAAGATTAAAATTTAGTCAAAGAGAATAGTTAAATAGAGTGGAGAATAATAGGACAAAATGGAAGAACAAAAAGGAAGCGGAAAATTACAGAATGTAACACAGAAAGCTGAAAAGAGAAAAGTATACAAGCAAATAAGAGAAATGTTTTATAGAAAAAAAAATTGACAAAAACAAATGATTACGAGAATTGTTAGGAAAAACAAAAACAATAAAGGCCATGCGGATTTGAAACAAAGAAATATGTTATCAGAAAATAAGGAAAAAAAGAAAAAGAGAAAGAAAGTTGTAAGATACAGAGAATGAGAGAAAGATAGAATGAGGGAACAAACGAAATAAACGAAGGTAGAGTTAATAAAAAAGAACGATAGAATATGTGAATGAATGAAAAAATGAAAGTAAAACAGAAAAAAGAAAACTAGGAACGGAAAAAAGAAAACGACGAGTGAGACAAAAAAGAGATAGTAGAAAACGAGAAAAAAGACAGATGGAACGAAATCAAGAAAGAAAAAAGATACAAAGATGGAACGAACGAAAGAAATGTAGATACAGAGAAATAAAAAAGTAGATGGAAAGAGATGGGGAAGGGAGAAAGAAAATAGAAGGAGGGAACGAAAAAGTGTAGAACGCAATAACGAAAGAAAGGAAGATAGAGAGAGTAAACGAAAGAAAGAAAGTAACACAGAACAATGAACACATGAAATGGAGAGAGTAATGGAGATGGAGATAGAGAAATACAGATATTGATAGAGAGAGAATAAAAGGAAATCGTGAGATAAATAGGTAAAATATAGATAATAGTTGTCAACTCGGTCAACGAATATGATAATCACTGACAAGTTCAATCCGTAGCTCCAGTATTAAGACGACACCAGCACATTTGCTATATAGTTGTACATTGTATAGTTGTGTACGGCTTGCACAACACTGCAGCTAATCTCACCTAGACATTCACACGCACAGAAGCAGCCATTGCGAGATATATCTTTGAGAAAGGGTTGGTTAATTGCCAATCGTATGAAGCATACACATAACAAAACGAAATATAATCGCAGAGAGTAATACAATTTAATTCGTACTGTGTGTGTAAGATATATATATAGAGAGAAAGACAGAGAGAGTGTTCCTAAAATTGCCTTGAAAATGAAATAAAGAAGAATGAAACTGAGCGATTGAGATACCAGAAATAAAACAAGAGGGAAGAAAATGTTTCTGTGAATGACAAAAATCCGCGGAAGAAACATAAACAAAATATATGGTAAGTCATAACAAAGAAACCGGCATTTTGTGAGTAAACAAAATTAGAACAAAAAAGAAAAATACTTAGCGAGCCACAAGAAAAAAAAACGAACGAAATAAGGAAAATAAACAAACGGGAAACCTCGTAAGAACTTAGTGATTCCTAGTAGTATTGGATTCAGAAAAACGCAATCTTCTCGAAATGTATTGGAAATGTTTCTTATGAAAATAGCCTAAGCTGTGAGTAATCAACTATTGTAAGTACGTAACTGACCTCCATTCTCTGGTTCATTTCCCTGTAAAACATACACAACCTAATCTGGACTAGCTTCAACAATGAACAAAGTTTCTTTCCTAAAACGTCCAATCTATGTAATACTATATCACGCGCCTGCTACCCAGCCGAATACAACATGGTCGTTTTAAAGTCAACAAATTCTTGTCGAGCCACCTACTTAAATAATCCAATTCCGACCATTTAACCCATCGTTTCTATCGTCTTAAGGTGTTCTTAATCGCCAACTGTCCACTTCATTAACCCGTATCATCGAGTGAGATTCGGGCCTTCATAAGCAGTGACACATTATTATATTAACAAAAACAATTTACTCAGAAATTATCAAAATTAAACCTAGCGGACATGTTTTTAAGTGAAATACTTTTTTAAAAATATCATTGAAAAAAAAACATGTTTTAATATTCCTCCTCTCCTTCTGTCTGTCTGCCTGTCAATCTCTCTCTCTCTCTCTCTCTCTCTCTCTCTCTCTCTCTGCTTATATTACTTTTGATCATTGCCGTCCGTTTATATGTTCTATCCTACCTTCGTCTTCTTCAAAGCAGGGTGGCCCCGATAATTGTGAGATTCGTCACATGTTTGACCTGTGGCGAAAGGGCCCATTTCATCGCTGGCTGCCGGTCACAGAAGTGCTGGCAGTGTAGGGGAGACTGGCCATTTAAGAAGAAACTGTCCTCATAGGGTACGATGTAGTTCCGAGTCAAGAGACCCTCCGTGGGAAATGGATAGCATCAATCCCCAACCGCGAGGCGATGCAGGCAGTGTGTAGAGACCGGTAACACGAGAAGGAGCTGCCCTTATAGGGAGCAACGTAGCGCCAAAATCAAGGACCCTTCAAATGAAGGGAGTCCGGAATAAGACCCAACCCCAAGAGATAGAAACCGAGAGAGAACTGACGGGTCTGAAGTGGGTTTGTTATTGCCGGTCCCCATGTCCATCGTGGTGGGATGAGGTGGACGAACTTAAAACCGGGAAAAAAGAGGAGTCAAGGTATTCTCTCTGCTCACGGAAGAAAGATAACTTACCTGCAATGCGTGGGTAGGAACTACGCGCGTAAAAGCTCTGATCGACACGGGGGCACCAATCTCCTTGATAAACGCTAAGATATATGCGGAGTTAGCGGGGAACAGTAAGCTGTGACTCAGCGACTTTGACGGTAGAATGAGTGGAGGTTCTCTTGGAGGAGGCAGCGCGTGGCACCCTGACGATAGTGGCGAAAAATATACGTGAAATTACCTCCCATAGGGCTATATATTGTGAAAATAGGATAAGGACAGACAGGGAACTGAGCAGAGAACTATGTTAGATAGCCCCCGTGAGGAGATATGCTGACGATGACGAGGAAGTGACCATGAGCGAGACCTTCGTTAGAGGGTTCGAAATAGTATCGATGTTATTGGCCAACTCAGCCTAGAAGACTCTGAAATAAAGAAGGGGGAGGAACTAGCATATGCCCGACCTATACGACAAGTGAAAATGGTATTGGTAGGGGAAGTAAACGGGAGGAACCGATTACAAGACGAGAACATTAAGGTCCCTAAAAAGTATCGAGATAGAACGAGGTGGTTGTTGGAAGACAACCAATATATAATAGCTATAACGGATAGGGATTTAAGATAGACGGTAGAGATGGAGACTGACACAGGAGATCATCCACCCATTACACTACGGCCCTACAGGACCCCAATTCATAAAAGGAGACTGGTGGAGGAGGCGGTGAATGAAAAGCTTAAGATAGAAATAATCGAAAGATTCAGGTCCCCCTGAAGCTTTTCGATTGTAATTGTAGAGAAGAAAGATCGTGTTTTCGTTTTTGTGTCGATTTCCAACAGTTAAACGCAATCACAAAACTGTTAGCGGTACCTCTTCCCCTGATAAACGACATTTTGGCTCTGTTAGGGAAATCGACCTGCTTTTCAATCTTGGAGTTGAGGTCTGGGTATTGGCAGGTGGCACTAGGGAAGAAGGAACAAGTGAAGCCAGCCTTTGCTTGTCATGCAGGCTACTTAATTTTAGAGAGATGCCTTTTGGGTTATCAAATGCACCGGGAGTGGTTACCAAATTGATGTCGATAGTGTTGGCGGCATGGAGGATTTGGGCATGGCCTACCTGAACTATATACTGGTATTCTCCAGGGACCCCGAGGAGCATTTCATGCACATACAAAAAGTGTTTGGTAGGCTGCGAGAGCATGGATTGAAGCTAAAACTACCTAAGTGTCAGTTTTTGAAGGACAAGACTAAGTACTTAGGATTTATTATAGATAGGGATCGGATCCGACCAGACGTGGACAAGGTAGAGGTCATCCGAGCCATGCCCGAGCCGAAAACGGTCAGGAAAGTCCGAGGATTTATCCGAGCCATCGGTTACTACAGGCCCTTTGTGCTTTCCTTTAGCCGATTAGCAGGGCCCTTGATAGCCTTGACGAAGAAGTATG
>OY744521.1:184789744-184827244 GCA_963556195.1 Sepiola atlantica | reverse complement strand
ATATCGACAATCGAAAACTACGGGGATTGTTGCAAGCTGGGTCGGTGGAGCCCTAGAAACTGAACAATAAAAGTCCCCACATACATCGATTTGAAACCAGGAATAAACTATAAAAATTCGAACGAATAAGGATTTTTAAAAACGTTTCGAGAGAAAATTTATTGAGTGTATCTGCTACAGAACAACATTTTCCAACAGAGCCAGCCGAAATACGAGAACATTATTTCCCTCTCTTCAGGAATTGAATTTAAATGGAAATGTGTAAGGCAGATAGGAGTTTCCTTCTACTCCCAAAAATGAAATATTTTGTAGAGATGAGCACGTCATTTATTTGTTTATATTGTTTGCGATACTTTTGAACGAATTAAATTATTTATACGAAAGAGCATTTACGTAAATGCTAGTTGGGAATCAATCTCGGTTTGAGGCACTAGCTGGTCTAGTCGCACTGAAGAGATGTGATACAGCGAAACAGTCTGTATGCGAATGAATATATATATATATATATATATATATATATATATATATATATGTGTGTGTGTGTGTGTGTGTGTGTGTGCGTGTGTGTATATATTCATGCAAACATAAAAATAACAGAACTCATCTGACTAGTTATATATATGCTGCATTTCATTTTTTTGTGATTGGTCAATGAAGAAGAACTCCGTTTAGACTTAGAAATCTTTTATTTTTGTACCAATCCAGAATACCCTTTTTTAGGGAGCTAGATTTTTCTCACATTAAAAACCGACCTTTCGCCCACCCATGTCCTCCTAGGAGACAAATAATTAGAGACATGATAACAATCCTCTTCGTCGATTTAATGAATAGAATTAATTTTCTCATCGCAGGTTTATAATAATAAATATTTACTACAAGGTTTTACGTATATACCCGAGACCCCCCCCCAATAGCAGCAACATCCCACCTCTTCACTGTAGAGATCGCCAAATGGTGGAAGATTTTCTACTCTGATTGATGATTTCTTTGGATCGCTTGTCTTCAGAATTCCCTTGCGTCTCCTTGTTTCCATGACTGTACCAACGTGCAGAAATGTAAACTTCATGTGAACAAACCTCTTGCAGACAAATTCCTGACTCAGATTGACACTCTACAAATCTGGCTTCGATCAAAGTAGCCCCTGACGCTTCAGTCTGAATAAGCCTTGTTTGGGGTAAACAAAAGTAAAAAAATAAAATGTTTTTTAAAGAAATATTTCATTCAACATTCAAGTAGACATATCTTTATTAGTGACAGATCCCTGCCTAGCCATTCTTCATATTTGTAAATTAGTCATATCAATTTAGTATTATTTCTTAGCTCAATTGTATTTAAATGAATCTATCTACGATTATACAAAAGATGAGTTTATCAACATTTGTTTCATATATACAGCATCACACAAAATACATGCTCAAATATTCCTCAGTTTTAGGATTGAGTTATGTTTGAAAAACTTCTATTTTAATTATTCTAATTAGACGTACTTTAAATAATATCATCAAGTCACCTATCACTTACGAACTTTCTATCTATTACTATCACTATCTCTCACTGTATGTTCTTGGACCCAATCTCCACAATCGTATTTCGTATGCTATTAACACTATTGCTACGGTTACTATTTCTCTGTTTATTAATAGTCTAAGAAATGAAAGAAAAAAAAAGATTGGAATATCATTATAACAGAAAAGGAATGTTACCACAAGTAGTGATTCTATTAAACCGAGAGCTGGAGAGAGAAAGAAATAGAGATAGAGACTGAGAGAGAAACAGACAGACAGACAGAGAGACAGAAGGAGAAAGAGAGGGAGACTATTTTGGGGTGTTGTCCTTTCTTGTAATATTTAACTGTCTGTACAAACAGACTTTTACTGATCTAATCAACCGAACACTAGCTCAGTGATGGACTTAACGGCTTACCTTTATTTCTAGTTATTATAGTAATGTTCAGTCAATTAACATTTGATTCCCTATGTATTTTAATTGCACCAAATTCATGTTTAAATGTAACTAAGTTCTGGGATTGAGTTATGTTTTTAAAAAATTGTTTTAACTTTTCTAATTAGCCGTAATTTGCTAATAACTGAACAAGTCAGGAATCTCTCACTTAGTTTTCGATGCATTTTATCGACCCCCTCTTTCTTTCACGGTGTATACAATATATATATATATATATATATATATATATATAGGTACATATATATATATATATATATATATATATACATATATATATACATATATATATACATATATATATATACACACATATATATATATATATATATATATATATATATATATATATATATATATATATATATATATATATATATATATATATATATATATGACTCTCCTCTCACGGGAGTAAAAAACGTGCCGGCCGACACAATTAAAAGTGTCAAGGAATGGAAGAAAGAAAATAGTTATCCAGACAATCCGGCGTTTGAAATGAATTACAAAAGAATTTCTCAACTCTACTTCCAAAATGAGACAATGCTTTTTGTATTATTTCTTCTTTACAACACGGATTGCTACGTTTACTCATTTTTGTCTCCTTTTTTTAAAAATTACTGTCGGATACGTGTTCTTTCTTATTTCTAAATTTAACTTTACTGATTGAGATATTATTTCATAGGAATATTAGTGCAAACACTGGCGAAGCATGAGTGTTTTTCCTAATTTTCGACGGAGAGTGTACTTTATGTATTGGTGCACTTAAAGAACAAGTTACTCATTTTTTTTCAGCGTTGCCACAGTGTATGTTGACATCACAGACACTTATATAAATTGACTGAGGAAATAGTAAGTCTCTTTAGTTCTATAGTTTGACATAGTTGAATTAATATGTTAGCAGTTGTGACTAAAAAAGTTCGGAGTACGTCGAGAATATATATATATATATATATATATATATATATATATATATATATATATGACTGAATATAATAATAGAAAAAATATAAACATATGCACATACCTGAATCCATATTAACTCTAGAAAGATTACACGTCTCAGGTCAGGTACAAATCATTTTCTTAAACAGATCAATTCTGCACCACTTTATTCCCCTTATGTAAATTCAAAATATAGATATAATGCTAGTAAATTAAATATTTTTCAACTTTATTCCAATTTTGATCAAACTATATAACGCGATTTTGATTCTAGAAGATGTCTAAAATTTAAGGGGTCTCATAAAAAATTAAAATTCAGAAAACTTGCTTAATTGGTGTTAAATGACTATTGATCAATTTAAATATTTTAATGCAAATCTAAAATATTTCAATTTTTAAATGGGAGTTTGTGGCCGTATTATGCCCCTAAAACCCTTTAAATATGTATTAATTGATGTATTATATAAAAAAAATCACAAAAATCGGAGGCATCTAAATTTTCATGAATAGCTTGTAACACCTATTTACATTATTTACATGTAACTAAATTAAACTAAACATAAGCCATTGCACGATCCCTAATGCCTAGCGTTTTTTTTAACAAAATTCCTAATGATCGGTGCGTTAGTTTACGAGTGAATCCTGCACATAAAAATATATAATCATATACGCATAACTAACTTTGTAGTAGTAACACACACACACACACATACACACACACACATATATATATATATATATATATATATATATATATATATATATATATATATATATATATATCCGCTTTCATTATACAGGTATAGATATCTGTGTTATGACACATTTAATACAATATAAAATACTGTTGTATGATTGCTTTTAATTATTTCGGTATTTGAATTTTTACATACTATTCATATATATATATATATATATATATATATATATATATATATATATATATATATATATATATATATATATATATATATCGAACATGCTTTATATTATTTAAACAGAAAATAGAATTGCGCATGTCTGTAAGTAAGATGATAATTAAAATGTAAATTCATGAAGGGAAGATATCTGAAAGTAATGTATGTATGTGTTGGAGGATTCTGACTATTAATGAATATAAACATACACACATATGCTACCTACTAGACACTGTCCTCGAGTGGCTTTGGTTTCTCTAGAAAAAGGTTGGTCAAGACAACTTTACATGAGGGTACTTCCCCACGACAAGTAAACCCTGACAAAATTTTCTAAAATAACATGGTATTCGAACCCCAAATCAGATCCCCTCGACACGACTATACACTAGCTCATACGATAATGGTGCACCTTCTCCACCAGGCTAGACGAATTCTTGTTCTGGAATGCGGTAAGATCAGAAAAGCACAATAAATATATACTATATAATAGTTAACTGGTTATTTAAGAAGGAAGAAAATAAAAAAATCCTAACTTCTTTACATTGAAAGTGTAGAGAAAAATTCTGATAGAATACATGAATCAAATTAAGAAATAAAGTTTTGCCCCAGAAATGGTCCGCTTAATTTATGAGAATTTACTAAAGAAATACAACCCCCCCACACCCCACACACACACCACACACACACACACACACATATATATATATATATATATATATATATATATATATATATATATATCAAGGGGGCGCGAAAGCGCTCTATCCCTTAATAGACTATACGAATGGCCTATGCTTGAAATCTCATTTCTTTGATCAATCATAACTCAAAAACCAATAAACCAAATTAGTTAAAATTTGCACGAAATTTTTACTTGATATGTTCTATAAGTGTGTACAATTTCAGCATCATAAGTCAAGGCAACCCAGAGATCCAAAAAGTTCAATCATGAAATCATGTTATCTGTGTGTACGTACGTATGTACGTACGTACGTACGTACGTATGTGCCACCTTGTATCTCATCAACTATTTGATGGAATCAGCTGATTTTCGGCAGAGATAGAAGTACTAGGGTCTAGTTGATGGTATTTTATTTCAGTTTACCATATACCTTAGTTTAGGAATTTTTCTTCAGCGCACCTCACACACTTCATCCACTCATGCATAGAGATGTATACTGTAGTGATGTGATAATGAAATGGATTAGTTGATATATAGTCATAGCCTTAATGACAATACAAGTGTAAAAATTTGGGAATTTCCTTGCTTTTGTACATTTAGTGTATATGATTTTTTATCTTAACCTTATTAAGGGCATATGATTTCAGTATACTGCCATTTTTCATGGAATATATATATATATATATATATATATATATATATATATATATATATATATATATATATATATATATATATATATATATATATATATATAACTTCTTTTGTAATGTAGTACGAACAATCCCAAGCAGAGTGCTCGATTAATTAAGAATTAAAATTAAAATTACTAGCGTAATATTCCTTTAATTGTTTACCTTAAAATAAATAAATAATCCATATATATATATATATATAGATATATAGATAGATAGATAGATAGATAGATAGATAGATAGATAGATAGAATAAGATATTTGGTTCATTATGGTATTTTAAAACTATTTCTATGTAGGTACATTACTTCAGAAGTCATACTTATATTTTCAGGTTGGGTAATTATTGAAAGTTGTTATGCATTTTTTTATATCAATGTCGAATTTTGAAAATTAACAATTGTTTCTACATTCATTATTGCATCTTCATTATATTTCACATTAATACCCGACGTTCACTCCGAATTATATTTTATATATATATATATATACAGTAGGTTTAAATGTTTATTTATTTGCATGTACAGGATTCTCTTCAACTAATAAACGGTCGAAATGTGGTTATAGTTGTTCAACTTAGTTGTATGTATATGGGGTAAAAGATTTGCGAAAATATAGATACCTCCGATTTTTGTGAAATTTTAAATAGGCGTAAATTTATAAATATTCCCCAAAGTTCGGGTACTTTATGGCATTTTAAAGGCTTTTAAGGGGCCACATAATATGAGAAAAGCCCACATTTGCACATTCAAATATATTAGTTGCATCGAATTTCATCCCTTACGATAGTCATTATAATACTGGTTATGTGGCTTAAAGGGGTTCAGCACTCTCCTGTTTTAATATATATATATATATATATATATATATATATATATATATATATATATATATATATATATATATATATATATATATAAAGATTGGTAGGTGTGTATGTAAATAGATTTGTATGTACAGGATCCACTCCTAAAATAATTAACGCATTATTATAATTTTTGAAAACAACTCCTAGGTGTATGGGATAGTAATTTGAAGATATATTTAATTTATTTTTAAGGAAAAGGCCTAAAAGGGTGTGGAAACCCTCTAGAAAAATCCGATATAGAACTTAGTGTAACTCTGGCGATAAGTGTTAAATATAAATTTACAAATTTTAAAACGTGTTAGGGTGCATAATATGAGAAAAAAAAATTTCCATTAAAAAAATTGAATGTGTCAAATTACCATTAAATTTAATCCAGTCATCAGCCACGAATTAAGTAAAATTCTCTGAATTTATATTTCTTCTTAAGACCCTTTAAGATAATTTTAGACATTTTCGTTAATCAAAATAGTGTAATTGATGTTGATAAAAAAGTTCTATAATGATTCCAAACATAAGATTTAGTATCATTATATATTGATTTTAATCTCCTTAAGCGAATATAAAAGTGGTTCAAAACTTATCTGTTGGAAGCATTACATTTACGCGTTGTGAGACAGGTATTTTTCTAATATATATATATATATATATATATATATATATATATATATATATATATATATATATATACGGACATATGATGACCCTAAAGAAACTACTTCCTTAATAATACAAGTACAAAGACTTGCACACTCATTAAAACACAATACGTCGAAATTTATATACATGCATAGACATATGTATCATTATATCGAAGCATGATGAAAGAATATATATATATATATATATATATATATATATATATATATATATATACGAAATCTCTCCCTATATATATACATACGAAGTCTAAATATAAATAATATACATATATATATATATATTAATGTATATATATATACGAAACAAAGCTGAAAAATATTGGTAATAATTAAATTTGTAACTTCTTGGTATCGATCGAACGGTGCAGAGACGAATGTTGTTCGCTCGAGGTGCTGCTATGTAGGTGCCGTGTGCTATGCACGGCGCGCACCTGGTTGTGAAATTATGTGACGGAAGCCAAAGCCCGGAATATTAACCAATGGGATTTGAGGGTGCTCGATTGAAGGAATGTCATTGAAACAACGAGAACAAAGGGCACCGGGATATGCGCACCGAACTGGGATGAAACAATCTCTTATTTCCTTATCCTTGCGTACGCCCCCTCTCCCTTTTATCGAAATATGCACACACACACACACACGCACACACACACACACACACACACACACATATATATATACATATAAATGTGTGTGTGTGTGGTTGTATGTGTGTGTGGGTGTGTGTGTAGATAGACGCGGATAGACCTAAACATTTTTAGGTATTTACACACACACGCACACACACATGCATTTATATGATATATATATATATATATATATATATTTATATATATATATATATATATATATATATATATATAGATATATATATAACATAAAATATAATAACACGAAATATGTGATTTCGTGTTATTATATTTTATGTTATTCTTGCTCTGTTTACTACATTGAGCTCTCATACCCAAATTTCCTCCTGGAATTATCCCATTATAACACAGATATATATATATATATATATATATATATATATATATATATATATATATATATATATATACAGGCGCTTTTGCAGAAAATACATGTGTTATCTACGTAAGTAAGCATGAGGTCGAATAGATAAAAAAAGAGCATATGCATATATAGTTTTAGTAAAGTAAACCTGTTAAAATTAAAAGAGAGTGAAATCAAGGCAGCAGATCTTGAACGCACTAAAAGACTAATATCTGTAGAGATAGATATTGTTAAACATTAATTAATAATATATGTATATTATCTAAACAAATCACTTTTTCAAATTAATCATGTTTATTATTTACTAGCTTGCTCTGCCAGCTCGCTATCGCTTCGCAAACTCTGCAACTTGAAACATTAATTTAAAATGATAAAAGTGAATGTACGGCTTACTTCAATAATGTCGTATGTAAATGTATTTCTATAAGAAAAGGTGGGGAGGCTTAATGTTAATAACTGCTAGTAAAAAATAAAGGAAATTATTTTTTTGTCTTTTAATAGACACCAAAAAAAGATTCCCTTGTTCTAAATATTTTTGTAGCTAAAACAGTAATTAATCATTTTTATTTATTTACAGATGAGAGAGAGAGGGAGAAAGAGAGAGAGAGAGAGAGAGAGAGAGAGAGAGAGAGAGAGATGTGGTATTTTTTAAGTAAAATTCCCAAATAAAATCGAATCAAGACAGCAGACATTTGTCCATACCTATTTTATTTGTATATGTTCAGGTAGTGCTTCATAACTACACACGCATATACATATTATTATTTTTTATAAATACATATTAATTATCCACTCACATATATGTGTTATGTACACTTATATATCTCTATCGCCGATCGAGACATTTTAAAACTTGACCTGAGTAATTTTAGTCAACATTAGTAACCATTCGGCACCGAATATAGTCATATTTAAATACGTGATAAATAAACATTAAGAATATACTGAGTCCCAAAAAGTGTTCGATCTACAAAGGGAGAAAACTTTTGCAATAATGATTAATTAGAAACGTTTTATATTTTACTCAATGTACTCCACTTGAATATGGTTTTAATAATTATTTATTTAATAATAATAATTATATATATATATATATATTTATATATTATTATTATTATTATTATTATTATTATTATTATTATTATTATTATTATTATATGTATGAAGACATAATTATACAGTTGCCGACTTCGTTTGGATAATATATTTAAGTTCATAACAAATATTACAAATATGTGCTGAGTAGGTTTCTGGAGCAGTAAGTGGGTGTAAACAACTTCTATCGGCGGAAAATACTAGCTGCTGTTCGTATTTTCTGAGGATCGGAAAACCTGTTAACCGACAGTGTTAACTTAAACCGTGTGTGTTATTTATTATTGTTATAAAGCTCAAATAGAAAGATAGACAGAATGAGAGATCGATAGCTTTTCATTTTTAGCCCGTTTCTACATTTTCTCTCAATATTAACTAAATTTACGATATATTTTCAATATTAAAATTAATTCAAATATTATTCCCATTTTGAATTAAATTCACGCTTGTTTATTCAAAAGTAAAATTTTGCTAAAAATATAGATGGCACGTCCTAGTCAGTTGTATATTTTAGATGAATCTTTTAGAAAAGAATTTGCCGCCTGAAAAATATTTTTTTGTATGACTTGTTTATTATATGTTATATAAAATATAACATATAGACAACTCCTAACAATCGAAACATTTCTATAATATATTAATATATGTAGATTTATATGTATAAAATATGTATACATGTATATAGATGGTACGGTCAACTGTAGTCAAGGGCGACAAAAAGGCTCCTTTTTCATTACGCCGTGATGCAAGGCGAGGGCACTAATTTCTCATGGATTTGTTAACCATTCCTTCATCTTCACAATATAATGGTGAGTATTTAGGAAGTACCATTTTTGTTGCGTTTAGCATGCTTTAACCGAATATTGAACCCCGGTGTCCCGACCTATTTGCGAAAACTCTAATCACTATGGACATATTACACATACATACGGACATGTATATATATATATATATATATATATATATATATATATATATATATATTCCGATGGGTGGTTTTCTGTTTTACACGGTGCCAGGTCGAACTACCATCTCAGTATTATTGAGGCGTTAGTTATTAACAATTCTCGACCTAGCCTGTGTAGACAGAAGATTTTGAAGCATCAGTTGGAGATCTTTAATGATTCAAATCCACTATAACGTTGAGAGATTTACGTTTTATTTTCTCTCTCAATCGTTTTCTCAAACTTAAACAATTTTCCCCTCATATCTCATTCGATTTTCTTAGTTTTTAATTTATCATTTTGACGTTTCCTCTTATAGGGTAAGACGATAAGGCCGTAAGAAAAAAATTAGCAATTTTCTTTTTTTTCCCCACCCGTCCGTTTCATTAATCAAAAAACCGTTTCCTCTGAAATTTGTCCTACGATTTTATTGTACGCGAAATTTACTTATATATATATATATATATATATATATATATATGTATATATATTAATATTTGATATATATTTATATTTAGACTTTTTATGTATATATAGAGTGATTTCATATATATATATATATATATGATATATATAATTCCCGAAACAGTTTTTTATGGTAAACAACTGGTGATCCCTTAAATAATGTTAGAAGCAAACTAATATAATAACTGTAAAAGTTAAATTGACTTACATGAGTGATTTTCCACTGAACGACTTGGGACTTCAGTTTGTTTTGTTTTTTTAAATGTTTATATAGTTTTAATGGTTGAGAAACTTCAAAGACTATATATATATATATATATATATATATATATATATATATATATATATATATTTATATATATACATATATATATATATGTATATATATATATATAATTTTCTTGAAGTGTTATCCCTTGTTAGATTGTTGAAACCCCTTATAATAGCTCATGAATCATCTCTTTATAGGCTGATATCTGTATTATCAAATATACTTGTGAGTATATATAAGAAATAACTCCACAAGATTTTATGTAAACGAAGAGTCCAGAGCACCTATGGTTAAATCAAGGGAGTTTGTCATTTTCGTTTTTATCCATTGGTCTTTATTATTGATTAAAACTGATCTTCTAGAGTTTTTCATGATGGGGAATTCATTCTTGGATATATCGGTATATATGTCGACAAACTCCAGAGCGATGTTGAAGAGTTATTCGGATATGGATGGATGTAAATCCCCGATGTCAAATTGTATTCAGGTACATTTACTTTTATTTTCGATATTATCGATTGATTGCTTCGGTAGTATTGACCCACTGGTTTAATTCTGTTTTATTATTTGCTTGTTAATTCTAGAAAAGATTGTTTTACTAATTCGTCTTATTTCGGGGTTGGTCGGATTAATTAACTATGGTTATTGTAAACATTACTTTTGTGGTCTCTAAATAAGATATAAGTCTTCTTAAGTTTTAATTTACTAACTTATCGCTAATGTTTAGTCTATCGGTGATTTGTTTACTTTCGGCATTTATTATATCTATGTAGTTTCATTCGTTTGTATCAAGTCTAATGTAGTTTTTCGTAATGTTTTCTGGGATTAGTTTGTTATACTCATATAGATTTATTTTATAAAGATTTCTAGTTTCATCCGCTTTTACGCAGATTTTGTTTGAGCTGTTTATGTTTCTAATGATGTTTTGAAATTGTTATTGGAAATTATTATGTTGTTTGTTTATATCTAAATATTTAATTACATTTAATATGACATTTTTAAAGTTAATCAGTAGTTCTATAAGTTTGGCGTATTTTAGGCTTTTGAATCTGTAGGATTATTTTGTATCTAAGTACTGATGTTTATTAAGGAAGACGTGTGTTCGCCATCGCATTCGGCGTATTAGTTCGTTCATCTCTTTATTAAAATTATTTAATAATGTGTCCATGTTTTAAGTTAACGTTTCTTATATTAATCTTTCAAAGTCGTGAAATAAAGTATTATGAGAGTGCTCAACCACTGATAATTTAAGCGTGCAATAACAAAATACTAATAGAGAGCACTACATAAACATATGATAACAACATGCGTAAAATGCGACCAATATAGCTACAATAAAACTAAAACTAAGAGGAACAAAAATATAACTACTAAAAATAGTAATACCCCTATATCCTAATAGCAATCACTCAAATAATAATAATAATGAGAGAAGCTGTAACTGCAGAACTAGCGCACATTGTTTACCAAGTCAGAATAATTTCCAAAGAAAACAAGTATAACAAGTAGCACTACGTGGGTATAACATCCCTACGGTTTAAAATCATACATTATGACCATAATAGCACATTTAATAACAATAAACAGCACTAGTGACACATTACTGGGAGCTCAAAGAAAGCGGACGCACACCAATACTCGAATGGAAAATAGCACGACAGGCTAGCACTTATAGAAACTTAGACGACCTGTACAGATTATGTCTGAATGAGAAATTTGAAATTCTAAATGTCAAAGACCCCAAAAACCTATTAAAATGTAGAAGTGAAATAGGAAACAACTAGGCACACAGAATAAAATAAACTTTAGGATAACAATACATAGGAAAAATAAAATAAAATAAAATAATTAAATACAAAACTAAACACAAACTTAAAATAGAGAATGAATTAGTTAAGCACGCAAGTGTAAAAATAAGATAACCAATAAATTCGACATATTCGCAATAAAAGGGTGAGTAACTATTATACAACACAGAACAAAAGAATAGGAAGTAAAAATATGGCGAATTTTTGTTATGTGAGAAGCCTTGCATTGGCAAATGGAAAGATTAACGCGTAGAAGGGAATAACAAAAATAATGACTAGTTAGCTAGCTAGACTAAACACCACATTTATATATAAACACTCGACCAGTAACATGAGGATGAAACGCGGAAGCCTCTGTGTAGTTTTATTGCCAAAAATACATTTTCATTACTTACTATGTGCATATATATATATGTATATGTATATGGGTATATATGTGTATATATGCATATATATGTATATATATAATTATCCACGTTACTTAACCTAACAAGATTCGAAACAATATATATATATATATATATATATATATATATATATATATATATATATATATACAATTATCGACGTTACTTAACCTAGCGAGATTCGAAACAATATATATATATATATATATATATATATATGTGTGTGTGTGTGTATGTGTGTGTGTGTGTGTGAACCTCTGTAGGTCTCTTTTTGGTTAGCGTATATATTTCCATTTAAAATGACATACTTTGTTATTATATTTTTTAAACTAATAATATTTCTAAAACTTCTTTTTTTACACTCACCGACTTTTAGCGCATTTCGGTGCCTGTGTGAGCTTGTATGTGTGTGTGGGTGTGCACGCGCGTACACACTACATTTCTTTTCATGGTTGATATTTTTATCTAAAAAATGTAAACGTGTTCTCTCGTTCTCAGTTATAAATAATCCGAATAAAAATAAAAGCCAGAGAGAAAGAGAAAGAGAGAGAGAGAGAGAGAGAGAGAGAGAGAGAGAGAGAGAGAGTAAGAGAATGGGAAGAGAGAAGATGGAGAGAGAAAACCGAAAAAGTAGGCGCACGACCTCGGTCAACAAAACGATGCGAATGACTTCGAAAATTTGAGGTGGATTCTATCGGAAATCCTATTAGCAAATACCTTTCCAAAATAGATTTTCGCTGTGTCATTCAATGGGTGGGGTTTGAGGAGACGCTCTCTTTCAACGAGATTATTCGTATCAATAGAATATATATATATATATATATATATATATATATATATATTTATATATATATATATATATATATATATATATATGAGTACAGTATATTTAGTGGATGAAACTCTAACAGAATGTATAGTGTAAATAAAATGAAAGTGAAAGATAAAGCTTAGACAATCCGAAATGAACAGAATAAAGTCGATACAGTGTCATGTATGTGTTCTGCCTAAGAATATTGCAGTCGGACTTTTGCAAGATATATGACGATAGGAAACTATGAAATATGTATATATGTACAATAGTGGGAGCCGGAGTGAGAATCCAAAATGCCCATTAGCTGATGATAGGCTGGAAGGAAAGCATGAGGATAGCATAGACACATGTTGTGGTGCGATTTCCATAGCATAAAGGGTGGAGCCCTATTCGTATGAGTTGGTGGTCGATATGTAGATAGAGAAAGCTGAGGGGTATAGATAGAGAGTTAGTGTTGGAGGGCGTAGGATAGTCGATAAGTGAGATTTGCATAGTCTTTCTTTGAACAGTGAGAGTAGATATAACGTGCATAATTTAGGAGGTGACTGGACGGGAGATTAGCCGTGGTCGATGCAAATAGTATTTCCTTCGATTATATTATTGACGATAGCTGAGTTGTTTTTAAAAATCCAGGACGTTAATTGTTGTTAGTTTTTGTTTGCGAAATATTAGATTCCGCAATGAGGCGTCTGTGATGAATGTCGTTTGTGAATGCTATTGTAGACTTCTAAGAAAACTTAAATTCATTATTAAAAAACTCGTATTTGAGAAACAAATGTGTTTTTGTTATTACCTTGTTTCACGGCTCTATTATGTTCCTCGATTATTTTTAACTGTAGATATTAGTCATAAATTCAAGCAATATTCTCACATTTTCAATTTTTCCGAAGTATTCTGATATCCATAGCGAGTAGGGCGTGTAAGTGCATAAATTTACACGCACTCACTTGGAAATATTCCAGATTTGCTTGTAATTAGTACATAATAATACGTTCTAACATTTCAATCGTATATTTATTTGTTAAAAAAATATATTAAAGTCAACTTTTATTTGCTGTGTTGCTTTTTGCTTTTCTTTCTTTCGTTCTTTTTTTAGGGAATGAATAAGAAAGTGAAAGAGCAAGTCAGAGATAATTTGTACCGCAAGTATATATGTACCCATCGATTAAAAACTACTGCATAGATTGCTATGAAATGTATAGCATAGCTAAACAATATTAATAAACAATAATATGAATAACTATTAATAAGAACATATGTGAACAAAAAGGATGGAAAGCCGAATCGGATGTTTTAAATACAAGCATATTTTCAGAGATTTTCATACACTTTTATATGATGATGGCGTTTGCTTCTTTTTTTTAAAAAATAAAATGTACTAGAAATTTTGAACAATCTTAGATTTCTACCGGTTGGTTTAAGATAAATTGTTTTATGACATTATGTCTTTTTCCACATTCGATTGTAGTGTTCGACATTCTGATTTCTTATTTGCGTATTGCAACCAATATGTATAAATCTCATCATTCTGAACGGATTTGTTAGTTCAGCTATTTATAAAAAAGACAACATGTAAATTAATGCACACACTTAATAAATGTTAGTCGTATTGATCTGTACAGTGACGGCATTTTCGGTATAACTATAAAGAACAATTTTTCCTAGTATATTCTTCCTCCCAAAATGAAATAGGTAATCCCTGGGAGGATGATATAATGTTAATAAATACTACACTTCCTCCCAAGGAGGAGGAAATGAATGACAAACGAATAGATGCTATACTAACCCCTAAATGGGGAAGTAATGCATGAGAGGATGGCCCCACGATAACAGAACAGACACTACACTACAAAAAAAGGAGGAGGTAATAACTTGGAGAATGGTATAATTACAACAGAACATATATTAAACCACTTGAATTGAGCATTAAAAGATTGTAAATTAGTTTGAAATATTATAGTAACTGGATTGAGCAGAAAAAATAGTATACAATATTACATTTAATAAAATAATAGTATTGTTTCAACTTCAGGTAGACAGCCACAAAGTATCCATTATACATAGAAATACAATAGTAATACTAATAGAAGTAATGTTTGAGTTTCGGTTTCAGACAAACACATATCAAATATCAATTAGTAATAGAAGTACAATTATACAATTTATACAACTACTAGTATGGATTCAACTTTAGACAGGCATATATCAAAAATTAATTATACAATATATACAACTACTAGTATGGATTCAACTTTAGACAGACATATATCAAATATCAATTATACAATATATACAACTACTAGTATGGATTCAACTTTAGACAGGCATATATCAAAAATTAATTATACAATATATACAACTACTAGTATGGATTCAACTTTAGACAGACATATATCAAATATCAATTATACAATATATACAACTACTAGTATGGATTCAACTTTAGACAGGCATATATCAAATATCAATTATACAATATATACAACTACTAGTATGGATTCAACTTCAGACAGACATATATCAAATATCAATTATACAATATATACAAATACTAGTATGGATTCAACTTCAGACAGACATATATCAAATATCAATTATACAATATATACAAATACTAGTATGGATTCAACTTCAGACAGACATATATCAAATATCAATTATACAATATATACAAATACTAGTATGGATTCAACTTCAGACAGACATATTATACATATCTATTTGGAATAGGTAATAAGCTCCTATATATTAAACACATTTATTCAACATCTTGACCCCCACCATGAGGAATTTTATTTTGTTTGTGCGCTGTATATATAGACATATAAGTTACACTATTATCGGTTTTGTCTTTTATGTGCTAAATATATTTATCAGTTTATATATTGAATTTATTTTTGAAAGGTCGTTCGCCAAAAGAGACGAACTTAATTAGATGATCAAGTTTCAAAATAAAATAAAAATCCTCAACACCTGGATATTCAGCTCCGAAGGGGCGCGCATGTTTACTCTTTCTGGAAAATAACTGTATTAAGCAACGGACACGTGTGCTTTCAGACGTTTTCAAATGCCGATCTAACACAGAAAAACGTGATGCGCACAAATATAACTTTGTTTTGTTTGTTTTCGCCAATTAGTTATTATGTCTTGTTTATGTTCATAACAAATAGAATAGTTCATTATTTTATATTTAGCATCCCGGGCAGGTCTGAAATATCATTATATGTTTTTCCATATTCTTGAGAGTATATGAACTTTTCAAAAATGTTTTTTTCATATTCCCGGGCAGGTTTGAATTGTCCTAGTATGTTTTTCCATATTGCCGACCATATATGAAACTTAAAAATATTTTTTTTCTATATCCCCGGACAGGTTTTTAATGTCCTAATATGTTTTTTTCTATATTCGCGAACATATATGACATTTTCAAAATATTTTATTCATATTCCTGGATAGGTTTGAAATGCCGTAATATATTTTTCAATATTCCCGAACATACATAAAATTTGTAAAAAAATGTTTTTTTTCTATATTCCTAGACATGTTTGAAACGTCTTAATATGTTTTTCTCTATTCCTGAATATGTATGAAATTTAAAAAATATTTGTCTATATTTTCGGACAGGTTTGAAATGTTCTAATATGTTTTTCATATTCCCAAACATACATGGAAGTTTATAAATATATTTTCCATATTCCTTGAAAGGTTTCAAATGTCTTGATATGTTTTTTAATATTCCTGAATATATATGAAATTTAGAAAATATTTTTCCATATTCAAAGACAGGTTGGAAATGCCCTATGTTTTCCTATATTCCTGAACATATATGACATTTTTAAAATATGTTTTCTATATTAGCGGACAAGGGTTGAAATGTACTTATATGATTTTTTATATTCTAGAACATATATAATAATTCAAATTTTTTTTTCATATTCCCGGACAGGTTTGAAATGTTCTAATATATTTTTCCATATTCTCAAAAAAAGATTAAATCAAGAAAAAATATGTTCATATTCCCGGACAGGTGTGGAATGTCCTAATATGTTTTTTTGAATATTACAGGACAGATTTGAAATGTTCTTATATGTTTATTTTCAATATTTCAGGACAGATTCGAAATGTCTTAACATGCTGTGTCCTATTCTCGAACAGACTTAAAATGTCCGAATACGTTTTTCCATATTCCCGGAAACATTTCAAATGTTTTCACATGTTTTACCACGTTGCGGGAAAGATTTCAAATGTCACAATATGGTTTTGTACGAATAATTTGAAATTACTTAATACGTTTTTCAATAATCCCAAACAGATTTGAAATGTTTTAATATGTTTTTCTATATTGTCGGACACGTTTAAAATACCTTAATATGTTAACTTATATTCCCAAACAGTTTTGAAATCTCTTCATATGTGTTGCGTTATTGTCTGACAGGTTTGAAACGGCTTAATATGTTTATCCATTTTCCCGATCAGATTTGAAATGTTCTAATGTTTTTTTAAATATTCCCAGATAATTTGATATGTCTTAATATATATTTCCTATATTCCGAGATAGGTTTTAAATGTCCTAGTATATTTTTCCATATTCCCAAACAGATTTGAAATGCCCTAATTGATTTATTCTATATTCCCGGATAGATATAAATTGTCTTAATATATTTTTTAATATTCCCGGATGGATTTGAAATGTCATAATATGTGTTTTTCTAAACTCTCGGGCATATTTGAAATGTCCTAATAGACTCTTGTTTTAAAAATTCATTGTTTCGATTTGTTCGATATTAGGTGTGATCAATTTTCTCAGCTTTGCGATTTCCCAGGTAAATATGGTTATATGGCATGATTGACGGTGAAATAAAAAAGGTATAATTATACAGACAAATTCTGTTATTTTTAACAATGTTTGCATAAATAAATAAATATATATACATATATATATATATATATATATATATATATATATATATATGCATGTATATATATATATATATATATTGTTTTGCTATTGTTGTTACTAGCGATAGCGTACCGGTGCGTTTATTATTTTTCGCTCCCTAAACATTATAAGAATATACAAAAGAAATGCATTCATTCACCCTTAATCAGACGTGTAATCAATTATATATATATATATATATATATATATATATATATATATATATATATTATGGAAATTACTCCAGACAAGACATGAAGCTATTTGATGTAAAGATACAATCAAAATATCAATTCAAAGGCAGAAATATTCAACAATAAGTGCTAGATTGATAGATTCTGAGCCAGAAAGCAGTAATTCTTCCCCCTTGGTTGAAACAGCACACATGGAATGTGAGGACTAAAGGACAAAATAAGGGTAACGAGAGTTATGAGGCTGCCGAAAGTAACCCCACGGTTCACTATCTATCTTGTACATATATATATATATACATATATATATATATATATATATATATATATAGAAAAGAGGGTAGTGCAGTATTAGTGCAGTTCCAACGAGAGAAAAGTATATATGTAAAGGAGTAAGGCTACCAACATTTGTAGAATGTTTTTTTCAACATTTATTTATTATTTTGTTGTTTTTTTCAACATTTATTTATTATTTTGTTGTTTTACCATTTTATGATTTTATATATAACGCGTTTCAAGCGGTGGCCCGCTTTCATCAGATATGAAAATCCATTTCAAGAAATGTCTTTCGATTCGAGCAAATGTTGTTTCATTTGAGGAATTTGTTATTGTTTTTGCGCATGCGTGGGTTTGCGGGTGTGTGGGTATCTTTGATTTTTATTTTTATTTTTTATTTGTCATTCCTCCTGCTTCTCTTGGTCAAGTGCGTGTTACCCATCCATGATCCATCGGTCATCCTAGCCTCCTAGGGTGCGAGAATTTCTTTTGAAATTTAATACTTTTTATTGCTTTTTGTCGTCTCCAAAAATGAAGTGGTGTCTGCGTGCGCGCGCGCGCGTATCCGTATGCGTGTGGTCTAACCTTGAGTCTTGTGAATAGGTGAGCGACACATACACATACACACACATAAATACGCACACACACCCATGCGCGCGCACACACAGGCGTGTGGTTATAGTGACAGAGAGGGGGATAAAGGTTGAATTATATACACATACATACATACATACACACGCACACACATACACACACATACATACACATATACACATATATATATACATACATATATACATACACACACATACACACATACACACACAAATTTGCAAAAGATAAATTAATGCAAACGGTCCAAATAGATTTGAACTTGGTTTGGCCGATTTCAAAGTCCGGTATTTTATGTGCAAACTTAATGTCTATTGTAAATGATTCATTTAACACAAGTTGCTATTTGACTCATAGCTGTGTAGAAGTGCGCAATGAGAAGTTATGTACTAATATTATCTTCCTTGAATAAGAATTTTCCAGTCTATAGATAACTATAAATAGTTATTTATGTTTGTACTTAACTAGAGGTGGATAAAGTGTGATCAAAGTGTGTGTTGTTAGAGTTATAATCTGTTTAATGTTGGATTAAATTTAAGTATGAAGTTTTTTTCTTGTGTTAGTAAGTGAGTGTAGTCTTGGCTTTGGAAAATTGGCATTATTTTGAATTTTCCTCCGCTGCATGAGTGCACATGTTGGGAGACGAATAATTTACGGTTTTCTTTGATTTTAATGTTGCTTTTATGTAAAGATACTCTATTATTAAATGTTTTTGTCGCACCTATATAAGCTTCATTACATGTTGTACATTCTAGCACATAGACAACGTTCTTGGAGGTGCAGTTAAGGTCTTTTTTTATTGTGAATGTTTGTGTTGGGTTTTTAAATGTGTATGAGTTCCCCTCCATTATTATGTCACAGACCCCACATCTTTCCTTGTTGCATTTTGTGACCCCTTGTATTGTGTGTTGGTTGAGTTTAGATGAGGTTAAAATTTGTTTGAGGTTTTTCGGTTGGCGTTTGCTTTTTATTATTTTTGTTGTTTTTAATATGTCGTTTAGTTTGTTGTTATGGTTGAGTAGGGTTAGGTTTCTTGTTATTTCTGTGAATAATTCTGGATTGTTTTTGTTGTGTGTAGAGATGTATGCCAATATTTGTTCTTTGTTTCGTTTTTTGAGGATTCGTAATTGTTCTAATGGAATGTTTTCTGCTAGTTCTATACCTTTATGTATTATTTGTAGCGGGTATCCTCTTCTTTTTAAAGTTTTCCGTAGTTCCTCCAGTCGGACAATCCGGAGGTCTTTGTCACTGACTATAGTACAGATCCTGCGTGCTAGGGAGTAGGGTATAGATTTTAGGCAGCTTTTGGGGTGATGGCTTCTAAAATGGAGATATTGTTAGGTGTCTGTGGGTTTGTGGTAGATGTCTGTGATTATGTGAGTGTTTTTAATTTTAATCAATACATCTAAGAAGGGTAGTTCTGTTTGACTGTGTTCAATGGTGAATTTAATCTTGGGGTGTAGGTTCTGTAGTATGCTGTGTAATTTATTGATGTCCCCCCATGTGGGTTCCCAGAGGATAAAACAATCATCCAGGTATCTTTTCCAAGATTTTATGAAGAGAGTTTGAATATTCTGTCCATATATTTCTTCTATCTTTTCATATATATATATATATATAGTCATCCACATACAGCCTGTTTCGCTGTTTCACAGCTCATCAGTGCGGCTAGACCAGTTAGTGTCTCAAGCCGGGATGTATATATATATTCCCGAAACAGTTTTTCATGGTAAACAACTGATGATCCCTTAAAATAGTGTTAGAAATAAACTAATATAATAACTGTAAAAAATAAATTGACTTACATGAGTGATGTTCCACTGGAAGACTTGGGACTATAAGTTTTTTTCTTTTTTTTTTCTTTTTTAATATAGTTTTAATGGTTGAGAAACGTCCGAGACTATATATATATATATATATATATATATATATATATATATATATATATATATATATATATATATATGTGTGTGTGTGTGTGGGGGGGTGTATGTGTGTGTGCCTAATATATACAAATGCGTGAAAATGTGTATCACTGTCAAATATAGTAAATGACAATAGACATGTTGCTTCCTAGGTGTCATTGCCCGAACTGACTTTCAAATATTTCTAAATTATTCTTATTAAGAGGGGTGTTTATCACGTGACTAATACCAAATGTTTACACTTAAATAGACGGTGAAATGCTGAAGATAGATAAAACAAGACGGTGAAATATCTCGATCAAGGCTTGACCAGATAAACCACCCTTGGCTTTATGCATCGGATAATATATGACGAAATAACATATCTTACACCGACTACCAAAATACGATGGAAGGGTAATATAATGGCAACGGAACGGATACTACACGACAACCTGCAAAAAAGAGAAATAATCCATGGGAGGATAGTATCATGCCCACAGAGTAGATACTATACTACTCCCCCTCGGCAAAAGAAAGAAGCACTGTATGATATATAGAAGTAATCATATCAGATACAGATAAAAAATATCCATTAATAACAAATATGTTCAGAACAAAATAACATCAAACTGAACGTAATCTTTCATAATCGAGCACTCTGAACGAATCGGCTAGATTCTCCAAAGATGCAGACTTCGTTGTCTTGATTATTACATTGTGACTGAAGTCGCCGCGCGTAGATGAGCGACTAATTGATTCGAGGCGAAAATTAAAATCTCACACGTCTACCTTTAGCACTTTCCTGAGTTTTCTTTCAAACTCTCCGATCTTTTTCTTTCGATCCGAATTCTGTGTTTTTATTTGTTTTTTTTTCGTTCAAGTACATCCCAAGTGAAACTGTCATCTATTAAGCGTCCTTACTGTAAATATTCGCCGCTCTCTTCATTGAAAGTGTTAAGAAATGTAAGCCTCAAAAGAAGGTGTTTCTCAGGATCGAAATTGTCGTTAATTGTGTATGTATTTACCAGGATTCCAATCAAAACACCTCGAATGATTATTTTAATTAATTAAAAGTTTCAATATATATAATGCTAGTCATAATACAAATCCCAAGAAGTGTTCATTATATTTAAGCGTTTTTTGAGTCATTCATATCTGGCATATTGATCAGAAAACAGTTGAGATGCCGTAATACCTGTAATCGTAAAAGAAGAGTATATATACATGTATGTATATGTACATATATGTATATATATATATATATATATATATGTGTGTGTGTGTATATATATATATATGTATATATATGTATACCTTAATTATTTCTAATCTTGCATGATTTCGAAATTATTAGTTAACTATTTTATTTTATTTTATTTCTTTATTTTTATTTACTTATTTATAATTTTATTAATTTTATTAAAAATTATTTCATATATTTTCTTATATATATATATATGTGTATACATATATATATATATATATATATATATATATATATATATACATATATATTTTTTTTATTTCCCTATATTTCTATTATTATACTTAATCTTATTTCCTATTTCTTATTATATTTTTTATAATTTGTTTATATTTTATTTTATTTTATTTTTATTTTATTTTATTTTATTTTTTTATTTAATTTATTTAATTTTGTTTTGAATTTTTATTTTTTATTTTTTATTTTTTATATATTTTTTTATTTTTCTATATTTTATATTTTATTTTCATTTTTATTTTTATCATTTATTGTTTTATTATTTTTTCTTTTATTTTATTTACCCTACTATACTTTCTTTTTATTTCATTTTTTATTTATTTTTTATATGTTTTTGTTTCTTATTTATTTAAAATTCTATTATTTTTTATATTATTATTTTTTATAGTTTTTTCTTTTTTATTGTATAATTTATTATTATTTTTATCTCTTATCCTTTGTTTTCCTTTATATATTCTATTAAAATTTTTATATTTTACATTATATTTTACTTTATTTTATTCCTTATTTTATTTTTATTTTTATTTTCATTTTATCTTTTGAATTTTGATAATGTTTGTAATGTCTTTTTATCATTATTATTATCGCTTTATCTTTATATTCTTATTTTATATTTGTAAATTATTCCTTTTTCATATATTTGTCCCCGCATCTCCTCCTGTCAATAGATGTTCCTCGAAGACGAGCTTATTTTCTTCCTTTAATTTTCTGTAAGATGTCCTGCTAAAGGCGCTGATGAAGAGACGTTCTGGAGTGGCTTTGTAAAAAAAAAAAAAATTTAAAAATTTAAAAAATAAAAATTAAAGTATTTCCAGAATGTTTTGGAAACGACCGTACGCCATACTAGACTTATTGTTCTAATTCTTTAAACAATTGGAATGTTCTGATCCATTAAATCATCTTATATATATATATATATATATATATATATATATATATATATATATATATATATATATGTGTGTGTGGGGGGGTGTCAGTCTATTTTAGTTTGGGGTTCAGACCAAAATACGATGACAAAAAAATCTCAAAATGTCGCCACCACCAACCGAATAATACTTTTCTTGGTGACTTCCACAAGAATGGATATTACAAAAAATCACCTGTCGATATTCTCTCCGAGGTAATGTTAAAAAAAGTATATTAGTTTTGTGAGTATGTCGTGTGTAGTTGTTGGCCTTTTGCTGAGCACACACACAGATAAAAATACAACAGTACATTATATAAAAGTATTATTATTATCATTATTATTATTGCTATTACATGAAAAAATATTATGATTATTCATTACTTTTATTTAGAAGTAAAAAGAATTATTATTTTCCTATCTAATTTTCATACGTGTCGTGGTGTGTTCAGACACATGTATGTAAATTAACTGGCCACCCGAAAAAAAGCTTTCTTTCTATAAATGCTCACAAAGAGATAAAGGAACATTAGATAGTGGTTGATTCCACGTATAGTGAGAGAGGCAAGAGAAATAAGAGAGTAATGGGGGTCTTGTTCAGTTATTTATACATTAAGGCTAATTAAAACAATTAAACATATTTATTTAATTGAATCCAAGAACTAAGGAGTTTTGTGCATGTATTTTTTGTTATTAATGTATATAGGAAATAGCTTCAGCAAAAGAAACGTTGATCAATATTTGATTATATTTAAAATAGTTATATATTAAACATACATATATATATCTGTATAGTATATATATATTATTATATATTAATCATCTATCTATGTAGTATATGTATAACACATTGAAGAGGTGCAGCGATAAACGAAATATTAAATACAAAAGGAAAATAGCCAAATACAAGTAAAGCATTATTAACATAAAATAAATGAATTACAAAATAAACGTCAAAACAATAATTTAACTTTAAGAACACGAATCCCCGAACATACTGATATCAGCAATAATAACGGAAATAATCACGAATAAACACAACAGCAATATGAATATGAATAAAACTTAATAACAGAACATGAGAGGAATTAAAACGCATGCAAACGTAATGTAAAAATACCCTAATACAACATATCTCTCAAAAAGCAAAGTCATACCTATGAATTAGTTTTCTCCAAAATATCTTCTTCTTCATGAACAAATTAATTAAATAGTAAATATTACTTTTAAACACACAACGAATACACATGTAATACGCATATATCAAAAATTAAATTAAAAATAAATTCTAAAAATTATGCCAATTTCTCCATCCGACACCTCTGCTTAAATATGCACATCTATATGCCTGGCAAATCTACGCAGCGAACAAGTGTAAGGTATGCAAACAATTGCACTGAAAGCGGCGGATAGAATTATAAAATAGATATTTCGCTTAGAATCTTTAAACTAGCGGATGAATGCCTGTTATTTTGGAAGATTCATGATTCCAATAAAAAAACAAAGATAAAACAAAATTGAAAAAGTTGGAAACAAAATACGAACAAGTCAGACCGGTTACAACATAGCTATTCCATTAAGAAAAACATAAATATCAACACACATTAATACAAACACGAACGCTTACATTAGCCAAATATTAAAAAAAAAACCCAAGATACAAATACACACATATTCGACCGTGAAAACACAAATATGTAACCAACTATACATATAGAGGCAACAACGTTCCGAAAAATTAATCTCTTGAGACGATTTTGAAATATTTAACAAGAAAATGAAATATCTTATCGCATCTTATTTTATTCCATTAAGTGAGGATTCTGTGTTTTAGCGAAACAACATGATATAATATATAGATGATATATACATAAAAGTCAGTCAGCTCACAATTGCAATAACATATCAATATTTGATTCGAACTAGCCTATGTTTCGTTTATTTATGCACTATGTTATTGATTCTAACATATTTTATTTCGCTTCAGATTTTTCTAAAAATACTTATTGCTATACTGTAATAATTGCATTATATTTTGTAAATAATACTTCAAAAATAGTCCATAATTTGTGAAGATGAAAAACTAAAACAATTCTTTATAAATTAGTCTTTTTATAAAATATGTCGCCATTCTTAGAAAAAAAAACACTTTGATTAATTTTCTGTTGAACTGCGTCCGCTTTAAACCAGTCTTTTTGAAGAAAGAAACAGATATGTCAGCATTTTTGCAAATGGCTGGTACGTACTTATTCATATATTTAATTTCATTTAAGTCGGTACATCAGTCTTCGGTTATTCATAGAAAGTACTAAATTACAATATTACATACTGATTTCTATCAATTACGTATTTAACATAACTCTTACTATACCAAGTAATAACGCAAATACGAACACATCATTTTCATTTGGAGGATAAATGTGTAAATTTCGCGTTGTGCCTGCGCCTTTCTATATGAAGTTGTTTTCACCCGTGTGTGCCAACAGAGGTATACAATCTTTCGCTTTTTAGTATACAACTTAAAAGGTTAAAGTGCTGAACTAACAGGAAAATGGTTTGTATCGATACAATTGCAAGATTGTGAAATCCAATAACATTACTACTAGATCGTAATTACGCTTTAGTGAAAATACTTCCGGTTTGTTTTTGTCACGGCTAGGTAACACAAACGATTGATAAGACTAAACCTAAAAGGATAATGAACTATGGTTCTTATTTTTTCCAACAACAGAGAAACGGGAATGATAACAATAAGTACCGTTAATTATCATTGTGTCCAATTCAGTATGTTTTATCGCTGTTTCTTAAAATGTTAACAATTATTAGTCCATTCCAACTATTAATTTTTTCAATGTTTTTAGTAAAACGTTTTGCATAATAAGAAGAAATGAGACAAACTAAAATTGACAAATTGTTGTTCCTAATAATGTAAAGAAGAAATTATGAATAAATATTAAATCAAAGTGACGTAAACATGACCGAATGATATGTTAGAAATTTGAACAACTCGGTGTATATGTAAAAATAATCATGCAGAAATATTGATTAATAACGCATAAGACGTCACGGGGAGGTTAAGGGCATGACCCCACAATAATGAAGAAAAGCCGAAGACTAGATAGATTGTCAATTAGGCTAAAAAAACAACCGAAATGTATCGGTAACCTTTCAACGAGCCTAGGTGTGTGAGGTCGACGAGTTTATTTCGGAGTATGACGTCGTAAAAAAATACTCAGTAACCTTTAAAAGAGTCAGATGCACGAGGCAAGAAGAAGAAGGCACCTGGTGTGCAAAGTCAGAAATTAAAACGGCAGTTTTAAACGAAGGAAGAAAGAGCGCTTACATAGCAGTGATCGAGTTGGGTGGATATAGAGAAAAAATGTTGTGGGTCAGCTTCGAAGAGATGTACCTCAACACGGCTGAACTGCCGTACACAACTGGCGTGGGGATTCCGGAAGCACACTGCTACAGACATGATTGTCGTGTTTTCCTCTAGGTTGCAAAGTAAATATCTCTGCCTGGTTTTCGTGAAAATAACCTACGTTGGGTAGAGTTGAAAATCAACCGCCCACAAGGTAAAGAAAGAGGTTTCTTCGTAAGACAAGGGAAAGAACAATAATGTCAAACGACATTTGCTAACAAAGAAATATTTAATTATATATATGTGTATACTCAACTTACACCAGCTGGTGGTGAAGAATAAAGAGACAGAGTTTCTCGAGCACGTCCTTGTCTCTATCGTTGTGTTGCGTTTGATGCTACCAGGTTCCCCGAAGGAACGGGTATTGCAACATAGACTGACGTTTTTACTCTTATTTTTTGTTCCAAATTGCGGCTAAGCACTGGGTGATCAGTTTACCTGAAATGTACATGTTCCAGGGTAATTTGTAAATTTCCGCCAGTTCAAAACGGAGGATTATATTCAGTCGTGTTATTTTCACATTCAGCTTGAAGATATTACCTGTTATTTTCTTGTGTACTATGAACGTTTATTGTCTTTTGACAAATTAACTGCTACAATAATGTATATGATGTTTTTAGTTCTTCTTTCGCGCTCTCCATGTCTATGAATCTATTTCCTTATATCTATTTCTCTATCGCTCCCTTGTCCATTGCTCCACGAATACAAAATACATAACGAAAGGACATAATACAAATTCTTCTGGTTTCGAAATTTGAAAATGATTTGCAGGCTTTTAAATTTAGTGATATCCGTATGTACAATCGCTTATTACTTATATTCTTGCATTGCTCGAGAACTAATTACTCTAGTTTCAAACTATATTTTAGTACTACTAATAATAATAATAATAATAATAATAATAATAATAATAATAATAATAATCGATAAATATTTGATAGTGCAGGAAAGAGACACCATCAAATCAACAGAAATGAAAGAGAAGATTAGTAAAGAATAGCTGCGAAAAACAAGACAACTCTGAGAAACGAAATAATGTAGTAGACATATAGTAAAAATAATAAACAATTAGGCAGTAGCACTTTGTGCAGAAAGCTAGGAAACTCATGACCAGGCACAATGCACTTTTCTTTCTTTTTTAACATAGTTCACCCCAAACAAGGCAGGCCGCCACTGTAGACGTAAGGGGCTACTGAGAAAAAGAAAAGGAGAGAAGGTAGGGGCGGTCAACCTAGATTGGGATCTGCGCAGTGAGGTGTCTGTTTACATTAGTTTTAAATTTCTGCATGTCTGTACTGTTGGGAAAACAGGGGGCAGGGAGCGTTGAGTAGAAGGCTTCCCGACATATAGGGGCCTCCACAGTGAATGAATGAGATTTAGTTGATTGTCGAGTTAGTCTAGTGAATTTATGTCGAGAGGACACCAGAGTAGCCAATTCATCGGAGCATAATCCATTGAAATATTTGTAAAACAAGCACAAGGATGCTACATTGCGGCGATGGGACAGAGGCTGGAGCTTGGTTGACATTGAGGGACCTATTAGGTTGGCGATTTTTTTTTAGACCTTGTCAAGGAGGGAGAGACTAGTAGATGATGCACCAGCCCAGATGTGACAACAATACTCCATGCATGGGCGGATGGTGGCTTTGTAGAGATACAGGATGATGTCAGGTGTGAGGAGTTTACTAGCACGGTAGAGGGAGCCAACCTTCTTTGCGGCAGCCTTGGCAATGTCTTCAATGTATTTGTTCCAATTTATGTTACCTGTGAAGGTTAGGCCGAGGAGTTTGAATGATGAACTCTCAGGTAGGGTGTTATTTGCCATGACAATCGGTGGTTGAAAAGGTTCCTTGTAGTTATTGAAGAAAAGGAGTTTTGTCTTTGCGGCATTAAAAGTTACCATCCATTTATGACCCCAATCCACTACAGCCCGGAGGTCATTTTCTAAAGATTCAGCCATTGCATGTGATATGATTGCGTCGGTTTTGCCAACATGGCGAGAGTAAAGGGCGGTGTAATCAGCAAATAAACCAATCTCAGACTCTATGCCATCAGGGAGATCGTTTATATAGATCAGGAACAACAAGGGTCCAAGGATAGATCCCTGGGGTACACCAGCATTTATGTCATGCTGCTTAGATGAACGGCCATCGAGGACAACCTGGATTTTTCTTTTGTCTAGTAAGGATCTGATTATATTAAGTAATTGCGCTGTAATACCGTATGATCGTATTTTCAGGAGGAGCCCTTTATGCCATACCTTGTCAAAGGCCTTGGATATATCAAGCGCTACTGCACTAGCTTCAGCTGCCTTGTCGAGTGTATGATACATACGTTCACAGATGACCGTTAAGTTGTCTGCAGTAGATCGTGCTTGTCTAAATCCATACTGGCGGTCAGAAAGAAGTTTAGCATTAACTAAGTGTCGTACTATCGCTAGATTAGTTAAGGATTCAAAGATTTTAGCAAAGATCGGCAGCAGACTGATTTGGCGATAGTTCTGAGGATCGGTTCTATTTCCAGAATTCTCGTAGACTGGTACCACAGAGGCAATTTTCCAGCTATCGGGGAAGCAAGATTCAGCTAGACACTTATTGTAGAGTTTGGAGAGGAGAGGGGCCAGTTCAACAGAGCATTTCTTTATTATTATTGTAGGTATAAGGTCAGGCCCACAAGCTTTGGCGATGTCATGGTCTTTTATGATGTCTCTGACCTGGGATGGGGTGATGACCAGGTTATCAAGTGTCGCTTCGATCAGCAAATGGAATTTGAGGAGGGGGTGGTTATCTGAGTCAAAAGTAGAATTAGAAGCGAAGCGCTACGCAAATAGTTCAGCCTTATCAGTGGCCGTGCAAGCGACATCATTGTGGTTTGATAGTGGGGGAATCGTTGATTGACCATTATTCACTACACTATTATAGATTTTCCAGAAATCACGAGTACCTAATTTCTGTGACTGGATGCGTTTTTTTGTTAACTCATTAAACCTTCTCTTCGCTTCACCTATCACGGCCTTGCAATTATTTCTTGACTCTATAAATTTATTTCTATTCGTGGCTGACTTATGGCGGCCGAATTTTAGGAATGCTTGTTGCCTCTCAGAAATGGCAGCTGCACATTCCGAGGTGAACCATTGAGGAGAGTGAGGCTTGCTAAAGAATTTTCGCATGGGGACATAGGCTTCAATGCCTGTTTTGACCCATTCAGTTTATTCGTTTGCACACTGGTCGGCAGGGAGTGAGAAGGTTTCCCTCCATGGGGCGTCACTGATGTGATCTCTGATTGACTCAAAATCAGCCCGCTCCTAGTATCTTGTTGTGTTGAGCAACGGTTCATCAGCTTTTGGACGACTTCTTAGGGTGATATGTATCATTAGCACAATGTGATCAGCATTCCAGAGTGGGCTATGAGCTTTCGTCACACAAGCCTCGGGCATTGAGGTCAAGAAAAGGTCTAGAAGTGAGGCTTGTTGGTCTACTCGATCGGGGATGCGGGTTGGAAAATCGACAGTCTGAGAGAGGGAGTGAGCTAAGGATAAATTATACGTAGAGTTGCCGGCTGCGTCTGTAAGGCTGGAGAATCCCAACCAGTCACGGTGGTGGGCATTAAAATAACCAAATACATGTATGTGGGCATTCGAGTCAATTCAGAGTGGTCTATCAATGCTTACAGAGACAGAGTTTAGCAGAGTACAGTCCTGGGTCGATGGGGAGCGGTATAAGAAATATAAGTAACTGACGCTGTGATGTAAAGTCAATCCAAAGCACATGTAGTCGTGGTCATCTGATTCTTACCTATGTTCTCTAGTCAGGGGAAGGGTGTTCGAACATAAACTCCTAGCCCCTGCATATGTTTGTCAGTGGCACTAGTATAGAAGATTGTGTGGACAACGCTACAAAATTAGAAAAATACATAACCCAGACAACATAAAGGTTGATCACTGCGTTAAGAGACACCGTCAACATGAACAATAAGGGGAGTAGCGAAACGAGAAACAAAAATACGAGAAAAAACGTGGGAAGAGAAACAACTCCATGGACGGTTCATAAGCATGCCAAGTGAATTAACACACGAAAACATGTGGACAAGGCTACAAAAAAGTCCCTGGAATAGAGAAACGTAATTGCTACTGACACCTGCACACAACAATGCAATAAGAATGAACTATATTAAAGCTAAAATAGACAAAATAAAGGAAAACAGTAAATGCAGACTCTGTGGGAAAAGAGATGCAACGGCAAATAAGACATAAGTGAATGCAGCAAACTATCCCAAACAGAATAGAAGAACAAACATGGCGTCTTGAGGAGAGCAGTAAACTGGGAATCATCTTAATGACTGCATTTTGAAAACGCAGACAAATGGTACTCATACAAACTGGAGAAGCACTGACAAACGAACATCACAAACTCTCTATGACATGGAGGTACAAACAGATACTCATCCAAAAAAGGATACCATATGTCATAATAATGTACAAAAAAGAAGGAGTTTAGCTCTCCAGCAGACCACAGTGTGAAGATCAACTAGACAGAAAAGATAAGCAAATACACAGAACTTGCTAGAGAAGTAAGACTGATATGGAACAAGAATAATTTAAATATAATACCAATAATCGCAAGAGCACTATAAATAGTTCCGAAAAACATATAAAGGAAACTGTGAGAAATTGGAATTAAAATGAAGATTGATGTCATACAACGGCCGGCAATAATGAAAACAGATATGATATGATACAATTCTCGAATGTGGAAATAAATCCAAATAAACTACGAATGCTAACCAGAAATATGTAATAGGAATAAAACGAAAACATTGAAAGAACACCGTCACATGAACCCAAGGGGAATTGAACTGCAAGAATTCTTTTTAAATACTGCTTCCCGCCCCACCCACCAAAAAAAGAAGAAGAAATAAGCAAAGAAAAATATGATGGCACCATCCTAGGTGGATACCATACCAAATAGTCGTTAAGGGTTAAGAAGAATGGAAAAGGCAAATAAAGAGAGCACTAACCAAACCTACACTGAAAAAAGGTTGGGGAGAGTACTGGGACTATGGGAGGCTAATTGCAACCAACATCCCAGCGAGAAATCAACGAGAAATCAATGGTAAAAAGATGTTGCGATGACGGAGAGCCGTTTGCAATTGTTTTCGAAAGAGATGGAGAGTACCGGAAATCTGAGAAGACTTGTTGTCACTCAGACTGAAGGGAACATCACCGGTTATTATCAGTGAGCAATCACTGATTATCATCTGTGTGAGAACACCGAGTCAGTACATAATAATAATAATAATAATAATAATAATAATAATAATAATAATAATAATAATAATAATAATAATAATAATAATAATAATAATAATAGTAGTAGTAGTAGTATGACATAGCAAACTTCATAATTTCTAAAACGCCAGATAACAAATAAACAGCCAAGCTAAATCACCCATTTATTTTATTTATTTTCGAAAATAAAAGAACAAGAGTAGCGAAGTGAATTTGAAATTCTATAATTAATCAAAATGCTTTTCTCACCTCTACTCTCGTACACATTATTTCATTTATATGTGTGATTAACATATTCTTTGTTGAAATACCAACATGATCATATGTTAATTGCGGAATTAAATCCAGCAGAATGCATTTCAGTTGGTTAGTAAAGAATTCGGCCATAATTCTTTTGTCAATATTAAAAAACAAAATTAATGGTACTTCTGAAATTTGAAAGGAACTTTAAAACTTTTGAAGTATCGAATAGAAAATCACTAGCAGGAAAACCCGACGTCACACGGGATTGAATAAGAAACACTATTATATTCTGTTCCATTATGATCATCACACCATGTAACTTTCTTCTTTCTTTTGTTTTACCTATCCCGCGTGCCCCTCCCCCAATAAGGTGGGAAAAAGCTGAAAAGTCCCGTGCCTTAATTATTGATTACGCCAGTAATAAAAACATACTCATGATTTCATGGTTATATATGTTCAAAATGAGTGCCGCGTTTATTCACATTTGATCAAAAACAACAACTCGTCGAAGATTAAGAGTGTTGTTTGCAACTGTTTTTTACAACAAAAATAGTTTTTGCGTCAATATGTTAGAATGGTTGAACCATTATCTACCTCCCTACTTCCGAGTGAAATCAGCAGTCAACTGAGTGGACAGCATCAGGTGAAAGCCGCCCAAAGCGACCAACAACGCAAGATTTTAGATTTCGTATTTAAGGATGCGCATGGTATTTTGGTATTCGCTTACTATAAGATATTTGGGCCTCTTTCATCCATCTTAGTGAATTCCACACAGTCGGAATTTTTTTTTTGCGTCCATTTTCGACAAAGGGAAGATTTCCCCGAAATATCAAATAATTCCTAATAATCATCCGGACATAACAATCAGCTAACACCATACGTGTTGTTTATGTACGACTGAAACAACAAATGAATAGATACTTGTAAGTCCTCTCCTTCGATTGTTTACTTTTGTTCTTTCCAGATTCCCATCAATCCGGCTATCTGCATTGCCTTCATCCTTCTTAATACATTTATTCTAATTCCCAGCAATGCTTCAAGCAAACTGCTATTTTCTTATATATATATATATATATATATATATATATATATATATATATATAGTATATTTCATGGATAAATTGAAGGAAACCAATAAAAAGCTCGATCGCAGGTTCTACAAGATTAAAAGAAACACCTCATTTAACGACGTCATATATGTTTTAGGAAAAACATTTATTTATTTATTGATAATAATCATTCGTTTACATCCGCTCTTACCCCTTCCCTCTCTCTTTCTCTTTATTTCTCTCTCTGTCTCTCACTCTCTCTCTCTCTCTCTCTCTCTGTCTCTCTCTCGGTCCCGCGTTTTTACCCTGTCTCTCTCCGCTTATCTTGCTTCTTTCTCGCATATATCTGATTTCATCTAGTTCTACTTGTGTCTCTTCCATCTATATCTTTCATCCATTTTGTCTCTGGTCCCTCATACCTATTTATGTATATTAATTATTTACGACATCAATCTTATTCCATTACTTCTTCCATTAACCGCTATTTATTTGCTTCCCGGGCCATAGTTAATCTGCTTGGTTTCTGGTTTGTTTGTTCTTATCTATCACCGTGCACACTAGATGACGTTACAATGATTGTAGTTACCGAAAGCAGTTTGAGGTCATAAATTATAAATAGTAGTTCTAAAAAGGTGTGTTCATGTATGCTTGTTTGAAACAGTAGAAATCGTAGGGTGTGTTTGTTTTAAAGCAGCAGCAGCTACCGTAATTGTCTGCTGCCCCTGATGAATTTGTGTGTTTGTTTGTTTAGCCATATGCTAACGAAGATAATGCCTCAGGATTGTCTCTTTCCCGTCGGTCGCAACTATTTGGTAATTTGCAGAATTGCAGGTTCCTCTACCCACAACAACAGAGGCAGCAATGTTCAGCTGTTGCATGTGAAATCACAGCAAGTTTCTCCCAATACACACATTGGAATGGCGCAGAAGAAACGCTGTCACTTTTACTCGATTGATTTGCAGTTTCTGCGGCTTACACGTCTGCGCCTGCCACAGGCACAGACAGAGACGACAAAGGAGTAACGAATCCTAATGTTAACCTGGTTGCGGCCCTAATACCGCTAGGTGTCAAACAAGTCCGTTATGTGTAGCTGTGTCAGGAATCGAAGCTCAAGACGGCATCGGAATTGAACGTTACGGGCAGGGGGTGTCTGCTGACATGCATATGACTAACATCATGTAAAAGTGTATGACTGTTTGGAATTTCCAAATATTTATAAAAACATTTTTAAATTCTCCAATATTTTATAATTTATATAATAAATACTGACACAGGTGATATATATATATATATATATATATGAGTGTGTGTAGAAAATATTGAAAATTACTTTATTTAATAAAGTAAACTTACGTAAATCATTAGGTTTTTAATAATGACTACTAAGGCAACCACAGAATACTTCCACGTCACTGATCTGTGCGTACTTTAAATTATACGAAGACTCGATTTTAAATATTTTCATTTATTGTGTTTTTAAATCTTTCAAAAATAAAGTGTTATTTACATGAAGTTGTTTAAAAAAACAATAGTTTATTTAAATATTTAATCATCGAACTGGGAGAAATGCTTATCTTAATCTTGAGAAATAAGCTAACAAACTCCGTTTTTATCGCTTAAACCAAAATTAGATAAGTGTCTTAGTTTTTCAATATCTATGGATGATCAAAAGCGATCGAAAATACGTTACTTGTTCATCATGATTTGTTTAAAGTCGGTTTTTGTCCCATTTTAAAGCTGTACCAGTACCCAAATAAATAATTGAGGTAAGATTTTTTAGCATTACTTTTTTCTCAGACTTTGCTCTTTACACAAATATTTCGTTTATTACAATATATATATATATATATATATATATATATATATATATATATATATATATATATACATTCACTTATTTAAGATATTTATAAATTGATGTGTCTGCTGGGCTAGTATTCTTCTTCTACAATAACACATTATATCTTAAGAATATATAACCATCTTGATTCAAAACAAATATATATAGATCGTTTACTAAATATATGTTAAATATAAAACAAGTGTTACTATTCTGGTTCTTTATTTTTAAATATAACAACAACAATAAAATATAATGAATATAGTGAAAAAGAGTGAACGCTAACAATGACACTGACGGAAGTAGTGTGTCTAAGATGTGAATTCTAACGGCTTACGTATTGATAGAGGAAGTTACAGGCTTCTAATATTTTGTTTACTTTCAAAACAGCGGTAAAAAACGTTACTCGCCACTAACACATAAAATACTTATTAAAACTCCCAATTTTTAAAATTACTGTCGATTTTCATATTCTACATTTAGCAATAGTCACTTTAATATTATATTAAAATATTTTGACAAATTGGGACTTTTTCCCCCAAATCAGCGTTTGAAACTGACAAATTCTGAACGATTTAAAATCATTTGCATGAAATTTATTATTTTTGAGAATGTTGTTTCTTTTAAAATCACTAGATTATAGTATATAGCAATAAGAAAAAGCAGTATGTTGTTTCCAAAACATACTAATATTGAATTTATATCCATTTTCTTTTATTTACAGATTCATGGTAAGTTTCCAAAATTATGGTTTGATCAAACATAAAAATTAATATTATATATATATATCAAGACTCTTCCGCTTAATATAATATTAAAATGCCGATCGATTATGATATATTTTATTCAGATTTCATATAAAATAGGGAAGGGGGACACGTACAAAAACATAGTTGCCCTTATATATTTTACGAAAACTGCATTTGAAATATAAAATAATCCCAAAGGGAATAAGTATCGGAAAGTTCGTGAAAGTTTTAACATTAGTTTATTTTTGATATATTTATTAAACATATGTATGTCTGTGCGTTAAAAAAATGGCCACTACATAAGAGCCTAAGTTTCTCATTTTCATAACTTTTGTACACTGAAATAAAAAAAAAAACATTAGTAGTTAATTGTAGGTTTCTTTTTTGGAATGGTACAAAAGTTATAATGATGATAGTAATCTATATAGGTGGTAAATTGTATGGTGTGAGTTTGATATCCCTAGTGTTTAAACAAGGAATATAATAAAATGACTTTTAATTCACGCATCTTTAAACAATTATTCTTATCTTCAAGAAGAAGAAAAACAATGCATTTTTAATTATTGGTAAGCATTAACAATACATGTCTAATTATTTGTGGAGGTATTAATTTGTAAATTTGCAACATAGTTTTTAGATAAGCTTAAAGCCAAATAGTTTAAATAATGTTTCAATAATCAACGAACATTTCATGGATTAATTCATTTGTTGAAAACATCCAACTATAACATGGTATTATTTAATGAGGTGGTTAAAGATTCAAATAAAATTTAGGAACGATTAAAAGGTTAGAAGTATGTTAAAAGTCAGTATATATGTAGAAACATCATGTCATGAGTAAAATACCTCAGCATGCGAGTAAAATATGGTGTGGTTAGTTCAGCAAATTAGTTGGATACTAGAAGACACCAAAAAGGACAGGTGAAGAAAAAAGGGGGAAAAAGATACAAATACAGAGAAAAAAGATAACTAGATACAAATAAAATAAAAATAGAGGGGAAGAGAATAAAGAATAAGGGAAAGAAAAACGGAAACGAT
>OY744521.1:184782244-184784744 GCA_963556195.1 Sepiola atlantica | reverse complement strand
AGGCCAAGACGATACCGGTCTATAGGGTGTAGTATCCATCGGAACAGATACTACACTTTGATATTGGATGTGTCTCATTATTAGTAAGAGCCGTATTTATAGTTGTATTATTAGTTATATATCCATTAATTTACATATGTGTATATATATATATCTTTATTTGTTTATTTATTATTTATTTATTTATTCATTTAAAAAATGTTTTTGTTATATCTATTATTATTATTATTATTATTATTATTATTATTATTATTATTATTATTATTATTATTATTATTGTGTATTAATATGTGAAGACTGATAAGGCGTTAGTACCGGTAGTGAATGCTATTTTATTAATTGTGGGTTGTAATTTTTTATGTGTAGGGCTTCGAAGATTTTTAGTCCGTTGGTGCAATTGTTTTAATGTATGCTCTTAGTATTAGTGTTAATATTTGTCTTAGTTCGGTTGATTTTATGACCCACGATACAACGTTAGGTGCCATACTTCACCAATTAACACCGACGAATCGTTCGCCGCATCGAGAAATTAACAAGAAAGATAGCGAAGAAAGAAAACTCCGTGGTCTTCAACGACGCGTGTATAATAAATGACTTGCTGCCGAAATACACACACACACACACACACACACACACACACACACACACATATATATATATATATATATATATATATATATATATATATATAGCTGGACAGCATCTTCTTTTGCAGTCAAGTATTGTTGAATATGAGAGACAACTTATGTTATTAGCAATGCTATACTAAAATATCTATAATTCTAACTATAGTTTCGTACTCATTACATAATTACTGTTAAAACCATCTATAATACTAACACATGGTCTGCACCTGATTATCCTCATTCCCCTAAAGATGGACCCGGATGGTTCTGAAAGTACTTGGGACACAAATCAAAACAATGGCAAATTCATCCACGAATTCCCCTTCAAAACTAAGATCCTGATTCGAACTATTGAAAGTATGTACCAAAGAACATGTATATATGTAGATGCATGTATGTGTATGTACGCGTATGTATATACACGCATGTATATTTCTATATATTATCTTGATATAGAGTTGGAAAAAGGGTGAAAATATGTTTGTTGGTGTATGTTTTTTAGATATATGATATCTGACTTTGATAATTTATGTTGATGTCTTCATATATGAAGATTATATAGGTTCTACATCATTTAAATAAGAGTAGTTAAAATTAAAATTGTACTTTATAAAATCCACCGATTTGTAGACCAATGTAAACTGCCGGAAGGTGCTGAAACGCTTGGCCGACGAAAATTGCATCCGCTGTCAATTGTAAAAGCTTAGTATTGCCTAATGAAATTTGCAGCGGTCGAGAATTGGAAAAAGCGATGACAATATTGCTGAAATCTAATCGACAGCTACCTGCGGAAATTTATGTAGAACCACAAATTCATAAACATCCCCTTTTTCTCCATATTAGAGCACATTGCTGAAATATACTCTGTCATGTAGCTGCCTTCAACGTCTTCTAACATTTTACTGTTCCACAGAACATTTGCTAAAAGAAACAATACCTAAACCTTACACTAACTTAACCCTAACCCTAAAAGAAACAGTATCTAACCCTAACCTAACTCAAAAAGAAACAATGCTTAACCCTAATCTAACCCTAAAAGAAACAGTACCTAACCCGAACCTAACCATAACCTAGTTTGTAAGGTAGAAAAAGAATTAGATAAAAAAACTGTTGGCAAAAAAAACATTAAAAATCTGTTGAAAAAAAACATAAAATAATATCCCTCTATTTTGCAGTATTAGGTTTGTAATACTATAGGGTACTTTAGTATATCATGTGAACATTGGGTCACGAAATTTGTAGGTATTTTTTTTTATTATCAAAAATAAGAACAAAATAATTGATATTAGAATAGTTGCTTTAAAACAAATTGGCTTAAGATATTAAAATTGATATGTCTACTATAACATATTATATAATAAGTCACTCAACATAGTACGCCGTGGTTGTGTACAATGATTAGAGAAGGAACGTTATTGTCTAGAGCATAAAATTAGAGGTTTAATTAGAGATATTCCTCCTCATGTGCTGAGATAGCTTTATATAAAAATTGAATCAGATTAGTAAATCTAGATATGCGATTGAAGAGTATTTATTCTCATTAATATAAGGAGAGTTCCACTATCATATTCTAGTCAAATATACGGATGGTTATTTTTTCGAAAATATTTGTATGAATGGTAATCTCGTACAAAATAAAAATATGTTTTATGTGTGGTTTCTACACCTATAGGAATTTTAAAAGTGAAACTTATTTACTGTTTTGATTGCTAATTACTTACAGAAAAAATTAAGCATCATTTATTAAAATATGATATTCTATAGAACGTTTTATAAACTGGTACTATATGCGTACTTTGTACAGTGAATCCATTTTTTTAGAAGAATATATACATTGACCTATTTGACTCAAGTATAGCCTGCCATAAAATGAA
>OY744521.1:184562244-184779744 GCA_963556195.1 Sepiola atlantica | reverse complement strand
AATCTTTAAATCCTTGACTAGTTAAAATATGTATGCGGGAAAAGATCATACAATCCACAAAAAAACACTGTTAGTAGGGTTCTGTGACGGCATATCAAGTCCTATGTTTTATTTAATCTAGAAAAACAATACAGAGTTGAACGTATGCGTAGTAACACTTGATAGAACTTGAATGCCTACTTGATAGAACTTGATTGCTTACTAGAGAGGATTTGAATGCCTACTGGAGATAACTTGAATTCCTAGTGGAGAGAACTTGAATGCCTACTAGACACTGCCCTTGAGTGTCTAAGGTATTACAAGGTTTTGATAGCACGTCCTTCTGCCGACAAGCAAACCCTGACCAAATGTCCAATATAACATAGTATTAGAAGCTCAAATAATATTCCCTTAGTATGACACATTGGCTTCTACGAGGAATGATGCCCCTTCTCTAAGTGGTGTGCCCTGTGGTAACATCACTAAGGTGGATAATTCGACAATTCTTGTCCTGGAATCCGGTAAGATTAAGAGACCACAAGAAAGATATATTATAGCATACTAAACTAGTCAATTGAAGAAGGAAAATTTAATGTTTGTCACTTCTTTACTAACTCAACGTTTGACAGGTAAAGAGAACTTTAATGGAATATTCAAATATCTATGTGTCTCATATAGAGATCAAGTGGTAAACCCAAGAAGGGGCACCTTGATTTCTGAGAACTTTGACTGAAGTAAAAGAAACGAGAGACGTAAACAATTCATTTAAAAACAGGTACCATATTGTTATATGCACACACACGCACACATACACATATACACACATACACACATACACACACACACACACATATATATATATATATATATATATATATATATATATATATATATAATCAAATATAAGCCAAAAGTAAACTTTTAGTAGATAGAACCTATACAGAAAAGGTTAAGCTCAATATACGAGATAGAGAATTATATAGAAGAAATAAGAGTGATAAACATGTACGAATGTTCAAATTCATTTCAAATTTCGATTGTTTAATGCAAGGTGTAATCTGTAATTAACTAGTGTTTATTATTCTTTTCATTAAGCCAAGGCTTTTCAAAGACCGAAATTTTATCATCAGAGGAGAAATACAGATAGATAAGTTAGCTTTGAAAAAGCCAAAGTTTAAACATTTTAAAAATATTATTAAAAATGGAGTGAAAAAAGTTCATGTAAAAAAGATATGTGGTTTGTCCAGATGGTAATTGTCCGTTGAAAAGGTGTCCAATGAAAATGAGATTTTGAAGAAGACGAAAAAAGTTTTCCGTAGGGACAGTATGGAGAAAGTGTTCAAAATGAAGTAAATCCAAAGGTAAAATGTTGAAATCAAATCGTAGATGGAGCGCACTTAAATGGAATTGATGTAAGAGAGCTGCCCATTTTTGATAACTTTCTGGGCCATATTACAAAAGCGACAATTACCATCTGGACAAACCACATGTCTTTTTTACACGAACTTTTTTTCACTCCATTTTTAATAATATTTTTCAAATGTTTGAACTTTGGCTTTTCCACAGCCAACACATCTATCTGTATATATATATATATATATATATATATATATATATATATATATAGAGAGAGAGAGAGAGAGAGAGAGAGAGAGAGAGAGAGAGATAATAGTTGGACTCACCGATATTCAGGTCTCATGGAGTTCTTTTAAAACTGGCAAAATACTTCAACTCAATAAACAGCTAAAACACGTAAAACCCGACCAGCTTTATACACTGAACTTCATCATTGAAGTTATCGATAATACAATTTTGTTTTAGTTGTACTTCAATTATCGGGTTTTAAATTATTGAAGTCTGTCAAGCATAGTTTAAAAATGTCTTAAATGTCAAACCCTATATGCACGCGTTGTCTGTCCTTATATCTCCGTCAGAGAAATCAAATAAAAGTAGCACAGAGTTTGTGTTACTTCATTGACAAAAAAATATAGCCACATCTTTCGTACGGGAGAAACAACCACAGTCAAAGAAACCCAATGCGAGAGGTCTGACCATGTGACAAACAATAAAGACACGTTGTATGATAGCCGGACGAGTTAAACATGAAAGGTAAAAGAAATACAAATGTAAGAACAACAGAAAAAAAGATTAATAGCCATAAATAAAAGAGAATGAAAGGAAAGTTAAACATGGAAGTTAAAAGAAATACAAATGTAATAACAACAGAAAAAAAGATTAATAGAAATAAATAAAAGAGAATGAAAGGAAAGGTAAACATGGAAGGTAAAAGAAATACAAATGTAAGAACAACAGAAAAAAAGATTAATAGAAATAAATAAAAGAGAATGAAAGGAAAGGTAAACATGGCAGGTAAAAGAAATTAAAATGTAAGAACAACAGAAAAAAGATTAATGGAAATAAATAAAAGAGAATGAAAGGAAAGGTAAACATGAAAGGTAAAAGAAATACAAATGTAAGAACAACAGAATAGAAGATTAAGAGAAATAAATAAAAAAGAATGAAAGGAAAGGTAAACATGGCAGGTAAAAGAAATAAAAATGTAAGAACATCAGAAAAAAGATTAATAGAAATAAATAAAAGAGAATGAAAGGAAAGGGAAACATGGCGGGTAAAAGAAATAAAAATGTAAGAACAACAGAAAAAAGATTAATAGAAAAAATTATAAGATGAATCAACTGAAATGAAAAAGGAAGTGATAAACTAAGAAATTATGAAAAGTTAATATTCAGGGAGAATAATATACACACGTTTGTTATGATTATTCAAGTAGGAAGGAAATCATACTCTTATAGAAATTGATGGTAGTAACTAGGAAACAAACAGTTTAAAGTTAACAGGCGATCGAAAGCGTTTAATAAGACTTTATAGTATGTTCAAATTGATATATTTCATAATATCCTAAGAAGGAAACCAAGAAAACAGGAAATTAGAACAAGGTCAACAGTTTTACTTTTAACATGTTACTTTTTATGTGTGATTTCTACAGCATCATTTTATACGTAAACTTAATATTTTTGCGGTTTTCTGACCTAGGTTCCATGTTTTTTATATTCATTTTACTGATTCAATAGCTGATTGGGCATAGACTTCTATGATACCGTTCATATATATTTGAAACGGTTCAATGTTATCTTTAAATCGTATTTCAATAAATACTTACATGAATAAAACCATAATACAAAACAATAAAAGAAGAAATTTAATGAAAATAATTATATCGACGTACACCAAAAAGGAAAATCAAAGAAAAGACAAAAGATTGAATGAATACGTCTATATAATGGCGACCTTACTTTTAAATAATCTTTTAGATGATTACCAAATATGGACACGGATTGACTAATATAGATAAACACGTTAATGTTTGTATTTATTGGTCTAATTAAACACTATGTTAACACTATAGGGATGTTCGTATTTGCGTAACCGTGTACAAATGTTTACGTCGAAAGTAAAATTTTACAAAAAAAACTTGGTTTACTGTTCAATTATATTTTATGACTGCAGTTTCGATCCTATAATTTTAAATACGAAAATAAATAAGAAATAATTAAAATCTTAATCATAAAATCAATAAATTTATAATACGAAAATACATATATCATGAGTTGAATCTAAATCATCAAATCAAATATACAATAGAAAATCTAATAGGTAAAATCAAAATAAATTTATTTTTTTAGAAAAGGCCAGTATACAGATAAGAGAAATAGGAAAATCCAAATAAAGTAAACACGCGCTCGTATACTTTTTGTGCTGCATTTCATTTCCGATCATTCTTAATGAATATATACTCATAATTATATTATAATATATATAAATTATAGTTTCTTTTTTAGTAATTTTTTAACATAAAAAATGACAATACGAAAGGTATAATAAAAATTAGTTAAATCAAACATATGAGATAAGTAATATAAAAATAAAAACGAATACGACGAATGAAAATTATAAAATTATCAATAAACAAAGAAACTATTAAATTGTTTGATGAAAATCAGGAAATCGGTGATAGCAGAATACAATTTTATATGAACATCTGAAAAGCAAAGAAACGTATAATGAACAAACTAATGAATGAAAAACTTTGTTGAATAAGATGCAACTGAAAACGAGGAAAGGGAAGAAAACAAATGAAAAAAATAGTGAAACATATATATATATTAAACATGAATGGATCGCAAAAAGCATTTTTATTAAATAATGAAACACCACCTATCAAAGCAAAAAGACTCTCGATGTGGGTTAATAAGATAGGTGGATTGTCAGTTGAATTATAATTAATATTATGAGACAATTAACATAGAATGAACACTATATGATTATTTATGAAGACGGTTTCTGATGTCTCATGTGTTTGTTGAAATTATATTTGAAAATGACCATGTTGCAGTCTGAAGATTAGCAGGCCCGTATAAACATAATTTAAAACATATTCCGTTATTCTGTGAAACTAGGAGAAATTACAGGTATTCGTTGATATGAAAGTAAAGAAATTTAAAGAACAGATGAAATTGAAAGATAAGATGAAAGGTTAAGGTATGGACCGATTTTTCCTTTGGTGATTGGGGTGCACCAATTTTATATATATATATATATATATATATATATATATATATATATATATATATATATATATATATATATATATACGATCATTCTTATATATTCGACTACGAATCAGTGGCGATTTGTGATAGGGGTTCGTGCCCACCGACCGTTGAGAATTAGTTCCTACACTGAAGATTGCGTTAGCATGAAACATCGATGTCTGTAGGTATTTAAAATAATTAATAAATATTTATTTATAAATATTATTATTTATCAGCCCCCTCCAACAAAGGCCGGGCACTCTCGAGTAACTTTAATAACAAGCAGTGCAAATAGCTACATCCACGATCCGAACGCCGTTCGTAGATCACTCTATACTGCTTGGTATCTAGCCGCCGACTCGCTATTTACATTTAAAATTCCTCTTTATTTACTAACTAATTGGCTATGGCCGATGGGATAAGACCCTCGACTACGAATCAGTGGCGATTTGTGAAGATTGCGTCAGCATGAAACAGCGATGTCTGTAGGTATTAAAATAATTAATAAATATTTATTTATATATTTATATATATATATATATATATATATATATATATATATATATATATAGGTAAAAATGTTCATCGATGCATGTTTGTATTAAACAACAGTGACAATTCCTGTTTGTTTATCTGTTTGATCAATCGTTTCAAGTTGGCAGGCCCACTATCCAATATATTGTTCAAGTGTGAACAGCACCTCGCACAAACAGCAAACGGTTTCGACTCTCATGAATGATCATCAGGCACATGAAGAGTTTAACAAAATAAAATTGGTCAATTTATTAAGAAAGGCGATTAAAACTTTGTTGTTGTATTTTTATTAAAATCATTTCAGTATACTCTCTCTCCCCTCGTTTCGGGCTAGATTGATGCTACATTTGTTTGCTCGAATGAGTAAGGCTTCGATTATGGGGAAATGCGGGTTGCAATTTGAAACCGAGAGAATGGCAGTGTTATTTACTAATTTATTTTCTGAAATCTTTTTTAGGAAGTCGTATTCTACCAGATGTTGGTAAATATAACTACGAGGAGAGAAGAGGTGACATGTAAGATGGCGTGAGATACTAGTTCTAGTAATCCCAATATATGTATCGTTTTTTGGAGACGCATTCTCCCATTAGGCATTTAAATACATATACGCTATTACTAGTTTTTTTAATAAACTGTTATCGGACGTCCGATTATTTCTTATTTATAGAAAATGGTGAATCGGAGCTTAGAATTTTTGTCAGTAGTGGAAATATGTTTATGTATATTTCTTATTATTTTTCATCTACTTAGAGTGCATCTGGTTGCAGATATAGATTGATATTTTCGGTATTATAATTATTATTATCATCATTATTATTATCATTATTATTATTATTATTATTATTATTATCATTATTATTATTATTATTATTATTATTATTAAAATTATGTTATATTAGCCTCAACTTTTGGATTCTTTTAGTTGGATTTTTTCTGTTTTGAACATCAAGTCAATTCGACCGTTACTATAACACTGACACCGTTCTTAATAGGCAAGCCTTTTTCAGAATTAGAAAGAAAATTGTCTCGTCAATTGATATAAGCCATTCATGGTGGATTTTCGTTATGGTTCCAATCGTTCAAATTACAACGGGGATGCCATTTCCATAGTTTAACTAATTCCCATTTTAGATCTTCATATTTATATATTTTTGTGTTCTTTCGCCTGCACTCTGGTATCGAAGGTGCAGGCTATATCAATGGTTACACAAGTTATCTTGTTTTTAGAAAGATTAAGTCGGGTTTGTAATGCCCAATAAGCTTATCAGTTTGATACGTATGTCTCAAAGACATTTGACAGTTTCGTTCTCCTGTACCGCTACGGAATTATGCTCATACCACTTCTCATTGTGGTTTAATTCATAAAGTTGCATATATTTCAGTGTAGTATCTGAGCGACTTTGTTGTGTCCTTATTTTTTATACTGATGTTGTGCTAGCATAAGGCATTCACATACAATATGCGCTAAGGTTTTTCCCTTTCATTACACAATCGGCATATCGGTGATTCTGCAGGTTTGTCAATGTAATGTTTGATGGACCTAGTCGAGTTGCTTGTTTCTGGGCTGTCATTAATGTGTTTCAATAGATCTTTTGAGATCGCACCTGGCCCATCAATTCCAGCTGTCATTATCCCAGTTCTTAGTATTTTCTCCCGTTTCAATTCACGAAGAAGAATCTCATTACTTTCAGAAATATATTTACATGGAGAACGTTCTTCCATATTCACAACATCTACATCACAAAGCAGACCTCAACCACCTTCTTTTCTAGGAAGACGCAATCAATCTGCATCTGCTTTCTATCTAAAAGCTCCACAAAGTGTAAGCATTTTCTGTATTTAGGTATCCAAACATTTTAGTTCATCTACATTCCAGTCAAGTATACCGGCAGTGTATCGAATAATAGCTACTGCTCTGCCATTGATAGCATAGATTGTTTTTCGTCTGTGGAGGTATGATTTAAGAATAATCCTTATTCTCCTGTTGTACTCAGCTGTGACCTGGTTTTTCATTTCCTTGTTTGTAATCTTATCTGCCTCCAGTATTTCTAAGTAGCTGTAGTTCCTCTCACTCTATATAATCTTTATCAGATCTGTTTATGGGAGTGCAAATCTATCGGAGTAGATTAGTTTATCTCTTTTTATAACAAGAATGGCTCATTTAGTGATGTCAAATTCCACTCTGATGTTGTCACTAAATAATTTAACTGTATTCATTAGGGTATCAAGTTGCTGTTCATTCTTTCTAAAAACGTTAAGGTCATGTATAAATAGGAAGTGGTTGACTGTATGGAGTCCTTTACCAAGTTAATATTCTTCCTTCACATTATGTAAGAAAAGTGTCATTGAGATCAAACTAATAACTAAAAAGGGGAAATACTATCCCCCTGATTAATGCCTTCCATCCTCGTTCGTCTCTATCTGACTTGACCCTTTATTATCATTTTGTGTGGTATCAGCCATGGCTGCTGCCTTAACAATGCTTTTATTTGTTTATTGGGAGGGAGTAGTTTATGAATGTTTTTTGGATGTCTTAATCGTTTCCTCATTAATTTTCATTTTTGTTCCTTCTGAAATTTCCTGAAGTAGTTCTTTCATATTTATCAGCGATTTTGCATTTCTGTTGTCGTCATTTAGCTCTTCCATATCCTGCTCCAAAAGTGTTTTGTTTGTCACGTCCCGCTTTTCCGTTTACGTTTTGATAAAATTGTTTTTAATTCTTCTTCTTCTTCTTCTTCTTCTTCTTCTTCTTCTTCTTCTTCTTCTACTACTACTACTTCTTCTTCTTCTTCTTCTTCTTCCTCTTCTTTTCCTTCTTCCTCTTCTTTTTCTTCATCTTCTTCTTCTTCTTCTTCTTCTTCTTATTGTTATTATTATTATTAGTATTATTATTATCTTTTAATTTGATGTTTACTTACATATACATTTAATCTGGTTCTAAAATTCAAAGAATATTTTTACACATGCGTCTACATTTTGATACTAGTTTAGTCCTCTTTATTGATATACAATTATTGTTATCTGACAAGTTTGTCTACTCAGCATAACTCGCATATCTCGCATTTTCACTTGTGAAATGTCTAACTTATAATTACTAATATAATAGGTTGATTTTTCAAATGCCTCTCAAATATACTACACATATGTGGATAGTGTAGTTTAATTTTATATGCCTTGCCTGGGAAGTCTTTCTTGTTTAGTTGAGCGATGCTTTCACCAAAATAAACTGTTGTTATTGTTGTTGTTTTGTATTCGTTTATTGGAGCTTTGTAAATTAGTTAATTGACGAAGCGCATACAAATTAAAAAGCGTTGCTTTAGTCTCTCCAGTTTAAATAGATGATATTTGTGTGTGATAATACTTTAATATTTAGCGGCTACATTATTTTGGTTTTCTCAGGAGTGCAACAGTAACTTATGATTTCAACATTATTTGGTTAAATAGCTTGCTTAATAAGGTAGAGTAAACATAATAATTATTTATTAGCTTCAGGATAAGTTACCAATATTTGTTATACAGCATCATTATATGGGTGGGGTAAACCAAACTATTCTTCGCATACTATTAAATTTAAAATGCTGAAGTAGCATCTTATCGCGTATGATTTACTCGTCCGGCTATCATACAACGTGTCTTTATTGTTTGTCACATGGTCAGACCTCTCGCATTGGGTTTCTTTGACTGTGGTTGTTACATTTGTATTTCTTTTACCTTCCATGTTTAACTTTCCTTTCATTCTCTTTTATTTATGGCTATTAATCTTTTTTTCTGTTGTTCTTACATTTGTATTTCTTTTACCTTTCATGTTTACCTTTTCTTTTCATTCTCTTTTATTTATTTCTATTAATCTTTTTTTCTGTTGTTCTTACATTTGTATTTCTTTTACCTTCCATGTTTACCTTTCCTTTCATTCTCTTTTATTTATTTTTATTAATCTTTTTTGCTGTTGTTCTCATATGTGTATTTCTTTTACCTTCCATGTTTACCTTACCTTTCATTCTCTTTTATTTATTTTTATTAATCTTTTTTGCTGTTGTTCTCATATGTGTATTTCTTTTACCTGCCATGTTTACCTTTCCTTTCATTCTCTTTTATTTATTTCTATTAATCTTTTTTCTGTTGTTCTTATATTTTTATTTCTTTTTCCTGCCATGTTTACCTTTCCTTTCATTCTATTTTATTTATTTCTATTAATCTTTTTTTGCTGTTGTTCTTACATTTGTATTTCTTTTACCTTCCATGTTTACCTTTCCTTTCATTCTCTTTTATTTATTTCTATTAATCTTTTTTTGCTGTTGTTCTTACATTTGTATTTCTTTTACCTTCCATGTTTACCTTTCCTTTCATTCTCTTTTATTTATTTCTATTAATCTTTCTTTCTGTTGTTCTTATATGCGTATTTCTTTTACCTGCCATGTTTACCTTTCCTTTCATTTTCTTTTATATGCTTCTCTTCTTTATTTCTAATATTTCAGCTCATTTCCATTTCGTTATCCTTTATTTCTCTTTATAATTTGCCTTGTTTTTCATCCATCATTTCTTACATATTCCATTTTTTCACTCACCTTGGTCTTCCTTTCTTACATACGTTATTCTTTTGTTTCGTTATGCATCTATTTCTCTTGCAATGTGCTGCTCAGTTTCCTTTATTTTTCTACTCTTTCCATTCGTACAATAATTATGTTATTCCTTATTTGAAAGCAAACCCAATTAACTTTCTTGATCCGCTCATTTCAGGTGTAAATGAATTAATGTCTGATGTGAAATATACAAGCACACATTTCAACTTGCTTTCTACACAAAGAAATATACAATCTGGTTTAAAAAAGAGGTATTCCTTTGATTATCAATATGATTTCTATAAGTCCCGATTTCTGTTTTTTATTAAGTAAAATACAACAAACAACATTATATCTGTGCAGGTGAGGATTAAGATTGTAGAGGTATGGTTCGCGACGATATATGTTGCTAACACTCAACACAGTTCAGGTCGGGCTTTTCAAGAAGAAATGTCTCAACCAAACTCGCAATAAAGCGCCCCATGACAAATTCAACAGGATAGAATTGCATGTTTAAGTGGTCGGACACGATCAACCAGGAACGAAAATAACCTCGTGTGTGTGCTACAACGTGTTAAACGGTCATTACAAACATCAATGCGCGCCTAGTGACAAGGATTAAGCGCCAAAGCGCTTGTATGATGCACATTATTTACTATTGAGCTATGCTCGAAAATAGGTGGTATACGAGGAATAACTTATGCCACAAAAAGCTTATATGTATGTAAAACAAGTCTATGAAAACCATTGCCAAGTTTTCATTTCAATAATAAATTCTACTTCATCAGAAATAGCTGTAGTACTTTTGCTCAACCCTGCAAAAAGCAACTCATATTCTTAACTAGATCAGTGTATAAAACGCAACTATAATAACCTTAAACAACGCAATCTTGAGGATTCGTTTATTAGGATTTGTCTTTTAGGGTGTTCGTCTTGTGATATTTTCTTGATTCGCCTTGTTGGGACATAACGCTAGTATTTTCCGTTTTTCTTCTTTTTGTTTGTTTTTTATTTTCTTTCCTTTTTTATTAATTCCTCTGTTTCTTCCATCGGTAATCTGATCTTATCTCCTGCCAATTTTTCCTCTTCTTTATACATTTTACGCCACCTTCCATTAATCCCAATCTCATTTTTTCGAATAATTCCATAATCTTCGCGACCAAACACGCGTTGTTATCTATTTGTTTGTTCCATCTCTACTGTTTTCTCATTATTTTCACACTAATCAGAACTATTCCATCCATCCACCGTCCTAACCAATCTCGCACTTTGTTTAGTTCTACTATGTCCCCTATCCTATCCTTTGGAATCTTGATATGCATAACCAGTGTTATTGGACGACGAGAAGATGCTTAACGACATCATCCTGTAATATTGAATTGGAAGAACGAGTTTGGATAATAAGGGAAACTGTTTGAATTTTATTCACATTCTTACCCTTCAGAATTTTAACACATTTTGACATTTGAATTAAGTTTAATTGAGAACATTAAGATCATTCTAAACAAAATCGAAAGTACTCTGTTTTAAAAATTGTGGGCATTTTAGTTAAACACTTTAATTATAATATTTGTTATGATGTTCAAATTATGTGGTTAATTTAGCAGACACGGTGATTGAGATTTGGACTATTATATACAGGCTACTTATAAGCGGGAAAACTGGTTTTGCTTATTACTGCATTAGCAAAGCCGGTCACATTACACACATCAATCTTATATATTGTACGGCCCGAGTTGATCACTGTAAAAGCATGATCTAGCATTTCTTATATTTAGAGTCGGAAACACTCTAGAATTTAACTCTTCAGAAAGAACCTCGATCAATATTAAAAGCCATATCCAAGAATCTGAACAATCTCATAAATGGTATTATAAGAACAGGTATACATTTGCTTAATATATATATATATATGTATATATATATATATATATATATATATATATATATATATGTATATATATATATATATATATATATATATATATATATGTATATAGATATATATATATTAATTACACTATATTATTATTCGGTAGGATCTGAACCATTTTATAAACAGATCTATAAGAAAGGACATCGATGTGTGTCATATATATATATATATATATATATATATATATATATATATATATATATATATATATATATATGTATATATATATATAAATATATATGTATACATATATATTTATATATTTATACATATATATTTATATATATATATATATATAAATATATATAAATATATATGTATAAATATGACCCCATCAACCTATAACAGTCGTAACTCAGTGTACTCACAAACCTTCGTCACGATAATAAAATTTGCATTGAAGCTCCTACTCAACCAAACCCTAAATCTGGGCGTTTTTACACAATCCTAAAACTCCAAAAACTCCATGAATTAATTTCCAACAAACGCACCCGCAGCAGATCTCCAAGCACTTGTCTAGATACACCCCCAACAGAAAACCCCTATATATTCCAGTTAACACAGTCTCTAGGTATTCTACCCCGAGGTAGATCGATTGTGTCGGGTATTGTAACATTAACATACTTCATTTTAGGACACATCAAAAATATTCTCAAACCCCTACTACCCACTATATCAAGTTACATTAAATATGCCAAACACTTTATTGACATACCTAAGAATTATCGAATGACGCACTACTATCATAATGGACATATCCACACTTCATACCAACATACTATATTATTAGAGAGTATAGGCCTGTGGCGATTACCTACACCGCAGGAATTTTTCAAATCAATATGTGCAGGACATCTTCGATATTATCCTATTCATTCTAACCCACAATAACATCGAGTTTCAAGGTCGCCATTTCTTCAACTTCAAGGAACTGCAATTGGCACGAAAAGTGCCGCTAATATATTCATGTTTGCACTCGAGAACAAACTGATCCATAACTATCCTTTAAACATCATATATTCTTGTAAATATATCGATGATATGTTTTTAAATATAGACACATGGTAAACAAGTTTTGCACAAATTGAACACTTACATAAATAGCTGTGACGATACCATAAAGCTGACACTGGAATACTCAGATATTTATATATATATATATATATATATATATATATATATATATATATATATATATATATATATACTCTTTCACGATGTGCTGGTGCAGGTAACAATGGTCGCATCACCACATCCCTGTACAGCAAACCCACAAATAGCCACAAGTATTTGGATTTCAATAGCAACCATCAAAACAAACTCAAGAAATTAGGCATATACAGATAATGCCTTAAACACATCTGCTCCAGAACAGCAGAATACAAAACAAAGATTAGCCTGCTCATTTCACAATTTTTAAACAGCAAATTCCCATTCAAAATTATCAAAACAGCACACAGAGGCAGAAACTCAACCGGCTAAAACAACAGAATCCCCATTGCCTTAGACTTCATTCATAACACACACACTATCTCATAATTACTAATCAAAGATTTCCTACATCTGAACAAATACCCAGATAATCGCCTCCTTTTTCAACGAACTGCCAATCACTGTCAGAAGTCAAGCAACCAGTCTATCGACACTCCTCACATTACCCTAGATTAAATCACACTTTAGTAACATACATGTTGTCTCTCATGCAATCAACCCCGCTTGAATATATGAATACATATAGTGACAGATCCTGCCATCCTTGTACCTTATTCACATGTCAAACTTGAACAAACAGACGTTATGTGCCACAGTGATAACCTCATCGTCTACATGTACTGCACATATTGCAGTGTGAGTGGTTACGTATGTGAAACAGGCACCCTGATCCGCGTGAGATTCAACAACTATAAGAAAGCTATCAGAGACAACAATATCAACTCATCAGTAGCTCGACATAACAACTTACCGAACAACACAATAGAAAACATAAAATGCATATTATTACAGACAGTCTTCCATTCTACACAACACAGAAAGCACAAAATAAAATGGATCTACAAATTAAACACCTATACCAGTGGCCTAAACTCAGATAGGGAAGTTTCGAATCCCTACAAATTATTTTCTACCCCACCACTAATAAACATCCCTCTAAAATATTCAGATATACACATCACACAATCAAATAAATTTAAACAATGCAAAATTAACCAGCTTCTCCAACACGCACACATACACACAATTCGTACATACAAAAACTAAACTAGAAAAAGACAATTGTGCACCACGAAAATGAACACGCACGCAGGCAAAACACAGTAATTTCAATTTTAGATATAGACCCTCAAAAAATGTTGCAGATCATATAATTACACCTATTTACACCAAATACGCAGATTTAAAGACATACAATTGTTTCCTTCTCTTTTCTTTTCCTTTTCTCATACATACACCGTCCGAAATAGACAGCAAAAGTACAGAATAAAAACGTGATCATTACCAGACTACAACCCCACACGTATCGTTCCTTCTTTTCTTATTTATTTGTCTTTCTGGTTCATTTCTACATGAACTGAACCAGACACCAAATACACCCATATACACATGATTTCACTTCGATAAGGTGGCCTTAGTGTGGTGAGAAAATATTGATATTCATTTTCGTTCCTTGCTTTCTGAGAACTCTATTCACACTTCCTGGAAGGCTTGTAAAAGAAAACACAAAAGAAAAACCGAAAAACTAATTGATATTTACTTTGCTTCTAAAATCGTCCAATAAACGTAACACAACATTGTATATATATATACCTATATATATATATATATATATATATATATATATATATATATATATATATACATATATATATGTTAGTATTTCATGTATATATATATACATATATATATATATATACATATATATATGTTAGTATTTCATGTATCCACATACAATTTTAAAAGGAGATATAATTTTTTATGCATCAATTTTCAGTATTTAATTCAGCACTGCTCGATACGTAAGTAGAGCTAGGTAGTAAGCTATGCAAATATATTTATGGCAATTAAGCTACACAGAGGCTCCCGCGTTTAATCCCCGAGGGGAATCTTCAGGCTAAAATGCATGGAGTTATTTTTGCCGGGTGTTTTTATATACATGGCTAGCTAGTTAACGAATCGGATTTTTTGTTGTTCACTCAGCCAGTCGTATTACCTATATGATCTTCTAGAGTTTTGTTTTCTATAGATTGGCCTGTTTCCTTTGTTGTGTCAATATAATGAGTGAATTTATTTTAACACGTGGTTCGTTGTATTTCTATTTTAGGTTTTAATTTTTAAATTGTTATGTTTTTGTTTATTTTTATGTGTTTGTTTACTTATTTATTTATTTATTTAGCCTAATGTAAATTTATTTCTGTGTAAGCAGCTGTTTGCTATCTTACTTTTACAGTTTAATAGATTTCTGGGATCTTTAAAGTTTAGGATTTCAAATTTTTTATTCAGGCATAATCTAAAAGGGTCGTCTACATTTCTACACGTACTGCTCTGTCGTATTATTTTCCATTCGATTATTGGTGAGCGTCTATTTTGATTGAGCTCTTCATAGTGGTTTACTAGTGCTGTTTTAATTCGACGTTCTCGGTTTTTAATGTGCTTTTGTGGTCATGATATCTGGTTTTAAAATCTAGGATGGGGTCATACCCAGTCGTACTTAATGTTATTCGGTCTCTCCTTGGCAAATATTGTGGCTTGGTATATATATATATATATATATATATATATATATATATATATATATATATATATATATATATATATATATATATATACAGTTATAACTCATATATAACCATTAAACGGGTTACTATTATTTAGATCAATGATAACACATAATATTTTGAAATACTCTGTATATAGTACGGACGAACGATAAAATACTTCTCTTTAAAGGCCTAATTTGCATAAGTGTTTTAATGCTTCATAATAAATTAATGATTAGGGTTATTGCTTTGTAATTTTATTATTCTATTTTTGCTAAATATATATAATAATGTATTCGAGATTTAAAATAACATATTCAAATATTTTAATAAAACACATGAATTACTAAATGAAATTACTTAGATTAAACAAACATCCCGGGCCAGCGAGAAGAGAATAAAGAAGGATAGGCTGATTGGTTGGCTGGCTGAGTGGCTTGCTTGACCGCTCGATCGATCGCTTGCTTGTTTTCTCTGTCTTTCTCAAAACAATAGTTTGTTTTATTGTTTTTAAAATCAGTTTGATCCGATAGACAAAACGTTTCTTTTTTTGTTCAAGCAAGTGTTGGGACGACTAAAATTAAAATAGTCTCAGTATTTCTTCTTCGCGGACAGAAAAGATGCAATGTAGTGTCATAAGAGATACTTTGAATATTTATTTTGGTACTTGTTCAGATATTGACCCTAATTTCCGTGACTGCCAGGCAGCAGCAAGCCGACAGCTAACGGAAGCGTCTGAGACGTGCCGAGTCGGCAGACGACAACAATGTAAGACGATGAATATACGTAAAGAAAAAGAAATGCATATATTTTTATACAAAAATGAAATAAATGAACAAACCCATAGCTGAAATAAATAAACTTTTTTATTATTATTTTTTAACCATTTTTTTAAAACTTTTTGTAGAAACGCTAACTTTTTTTAACTTTTTTAAACCATTTTTTTTTTAACTAAAATAAACTGTGTTTTTAACTTTAAAACGCGAAAATAATAGAAACTGTTGTTTGTTTTACTTTTTTAAACCATTTTTTAACTTTTAAACTCTAAAATAATTAAAAATGTTTTTTTAAAACTTTTTTAAACCATTCTTTTTTTGTAACTTTCTTTTTTTTTTCAATTACGCATTGTTTTTGTTTCATTATTTTAGCTTTTTTGGGAGGGTTTCTTTTTTCTTTAAAATTTTTGCAATTTCTAGTTTTGACCGCGAAAAAAACATCCCCGATCGCAACGAAATCCAAGCCCGGCATTCCTGGGTGGGGCATCTCCAGGCATATTTCTCCTTCACAGTCTTTCGCGGTACTAGCCGGCAAAGTCGGCCGGCCGCCGCCGCATCGCATACATCGCATAACTTTTGATAGCAGAGCTTTCTGCTGGCAAAAGTTAATGCACTGCTCCGGAGAGGCAATTGTACGACACAGCACTTCGAAATTCATTTTCTACAATTGCCAAGCGTCTCTCCTTCAAATCGCTATCGTCTGCTTTTGACGCCAGCCTCGTTTTCGATTCGGCAGGTCTCGGACGCTTCCGTTAGCTGTCGGCTTGCTGCTGCCGGGCAGTCACGGAAATTAGGGTCAATATCTGGACAAGTACCTTTATTTTTGAGACAATGCATATACATTTCAAAATTAGAATGAAATAAACTGTGTCATGGGAATTCTGCCCGACGAAAGATGAAGAGAGGAATAAACGCAAAGTTATTTTCAGTTGTAGTAGAAGATGGGTTATTGTTCTGAATGTCTAAAAATGAAGAACACGAGAGTGAAGCGCAGTCGAGCAATGCAGAGAAATTGCGCCCCAAAAACCGACATAGAAAAATCCAAGTGAACTGGAATAATAGGATGAACACCTTACTAAATTAAAGAGAATATAAGTGAATAAAAAGAACAAATATTAAAAATGAAAGAACTCAGAAAATAAGAGTATTTCATGATCAGAACGAAATGGTTGTCCATGTGAATATATTGATTAAAACAAACAAAGAACAAAGAAATGGAACAAACAAAGAAAAATGAAACAGAGGTAAATACATTAAAACAAAGATTGTATAACAAGTGGGGATTAGAAAATCGATCTCAGGTGTAATTTCGGTAGCCCGTATCCCTCGCTTCCTCTAATTTGTCCTCTATATTACACTACAGAGCGGGAAGAATTGCTGTTTGAGTGAGTAGTATATGGAGATATTTAATTCTCTCATAGTATTCTTCATCAGTCAGCTGACAATCAATTCATCTGATTAGCACTTCTTATCCACGAGTTGGAGTTTTAGCTTTAGTACAACAAAGTATTAGTGGAGATAAAATCAGTAAAACGAGATAAAAACAAGGTAAACAAATTTAAAGATGGAGAAGCGAAAAAGAAAATGAAAGAAAAGAAAAACAACACCAAACAGTTTTTTAAAAAAATAAAAGAATAAAATATGTTAAAGAACTATCTTTAAAATGTATGATGTCGAAAATGAAAAGCAGGACAAATAAGAATTGATTATTAGAAAAAAGAAGAGAGAAAGAAACGGAAATCGGAAAATTGACAAAACGAACAAAACAAATAAACAACAAGCCGCGCATGCGTGAACTCCCTCTGTACGTGACTCGATGTGGCGAGTGTAAAATGCAATAAATTTGGGCAATTTGGGTCATTTTTTACCCCCCCTTTGACCCCCTGGAGGCGCGAACCAGAATTTTTCTGAGGTCAAAGATGCTCATTTTATATCCAGAACGATTGCATCTACATTTTGGCCAAGTTTCAGAAAATTGAATGGATGGATCAAACGTTATGGAGAAAAGGGTAATTTTTGCCATTTTGAGGGCTTTTGACCCCCTGGGGGCGCGAACCAGATGTTTTCCAAGGTCAGCGATACTTGTTTTCTATTAGGAACAATTGCTTCCACATTTTGGAAAAGTTTTAAAGAAATTGAATGCATGGATGAAAAGTTATGGGACAAAAAATGTCATTTTTTGCCATTTCAGGGCCTTTTGACTCCCTGGAGAGCTAACCAGATTATTTTTTTTTAAATCGGAGAATGTCACTTTCTAACCTGACCAAAGTTACAACTTCGTGCAAAATTTCAGAGAAATTCAATAGATGGTTGCGGAGAAAAATCCGGACGGACGGACATGCTTCAAAACATAAGATTTTATAAATCGGGGGACCAATTAATAAAAAGATGGAAAGAAAAATTAAAGGAGGAATGAATAAAATGTAAATGTAAATAAATGAATCCAAGCAATAAAGTATTAATAACCATAAAAGTAAACGAATATAATATGAAGCGAATGAAAATGATTAAATAAAAAATACATGGACGAAAGAAGTAAACATTTTGGAATACATAAAGATTAAAAGAAAGCAAAACCAATATTGAATAATAACAAAAGCGAAAATGGAATTAATGACAATAAAAAGGTAGAGTTAAAATAGAGTAAAATAAATATAAAATTAAAATAAATGAATGAGGACATTAAATGATAAGAAATCGATACAAAACAAAGAAAGATATAATGAAGTCAATGACACAGTATGAAATTAAAAGAAAATATATTAGCGAATTAATTTAGGTAGAAAATAACAATAGAAAGAACGAGGATATAAAAAAGTAAAAAAAAACAATTAATGATATTAATAATACAAAAAACAATAAAACAGTTATTAACACAAAAATAATATAAAAGAGAAAAAGAAATAAAAAATGTGAAAATATAATCAAATAATGAGAGCGATAAATGAAGAAGAACATATAATGAAGCGAGTGGAACATTATTAAATAAAATGAATATATTGTAGCGAACCCAAGCAAGCAATAAAAAAGGAGAAAAAGAAGGACGAAGCGCGAGAATCTCGAATAACCAATAAAAACAAATATAAAAGCGAATAACGTTAATTGAAGAAATAAAAATGAACTAACAAGTTTGACACTGGAAAAATTACAAAATAAATCAAATGATATGAAGATGCGAATCGAGTAATACAGACTGAAAATTGTCGACAAGAATTAAATGAGATTATTAAAGTAGTTATCGCCCCTATCCCGCCAGGGAAAATAATATCAGCCTCCTTACCAGCGAACGGAATGCTTTTTTCCACATGACTGACCCCCATAACATCGTCACCATTCTCTAAAGCTATTCGCAGCTAATGACCGATAGTTATCAACACGATGAAAATATGAATTATCACTCTTTTCTATACACTTTCCTTGCAACGTATATCGCAATATGATCTACTTGTGTATGTGTGTCTGCCTGTCTTTCTCTGTCCACGCGAACAACTTTAGGACTATTAGACTTAGAAATAAATTATGACAAATTTCCAAGAATTTAGTAGATAATACCTTCAACTTATGTGGATTATGCTAAAAAAGGTGATTTTGATATTTTTCTGAAAGAAAACTTTCTTATAACAATTGTAGCTCTGAATTTTATTCCATTTATACTATGATTAAATGAAGGCAATAATTCGTAGAGTGTAAATATAGGAATCGAATGTTAAATGTCCAAGTTAAGCTACAAATTAAGTAGTGATAAATTGTCCACTTAAAATTCTAGTAATACTACTTGTCTCGGAATTGACGTAACAGAGACAGGAAACCTGCAGTCACACGTGGCAAATGAGCAGAAAAGATCTCTTTTAGCCTGAACGGAGAGAAAGAGCAGTGGATTTTATATCTGCTGCTGTCTCTTCGCATTGAGAGGGTGTTGGGTGTTTAATGCATATACCTGTATGCTTTAAAGAAAGAATGAAACCATTAAGCGATTTTAAAAACACGATTGCATCTGTAAAGTTTCATTATTAATAGCGTTTATAAAAGCGTTTATTTAAAAGAAGAAAACAATGACAGAGAAAAGAGAAGAGACTTCGGTTGCCACCTTACGACTGTGACTACAGAAATTTAACCACCTGATTCTGCCGACAAAGTAAAAGCACTGCCCAGATTGAAGAGCACTGAAGATCGCTTCGAAATAAACAAAATCAATACATTGCTAAGGTCTAAATTTAATTATTCTTCAAATTCCAGAATGATTTCTGTGAGATATTTTGAAATTTAAATATTTATACTTCAAGGTTCATAAAACATCTATCTATTCTTCAATCTTTTTTTTCGCGTTTATGCTCATACAAAATAAGCCGTTCTGCGTAAAACGACGGTTACAAATGTTACATCTTTCACAAACAATAAATCAAGCATTGAAAAATGCATTTACATCCAAACAATAAACTATTAACATCAACAATTATTTTTTTTCGTGAAATTTATATTCGGATACAATTGAAGGCAAAATGAAAATGTATTACGCTGTACAGGGATTGAACGCACAGTCTTCAGATAATGAGACTTTTCTGTTTAATATACTCCCCTCTCCGCCTCCTCCCGCTCGCTCTTCATTGCCTCTGTGACATCATGTTACGCAATGAACGGAGGTACAAGCACATAAACACACCACCCTTATTTTTTTTAACTTAGTTCACCCCAAACAAGGACAGTTGCCAGTGTAAATGTAAGGGGCTATTGAGAAATAGAGTGAAAGTTTTCGAGGGTCATCCTAAATTCGGAGTTGTGCAGCGATATACTGGTTAACATTAGTTTTACATTTCTGCATGTCGCTACAGGTGGAGAAACAGGGAGCATGGAGTGACTCCCAAAGTCTGGCAGCTCGAGGAACGAAGCTATTGGAGTAGAAGGCTCGTCGGCATCTGGGGACCTCCGCAGTGAATGAATAGGATTTAGCTGATAGTTGGGTTTCTCGAGTGTATTTACGTCGAGGGGGTACAACAGCAGCAAGTTCATCGGATCACATTCGATTAAAGTGCTTGTAAAACAAGCACATGGATGCAGCATTGCGGCGATGGGACAGGGGTTAACGCTTGGTGGATAATGGGAGACCTATTAGATTAGCGACTCTTTTGTGGACCTTGGCTAAGAGGGAGAGCCTAGTGGATTGTGCATCAGCCCAGAAAACCTGGTTTAACTCAGAGTTTGATGAAATGTAAGCACTTGTAATTGCACCAATAATTAAAAACTTCAGCAGATTTCATCTTCGATATACTTTTCCTAGAGATAACTATTTTCCTTCGATGCAGGCGGAGGCGAACTAACAACCAATCAGAGTAACTTTGTGATGATGTAGGAAAAGGAAAGGTCGTATTGCTGTGCAGCAGCCTTCGTCTTCATATCATGTTAGACTACCCTTTTTTTGTACAATCAGCATTTCGTGCTTCGTCGGCCATTGTTATCGCCCGTATCGCTTTCAATGTGTACTCACGTGAGAAAAGAGTAACGGACTTACAGTGTAATTGAATTATGAAGTAATCTGATTCATTAAGTGTCGCCTCTTTTTAGACATTTTTTTATAAAAAATCCCTCTCTCTCTCTCGCTCTATCTCTCTCCTTCCTTCCCTTTCTCTCTCTCTCTCTCTCTCTCTCTCTCTCTCTCTCTCTCGCTTGCTCCCCAGGTATATCTCTCGGTCTTATTAGCGTAAATAATAATTCGCCCGTATTCCCATTGTACGCTCTCACGCACCCAAATGATAACAGATATTATATTTACAACTTTTTACACTTCCTGCTATAGTGTATTTTTGTTGCCTATGCCGCATCGTAAGGTACCATCACGATAAGCAGACCTTTGGGCAGCAATATGTTTATTTTTTTCTCGCACCATTTTGCTATTATGTTTCATAAATTATAATATGGGAATCGATAATTTGTATTATTTTTATTCCTCGGACTACGATTCTCAATTTAGTTGGGTTTTTTTTTCAAACATTTCGGCGGATGTAATCTCCAACTTTCTTCAAGTGCACTTTTTCGAATTTAGAAATCTTTACGGTATTTCGAACTAAACCCTTTATTTAATTCACGTGGTACATTATTTTCATTCCGTCAGCAATAAATTATTACTTTTAATTATCATCGCCTGTAGTGAATATTGAACGTTCGACCTTCGGGTGTAACAGTGGATCAAAGGATAAGGGCGTTGAATAAAATAAAAATGAATAAAGCCTTTTACTCGGGCATGGCTGACAGAACTAGAAAAATCTACACCCGTGGATTGAATTAAAGGTTCAGCGTTAAATTCAATATAGGTTCCCGAATTAGACAGAAATATACCCTTTTCCTATCATTCCTGTTTTTTCCCGTTTTTTATCTTCGTTTTTTTCTGTCCATCTTTCACCCTTTGTTATGCTTTGCCTTTTTAGTTTTGGTTTGATTTTGGTTTTTAACAGCATATCAACCCTACTATAAACCATCATTGAAAAGATAGCATAAGGCATATGTCCTCTATCGAAAATATGGGGTACGTTGTAACAGTTACGAAAATATTTACTACTGTTTTATAATATTTTCTCAAAGAAATTGGCACCTAAGAAGCGACCTATTAAGTCATATATAAACGTAATGCAATGATTTTTGTTTTCTTTGTTTTACAGCATATAAACCTCTTTTGGATCAAATAATGCAGATACACTATACATGCTCCCAATGATTAACAGTTTATAATTAATTGAACATAGATTCCCAGTTTACATCCATCTTTAGGGTAAAATATAGGTTCATACTTTGCCTTGTAGTGTCATTAGTTTGGTAGTGTTCCTCTATCTTAAACTTCTTTTTTATAATTCTCTCTTTCAATGTCTATTAATTTCTATTTAGCTTTAATGATATTTTCATATTCTTAATAAATTATCCGCTTCAGAATTATTATCTCCCTTGACTCTGTTTTTAACTTGGACAATGTGTAATGCTATATCTTTAGCTGTATATCTTTCGCTTCCTCAGAGAATTCGTGTTCCCTGTTTCTCTCTCTCCCTCTCTCTCTCTCTTTCTATCTATCTCTCGCATATCCAATACACTAACAACAATAGATCTAATCACATACATTTATTCTATTGTAACCGAATGCACACAATTACACATTAGGCGACAATGACATCAATATTTTCACACATAAGCATATTTTCTCTTCTGACAATAATTCTAAACTTCGTTGGATCATCTATTAGCTCGATTTGCCGGCTCCTTCTTGCTTCGAAAATGTCGCTACTTGAAGTACTTGAATAATCAATTGCAAATAATAAACATTTCATTCATAACTTTTATTGCATACACAAACCAAAGGCTTTCTCATTTATTCATATAGATATATAAACAAACATTAACCTTTTAATCATTTTGATATAAATTTATTTATCTTTTAAATATGAGCGTAAAAATGGAAAATAAAGAAATCACCTTAACTTTTCACTCGCAATTTCGAAATAGATCGCAACTAGTTGAAAATTTAGTCGGTCCTTTTAACGAAAAAGGCATTTGAACACAAATGCTAAATATTCTCCAGGAAATATTAAAATATATTGAGAAACAGAAATCCTTGCTATATTAAAATCAAGACACTCATTGAATTTAAAGAAAACAACAAAACATTGTTAATTAATAAAATGTCCTTTTTCAAAACCAATATGCAAATTAGTTAACCTTCCGACTGATATAGCATATACATAAGCAATATAAAAATAAAAAAAAATTAAAAAATAAAAAATAAAAATTGTGTGTCCATTGTGTAAAGTTGAATGAACCTGAAATAGTTTTTTATTTTTACTTCAACATTAGTGCGAGAGTTGGGCTTAACTTTCGCATTTATTTATTCTAAAACATAAAAGCCAAAATCAACTCATTGAATTCATTCCTTAATACTTATTTTTTATATCAACCCAAATTCCTCTGTAGAAAATGTGCACCGGAAAAGAATACATGTACAGGCACGAGTGATATATCTATATCTCGTAGACTCTCCATTTTCCTCCTTGTAAAGTACCATTTACCAACAATTAATAAAACACAACATAGCTTCAACCACGTAAATTACTAACAGAAATACAATAATATTAACTATTTACAAATATAGTTCTTATTTACTTGTCTCTCCAGGAGGACATATCAAGATACAATGACGAGGTTTAGTGTTAGAAAACCCCAGCACCTCCAAAAAGACTACTCTGGATTGGGACAAAAATCAGAATTGCTTTAGTCAAGAAAGACTTATTCGAGACTGACTAAAATAGATGAAGTGTAGTATCAGAACAGATACTACACTTTGCTTCTAGCCAAAATGGGTATGTAGCTCCTCAATCCCGATGAGTTGTTGAGTACATCGTTTCCCGTTAAAGCCGCGATAAACAAAACTTTTTATAAATAGTTTTAAAATATCAAGTATCGTTAAACAATAACATTTACGAACTATGTTTCTTACAGGTTTAGACAACGCGTGCGAGATGAAAACTTGTGGGCTAATTAAAAACTGAATTTCAGACTGTTTATTCACTTTTGAAAGAGATACAACATCAAGTTAACACATAATCAAATGCATGCTAATAAACACTAAATGCCCCTCCACATATCCACGACAACAAAATGAAACAACATGAAACAACGGACATTTTACGATTGTTATCGCCTCAATATTAAGTTTTATGTATTTCTAATTGATTTTCCTGGTGATAGTAACATCCTATGTATTTTTCACTACCTAAGCGGTACAGAATATTGCACAATATTGCATTCTCGCCCATAATAGGACGTGTTTTAATATTTAGTATATATTTATTATTTTTTACGTACGTAAAAGTAATCCATGGGCACATGTTTCTGGCTATCAGCCGTAATAAGCATAACTAACTAACTAACTAACTATATATATATATATATATATATATATATATATACATATACATATATAGGATACGTGAGCGAACCAATACACGTATTATTCATAATTAAACATATTTATTTAGTATGTGTGATGTTATTTTACTGGGGGTCGTTGAACGCTAGAATTAAAAAAAAACAAAAACAATATTTTTAAAACTTCTGTAGTTGCGATAAAGTAGAAAAATAACTCTTATAAAATTCTTTAGGGTAACGTTTTCAACTGTTTTTTTAACTATTCTTAAAACTACTTAAAATGTGTATTAATTTTCAAAATATATTCGAAGCATCCTTTTATTAATTAAAGTTAAGCTTACTTCTCTGATGAGAATAGTATCTTTTTGTAAAAGTTTAAGCTTAAGGGAATAGAAATACTACGTTGAACATATTAATAAAACATAGAAGTAAATATGTTCAGTCTTTAATATTTTATTCATGTTTTCACTCTTATATATTCTATATTGACACTCTGTTTCCAATATTGAGCATCTATTATCGTATAAGGATTTTTCACGATATCCGGCGATGCGATCCTATAATATATATTTGAAAATATATATATACTTTATGTACGTGTATAATAAATAATTAAAAAATATAAATATATTTAAAAAAATACGTCCTATAATTAAAGGGCGAAAAATAGTGCAGTTTTCCGCATCTTAATCACTTAGAAAGTGAGACACTCGAAGCAGTAGTGAGCAAAAAAAACTCCACTGAACGCTGCAATCACCAATAAGAATAATAAAATAAAAATACATGAAATATTTAGGTGATAAAAATCGCACATATTTCCAGACAGGGCGTCTCAGTAAAGACGCTGGACTATATACATCAATATCGAAGGTTCGATCCTTGTCTAAGTTAGCCATGCTGATGACGGCTGTGAGCCAGAAACACGTATCCATGGATTACTTTCATGTAGGTATAATATATATATATATATATGGGAATGGGCAAAGAAGAAGAAGAAGAAAAAGAGAAAAAATTATATGTTAACTTATAAACGCCGATTTGAAACACTGAGAAAAGGAAAAAATCGACAGTTGTGAACGGAGATTAGAAAAAATGTACGTGAACAAGGAAGATTAATATTTATTTGAGGTTGCCGACGATGGGGAGATGGACAACAAAGGAGGAGGAGGGAGAGAAGGAGAGACTAAAGGTATATATATATATATATATATATATATATATATATATATATAGGTATGTATGTATATATATATATATATATGAAAAATATGTGTTGTTGTTTAGTATCTACGGACGTATACGTTTTGTCTCTTTTCAATCAAGACTCTTCAGCGTAGAAGTATGACTATTCACTACCGGTCACTCGGTTCAAAACCCTGGATTATAAGTATTTTTCAACTTCAATCCAACGTCTTAAACCTCGCGGCCAATATTTGAACAGCTGATAATATGTGGTAGTTTAAATACATTTAAAGCGGCGGTGGCGACACAGGCATTCTACTTATATTAAGGAATGATGCATTATAAAGCAAATAACGTCACACTCTATTTGCACTACTACTAAAGTGTTCTACTAATTATTAAGGAGCGACAAATATGAAAAATATTTGTTGTTGACTACAAAAGATAAAAATAAATAAATAAATAAATATGTATATATATATATATATACATATTTATTTATTTATTTATTTTTATCTTTTGATGTGTTGATATTTTCTATATTTATAATATAAAACTAAAAATAATACATTAATCACCTAAATAATAGTGTAATGGATTCGTCCAAACACTTTAAAATGCAGCTACATTTTTGTAAGTAACGGATAAATTTTATTAGACAGACGAACAGCACAGATAAAAAAAAAATTATTTTTATTTTTTATTTTTAAATAACTAATATAAGTCAGCAAAACATTTATATGGAACAAAACGTAGATTTAGTATAAGGAACGTTTATGTTTTGGCTTTTAAGGGAAGTGGGGTCTGATCAACTCTGCTGGGAAGCTATGAAATTAAATACTGTCTTGTTTTTAAATTCCCGAAACAGTTTTTGATGATAAACAACTGATGATCCCTTAAAATAGTGTTAGAAACAAACTAATATAATAACTGTAAAAAATAAATTGACTTACATGAGTGTTTTCTACCACTGAATAAATTGGGACTATAAGTTTTTTTGTTGTTTTTTTTTAATATAGTTTTAATGGTTGAGAAACTTCCGAGTCTATATATATATATATATTAACAAAAGATAACGTCCTAAGGGCGACTAATATACAATTTTCTGCATATTAATCACTTAGGAATTGTGAATATCGAAGTAGTAGTGAGTAAAAAACAACGCACGCTGCAATCACCAATGAAAATTGTTACATAAAAATATTTAGGTGATAAAAACCGTACATATTTTTAAAAAAGGACGTCTTGTCCGATCGTAAAAGTCTAGACTACAGACATCAATATCGTAGGTTCGATATTTGTCAAAGTAAGCCATGCTAATGACGGCTGTGAGCCAGAAACACGTGTCCATAGATTACTTTTATCTACCTATTAAGTAAATAAAAATGTATATATTAACGAAAAATAACGTCTTATAAAGTTAAGACCGACAAATAATGCACTTTTCTGCATCTTAATTACGTAGAAAGTGAGACAATCGCAGTAGTAGTGAGCAAAAAAAAAACAACGAATGCTGCAATCACCAATAAAAATTATTACATAAACATACAATAAATATTTAGGTGATAACAATCGTACATATTTATAGACTGGTCGTCTTGGTTCGATAGATACACGCTGGCTTATAGATATCAATATCGAAGGTTCGGTCCTTGGCTATGATAGTTATGCTGATGACGGTTATGTACGTATAAAATAAAATATAAATACATATACAAAAAGTTCGTCCTATAAGTTAAGGGCGCTTAATAATACAGTGTTCCCTATCTTAATCACTTAGGAAGTGAGCCAATCAAAGTAGTAGAAAAAAAAAACGAACGCTGCGATCACCAATAAAAATAATTACATAAATATACATTAAATATTTAGTTGATAAAAATCGTTCATATTCCTAGAAAGGGCGTATTGGTCCAATGGTGAAACGCTGGACTACAGACATCGATATCGAAGGTTCGGTTTTTGTCTAAGTTAGCTGTGAGCCAGAAACACGTGTCCAATGATTACTGTTATATACGTAGAATATATATATATATATATATATATATAAATATATATATATATATATATAAAAATATATGTATATATATATATATATATATATATATATATATATATATATATATATGTATATATATATAAATATATGTATATATATAAATATATGTATATATATATATAAATATATGTATATATATATATATAAATATATGTATATATATATATATATATATAAATATATATATATATATATAAATATATATATATATATATATATATATATATAGTCATCCACATACAGACTGTTTCGCAATATTACAGTACGGCTAGATACGTTAGTGCCTCAAGCCGGTATTATCCCTACCTCTGCGCTATCATACGACACTGTCTGACTGTAATATCTCAATGTAAACATTGCAAGTCCCGGGAGCTCGGATTAGTTTTACCTAATAAGCTATAATATATATATATATATATATATATATATATATATATATATATATATATATATATATATATATATATTCTACTTTTTCTAATAAAATGATTGTTATAATTTGGTTCTTACTATTGAGTCAAATTTAAGACTATTATCGTTGGTATAGCTTCTAGTGTAGACGAAAACATCCAGATAGTTATCTGAAAAGGTTAACACCGTGAAATGTATATTTATGTATACATATCTCTCTCTCTCTCTCTCTCTCTCTATATATATATATATATATATATATATATATATATATATATATATATATATATATATATATATGCGCGTGTGTGTGTTTGTGCGTGTGTGTGAAGAGAGAGATAAAAAGAGAGACTGGAAGAGATGGAGAGATACAGATTCTTGGGTGCTTTTGTATGCGTATGGTAATGCAAATACATATTTAATAAAAGTGTTAGTGGTTTCTACATACGAACTTATAGAGAAATACATATAGACGAAAACAGATATAAATATATATAGAGAGAGATGCGATACGCATAAATGCTTAAAAAAGAAAATAAATTACATATCTCTATATATGTATGTCCTCTATGTATCTGTCTCTGTCATTCTTTACTGAGAAAGCGAAAGAAAGTGTAATAGAAAGCGACCTAGAGGTAGATATGAATACAGCGAGAGAAAAAAAAGGCGGGTGAGAAGAGTGATATGAAAAGTGTTTGTCTCCGGACGCAGAATGGCACAGGTTGCTAGCAAGAACAGAGACGTGTCCAACACGAAGTGCGAAACGACCTTAGTAACTTCAGAGGTGTTTGCACCTTCTGTGATATGTTTATTGAAGCCAATGCATTCTTGCTTATTGTCTCTAAAATTGCATACACCCATTATATTCGAAAGATCGCGTATGTTCATTTAAAAAAATCAAGCTAACAATTGCCATAAGCGTCGCACATGCTTAGTTGCCGTATGTTTGGATATAGAATTGCGATACAGTCACTTTATTTAATACAATAGGAAAGATATACACCATATCTTATTCGTATTAGCTATAAGTGCAATTATCAGATCGACTGGAGTCTCAAACGTTGTTTGGTCAACTTGTCTTGGAGAACGAAACCTTTGAAATAATATCAGTCCATCCCAATTATTGTATTGTTTCCGATTTTTTAAAGTTAATATTGGCTACTGGACTTAAGCAATGCTGGACCAAGAGAAATGCGGTTGGAATTGCGTACACCTTGCTCCTCTAAACAATTTCCATTGCATTGGCAGGCTTTTAGCGGACATCCATTTTCTATACCAAAGAAAGACAATGGTTGGCTCATGTCGAAACACAATATCTGCTGTAAATGATTAATGGAAAACGAACTGCTATTTCATTTGAATTATATGGCTCGAATTTAAGAATGGGAAGACAAATAGACAACGACTAATAAGGTGAATAATAAACGATAAAGACAATCTAGATGAAAACAAATAGATGAAACGTATAAACAACGACGAAGTAGATAAATACATATAGACAAAGATATTTATAACTTGTCTTTTCCCATTCACTCATCATTTGTCAAACTTCTAAAAATGTTCTACTCGGCTCCACCCCAGACACTGTCACTACTACACATCTATTTTTTCAAGCTAGGCTGGTTACTCACGAAATCAGATGTTTATTTTTAAATGTTAATTCCATATTCCCAGATAACGATTATATCCGCGATCACAACCTTGGTTTTCTCGGCAAATACATGTCAATTTTGGAGACAATTCTTATGTATTTATACTTATCCTAACAACTCAACCGTATAAATCCCAGAAATGAGATTTCTGAAAATACGATTTTCTCTCTTTACCAACTGGGATAGTCAATACCTATATGTGTTAACTTATTTTTGACCACTAACATGCACTTTCGTTCTTGTATGATTAGGTAAGAGACGGCTAGGAGGACAAACTCGGTTGTTAGTTTTCATTTGGTATTACTAATATTTTGATGGTAAAGTTTCAGCCTTCACAATTCTTCAATTATAGTTTAAATATTATTTTTCTCGTTTATTTATCAATTATTTCATGCGTTCTTATGTTTAAAGTATCATTTTCCATCATTTATATTATTTTCTCTTCTTTTATTTCAATTCTCACTTCATCTTTTAAAATTACTTTTCAATTTTATTATCGTTTTGTTTTTGCTGGGGATGGGAATCCTACTGGATGCTAAACATTTATCCGCTATTTCAAAGACTCCAATCGAGCGATCTGCTTAGGATTCACATTGTCCCTTTAAGTGCAATATTTTCTATCTCTCACTTGGTTCAACGGGTATATTCGCCAGGTGTTTTTTAAGATTCTTTATAATAAGCCCAGTTGCTCATATGATTGCTAAGATTTCAGTTTCTTTTCATGTCGTACATAAGACCTTGGTATGGCGTTATCTTCTCTACCTCTCTTAGCTCTGTTTAAGCCAGCATTATTAGAAACAATGACGTCAACTAGGGTTGGTACTTTCTCTCTCCCTTATCCCATACCACTTTGTCAGATTTAATAACGCTGTTTCCCAGGTATGTTACTGTAGGGATTGCATAGTCATAATGGATGGTGTATAAATTATTTCCAACAGTACTTTCCGGTATATGTTCTCAGTAATTGCTCTCACAGTGGATATTCAATTTTTACAGATGATCCAGTGAATATATATATATATATATATATATATATATATATATATATATATATATATATATATATATATATATATATATATATATGTATATATACAAACTCTGTTGTGTCGTATTGCATAATAGCCGGCCTTAGCAAAAACTTACTACTGGATGTTAGGTGGCTCACACTCTCTACTTCTCTGTAGCAGAACTTGAACTTGTTGTCGTTGTTGAGACCATTTATCTTCTTAAAAGAATTGGTCATCAAGCCTTGATCCCAGAAATGAAATCTTTGAAAATACGATGTTTTCTCTTTGGCAACCGGGATAGTCAGGAGCCATATGTGTTAAATTATTTTTGACCACAAACATACACTGTTAATCGATTAAGTAAGAGACGGCTAGGGGGCAAAATCGGTTATTAGTTTTTATTTGGTTTTACTAAAATTTTGATGGTCAAGTTTCAGTTTGATTTCAACCATAGCCTATCATTATCATCTTCTCCTGATCTTAGTGGAGCGATACTTTATTGGGCCATTCTACAGAGCTTTCCTTATCTATATATTCCTGGAATAGTTCATCCAGAAAATATCCAGAAAATATTTGGCACGCTGTTGGATGTCCCATTCTTCCAGTTTCTGTAATGAATGTTGTTGGTGTATTTCTAGCGGCTTTCTGGGGTTATTTACGTGGCAGGCTTGTTTCGTGTTTCTCTCTCATGAATACAGCAAATATAGGATGGCATAGTCTCTCTCAGAAACATATATGCGTCTGTATATATATATATATATATATATATATATATATATATATATATATATATATATATATATATATATATATAAAGATAGAAGAAATAAGAGTGATAAACATGTTCGAATGTCCAAATTTATTTCAAATTTCGATTGTTCAATTCAAGGTGTATTCTGTAATAAACCAGTGTTTATTGTTCTTTCCTTAAGCCAAGGCTTTTCAAAGATCGACATCTTATCATCAGAGGAGAAATACAGATAGATAAGTTTTAGATTTCAACATTTCACTTTTGGATTTATTTCTTTTTAAACACCTTCTCCATACTGCTCCTACGGAAAATTTTCTTTTTTTTCGTCTTCTCAAAAATCTCATCAACGGACACTCCTTCAACGGACAATTACCATCTGGACAAACCACAGATCCTCTTTACACGAACTTTTTTCACCCCATTTTTAATAATATTTTAACATTTTTCAAATATTTCAACTTTGGCTTTTTCTACAGCCAACTTATCACTCATTTCTTCTATCTTCATAATTGCTCTATCTCGTATATTGAGCTTAACCTGTTCACTATAGGTCCTGTTTACTAAAAGTTTACTTTTCGTTTATATTTGATTATATATATATATATATATATATATATATATATATATATATATATATATATATATATATATATATATATATATGGGGTAAGGTCCACGATAATTCATGAACATGAAATGCCGTGGTAGACAAAATGTGTGACAATAAATAAAAAAATATAAAAAGAAGAATAAGAAATAAAGAAGAATGTGTCACCCACTTGTCATATTTCAATGTCACTTAAAGTCTTCTCATATGGTCCAATCGCATCCTTTTTTTCCTACTCCCATGTGTGTGCCTTCAAAATTAAATGATTTCCAAATTTTCACCTTTTCTGAAGACGTTCGCCAACACGAACTAAACCGGTCAAATCTCTTGTTTTTGTGTTTCTCCTGCACTTCAACCTGTTTTCCGTTTGTCATTTTTTCACACATATATATATATATATATATATACATATATATATATATATATATATATATATATATATATATATATATATGTGTGCATATGTGTATATCTGGTTATGTGTGTATCTGTGTATATGTATATAGATGAAGATTGCACCTTTTACATCAGCTTTTTCCTATGATTTCATTGGAATACCAAAACTTGTAAAACTCTTTTTATCCCTACTTTATAAATTGGCCATGAAATTAAGCATAGAATTGATATTATTTGTCCACCTCTTTAGTTAATGTACTAGCCATCTATCTCCTCCCAACATATCAGGCTCCAGCCTCCCTCTTTTTATACCGTATATTTGTGTCGATTTAATGTGATATAAATACTCCGATGTCATGTTTTAACCTGGTTGACGCAGGTCGGTAATAGTCTCCAGACGCAGCTCCTCTCAAAAACTTGGGCTAACACTTGATGGCCGACAATGACAATTTCAAGAAATCATGCAATTACTAATAACCTTATACACATTCAATAAATTAGTTAATTAATAATAACATAATACACATTAAACTTCAACCAACTTCTACATGTAAACTATCCTTCGCTATTAGAATGGGGGAGTCATAAAATAACAATGAGAATCTAATTAACAAGTATAACTTGTTGCATGGATCCAATAGATCTCTGTTCGCTTAACACTGTACACCTTCCACTGACAACTAGTCACAAATAAGATGAACAACCCTAACTTTTCATTACCTAGCACTCTAATACCTTAAAAAACACAAACAAGTCAATAATCATATTACTTAACTAAAACACACCTTCACTTATTTATAGTCTTTAGCTCTAGTATACTTATTTTTTAAATCCAATTTAATGTTTTTTAGTTATGATTTGATTGGTAATTGTAGACCTCGTTCTAAATGGCACCAATCTGAGTCAATTCTTCTAATAGCATTCATTAGAATGTTATAATATACATCGAGAGGATTGTATTAGGGGGAGGGCAATCCTATACCTACGATCGTATCGCGCTTAATCTAAGAAGTTTATCTTTTCAACATCCAAGTCTTCCCATAGAAATTTTTTAAAAGTTTTTTTTTAAAAATATATTTCTTGGTCAAGCCGAGACACCACTAAAGTTTAAATATACATTTTCGTATCACTTAACCCACATTTATAAATTAATTTCTCCATTCTGATTAAACTCCTCTATAATTACCTATTAGATATTATTCTTAAGTTTATTTGACGTAATTGTCTTTCATCTAGCATTAATATTAAAGTTACCTTTTTTCTCCGCATCGGTTAAACTCTGAAGATTTTATTATTCCAACATTTCCATTTTAAAATTATTCCACTTAAACTGTTAGACTCCTACTACCTAGCTGCGATCTATATAAAGACTAAAAGCACATCTGTCCAGTGCCAAGAGAACTTTTGGCGTATTTCTAGGCACCTGTGTATCTGTGTCTGATGGAGTGAAATTCAATCTCTCTGTCGGTCAACCAAATGGGATTATTGTTTCAGTTAAAATGTCTGCGTAACCGTTTCTAAGACTAAGTGTTTTCTCTCCTCCTAAGAGAAGCTGAACGTTAACCTTGGATGGAACACTGATTAGCCCCTTCTAGTAAATGTCAATACGCCACCTATAGGTCCAATTCTAATATTAACATACTCTTCATTGTTTTAAACCCACATTGAAACGTGAGTGAATTCTACACTCCATTGAAAACCGAGTCTGCTGTGGGTGGAATAATATATGTCCGGAACTCAGGACGATATTGTTTTAATATCCCCACGTGGTCATGTTTGTTTACAATAGAATGGCCTTAATTAATTAAAAGATTGTATTCCCTATCTTATTGAGATAAATATTTCTATTAAGGTCACAAATTATGTTAATGGACATATTATAAAGAACGTATATCTTGGGTTTGCTTAGTAATTTGTGACCTATTTGGGTTACGCACCGAATATACGGTATGGGATTATGAATTGACCACGTGAGAACTACAATGTCTAAGAAGTTAAAATAAACAGAGGAAAACAAACGAATGCAACAAAGAAAACATTATTATTATATTGAAAATGAGACTAAGTAAAGGAAGAAACTGCCGAACAAGAATAGCATTTACTAAAAGTTACAATTAGCGTAAAGCATTCATATGAACAAAACTATTTATTTAACTGAAAGTAAAGATCAGTCCGTGTGAAGATGGCGTCATTTTTCGTTTAATATAACACGTGATTTTTGGTAGAGACAGTTCGATCAGTGTACACGAGCTTTTTGGAGAAATTTCTATATATTTTCATGCGTGTGAGAAATACAGGAATTGTGTTTATATCAATGGGAGTGTGCGGACGTGAGAAGTGTCGTTGGTCTGTTTGTGGCTAGTTAATGTATGTGTTTGAAGAAGGAGTCGAGTTCTTTGTTCGTAATAGGAGTAAAAGATGTTACATATTTTATGTCTCCCCATTTCTCGCTCAAGTCACGAGAAAGGGGGAATCAGACAGCGACCTTCGTATGTGTGTACTGTCATCTGGAACCTGAGAGAAAAAAGAGAGAGATAGAGTTTTGCTGATTTATAGGGTCCGACAAATCTCGTGTTGGTCACTGGCGTACCGTGTTTTGATTGGTCTAACTTTTCGGCTAGTGTGTTTCCACAGGATATCCTCGTCTTCTTGATCAGAGACGGATGAAGGGACGCTATTTGCTTTTTTGCGTTCGTTTTTTTAGATCACTGCATATTCTTGTAAGAAGTAGTTTTGTGTGGACTATATATATTATATTATTTCTCAGGGGTTTTCGTTTATGTTATTTTATTGTTTGTTCTTGTTTTTAATTGTGTATGTGCAAATATATAGTTTGTTTACATGTATCCATAAGGGGAAAATTGACTGTATACACAATCAAATCATTTTGGTTTTCTATCACATATACGTTGTCTAAGTGTCTGTATATATCTGTACCTATACAGACACACAAACATATATATATATATATATATATATATATATATGTATATATATATATATAATATATATATATACATATATATATATATATATATATATATATATATATGCATCTGTATGTGTGTCTGCATCTGTCTGCATGTATACATTTCACTTTCTATCTGTATCGAAACACGACTGTTCTACTTTCTAATTACTTTTATTTCTATTGTTGGGTTATTATTTTTGTTGATCTTACATTTTATCCTCTAAATAATAACTATTACTCCTATTAATATCATTCTAAATCAACGTCTTTCTAGTTACTAATATGTATATTTCTTATAATTATGTTTCAAAAAATAAGATAATTTTAATTGAAATGAAAACAAATCCTTTTAATAAGGTTTCTAACATAAGGTACATATGGAAATGCTTCTTACTGTCTTAATAGATGTACACTCTATATATCATTTATCTTATTTCTATTTTATAACTAATTTGTACTAAAACTCATTTAACCTTGATTGTGTAATTATCTACTACTTTATAATAGGGATCTTCGAATATATCCCAAATTCCCTATAAAGTTTTAATCTATGAAAGCCCTTTCTCTCTTCTGGTAGTTATATAGGTGAATTTAATTCAACCACCTATTAACATTATTTTTAGTTTTAAATATTCCTAATTATGGTACGGGTCATCTTAGGAATAAAATTATATTCTCAAGCTATTTCGTGACTTCCAGGAATTTCGCACGTATTGTGATGTAGACATTTATTCTCTAATCCTTTCAATTTCTAACAAAAATAAATAAATCTAGCTTATTATATTTATTCATCCTGTGTTCCTCTTTCTCCTTGTATCAATTTATTTGTTCGTCTTCATCAATTTTTTAACCCACTCCTTGATTTAATTGTTACCATCCTCCTGAACATTTTAAACTATTATTATTAGTTTTACTACAGTAATTCACAATTTTACCATCTAATGTACCACATCTAACTTCACTTTCATTGTTTATGATTGTAAAAAAATCTATGATCGCTCCCAATAGTATTCAATACAACCATTTTTTACATTTCTATTTGCTTTTTATCGAATAATGTTCACATGTGTTTTACATCTAAGTAACTGCTACCCCTCGATTCAAACTGCATGGAGAACCTCTGTATGTTTTGAATGTATTTTTAATCTTTTATTTTAATCTTTTCTTAATATTTTATTTGTTAATTAATCTAATTCGCTGTCGTACTTCTGTTCCAAAGTCGTGACAGTTGACTGAGTTTTTATACGAAAATATTATGCCTCATTTCATGAAGCTTCTGTACGTGATGGTATAAAAGGCTTCGGAGAAGACCTTTCGATATCATAATTAATAAAATAGATAAACAATATTTTTCAGAAAGTCTTCGAAACGATCGTATGCCGAATGTTTATTGGTTTGAATTCTTAGAACAATGTTAAAATTATATTGATCTAAATTGACATTATACACACACACACACATATATATATATATATATATATATATATATATATATATATATATATATATATATGCGTATATATATGTATATATATATATATATATGTATATATATGTATATATATATATATATATATATATATATATATATATATGTATATGTTTGACGATGAAATGTTACTGCACGTGTTTTATTCTAAGGACAGCGATCACTGTTTTTGCTTATTCCATGTTATCGCTGATTTAATAAATAAATGAAAAATCGGACAAAACAAGAAAGGAAGGTTAGTGGAGAATCTCCTAAATTTAGATATATATTTCTCCACTAACCTTCCTTTCTTCGTTTGTTAAATTTTCAAAATGAAAATTATTTTGATTTAGTAGATTCTGAATTAAAATATTAACAGTGAAAAATTTTAAATGCTTATATGTTATGAGTAGTTCCATTAGAGGAAAAAAGGACTTGATAATGTATACTGACTGTAATTTATGGACTTTATTTGTCTTTGTTTTTCATTGAATAAAAAAGATAGCACTGAAGATAGTCACACCAAGAAATAAATGCATAGAAGTATTAATATATATATATATATATATTGGTGTATGTTGAAACAATTGTATGCTAAATAAGAAAATAAATTCTGTGAAATATGGGAATCTTTTTATTCTAAACTATGAATATGGTAGAAAATAGAATAAAAAATATTATATATACATATGTGTGTGTGTGTGTGTGATACTTTAACACCTTACACTATACTTGGAGATATACTATTAAATCGACTTTCTCCTTCATACATGCATTATTTGAGATCTCATAATCGATTGGACAATATTCTCATTTTTTCAAATGCTAACCAATGCTTAATAATTTATTGTATGCTTCCTTCTGATAAAAAATAATTATTTCCTTGAAAAAACACGGAGCAAATGACCATTTTATAAACTATTCTTTATTGTACTATTGAATAAAATATACTATAAAAGTATGTAACTTTACATTTGATTTATTATAATAGTGTATTCACTCTCTCTTCCCCTCTCTCTCTCTATCTCTCTCTCTCCATATATATATATATACATATATACATACATATATATATATATATATATATATATATATATATATATATATATATATATAAATATATATATATGAACTGCAACGTCTTTTCAGACGAGCGGCACCTGTTCATTCAGAATAGTGTCATTTTGTGAAGGGATTTCTGTTCTTGAAATTGTAAATAAAGAGGTGTCGCTTTGTACGACCGCCTGCTCCATCTCTCATTTAAAAATGTTGAGCACCAGCAAAACACCAGTAACAAGTAGAAACCGCAGACCAACATTATGTAGAAAGTGGTCTTGAACTTGTTTTAGAAATAAAAAAACAGAGTTACTCACACATCGAAAAGACGAACGTAAATATATATTCCTAAATATTGCCCATAGAGTAATACCGTTGAAACCAAGCGTTATCAATACGAATTAATTTCATCTTTCTGCTGTATTTTCTTTTTTTTTTTGTTTTGTTTTTTAAATAAAAACAACAGAGTCTTACGCACATAACGTAAATAAATATCCTTTTTACTTTCTCTCTCTCATTCTCTCTCTTTACCTCTCCCCCTCTCTCTTCCTCTCTCTCTATATATATATCCTAATATATATATATAGGTAGATTCAGATCGATTCGAATCAATTTTCATAAGAAAAAATGCAACTACATATTTAATATGTAAAATTTAAAATATACAATGAAGGTAGTAATAAATATAGTATTAAATTCAAGATCATATAATTACATGATTGTATTTCAGAACACAATACGATTTATACATGTTTCCAAGAGAATCGGATACAATCACAGGGAATAACCTACTTCCTTTTCATCAGAAAGACTAAAAAAGAACAATCCAATGGTTATCCAGAGAAATACGCTACGGAAAAACTGGTAAACTGTTTAATACAAAAAGTCAAACATACAGCTAAAGCAAGTGATTATGTTCAAAATATCACAAAATGTTTAAAATATAAAACAAGAGGATTTTTTGCATTTAATCAGATAAAACATCAGATGAAAAATGGAAACATTAAAATATCGGGCAATTTCTCACGGTTTCATAATTAAAGAACAAAAAAGATCTAATTAAAATGAAATAAGTAAAATAGGGCAACGGCTAAAGGGAAATAACTTGTTCTCACGTAGATAATGCCATAGAGAAACATATTTTTATTATTTAATTATTTAAAATTAGAAAGCAATAACATGAGTTCATTAGATTTTATAACTATTTAATTACATTACTAATTATATTATTAAGTTAGTGTAAAGAGGGTTTAATTAAAGTACATATGTTTAACATATAAACAGGATACTAATAGTGAAATACTGGATGTAAAAATTTAAGATAATTGTTTCGGTTTAAATTATAGATTGAAAGTTAATTATTATCAGTTTAATACATGAATAATTGTGTTGTAAAGTACCTATGGCTAATTGTTGTGGGGTACAAATCACCCCTATTGAAGAACTAATGGAAGCAACCATCTATAATAAATACCATGGTTGCAAAGACTCAAACAGATGACATTCCTATCATGTGAGTGTCCACGTGTGGTATCTGTTCCGATGGATACCACACCCTATAGACCGGTGTTGTCTTGGCCTTCGGGGCATGATTCCGCCGGTCTATGGGTCTGTCCTGTGCAGTTCTAGGAGGTCCGTCCTCCCAGGCTTTGCCTCTCCTCTTTGGGGAGGAGTAAGTTGATAGCTTACTGCCTGAGGCGCCCCTACCGGGGAATGCCGACGAGGCTGTCCAGGCAATTTTTAATGGCTAAAGCGCTCACGTTCTCGGGCGCTGGCTTTTCAAATCCCACTTTCCGACCATGTGTCACATACTCCTATAGTGGGTAGGTGTTAAATATCGAGGACATTCCTATCATGTGAGTGTCCACGTGTGGTATCTGTTCCGATGGATACTACACCCTATAGACCGGTGTTGTCTTAGCCTTCGGGGCATGATTCCGCCGGTCTATGGGTCTGTCCTGTGCAGTTCTAGGAGGTCCACCCTCCCAGGCTTTTCCTCTCCTCTTTGGGGAGGAGTAAGTTGAAAGCTTACTGCCTGAGGCGCCCCTACCGGGGAATGCCGACGGGGCTGTCCAGGCAATTTTTAATGGCTAAAGCGCTCACGTTCTCGGGCGCTGGCTTTTCAAATCCCACTTTCCGACCTTGTGTCACATACTCCTATAGTGGGTAGGTGTTAAATATCGAGGACATTCCTATCATGTGAGTGTCCACGTGTGGTATCTGTTCTGATGGATACTACACCCTATAGACCGGTGTTGTCTTGGCCTTCGGGGCATGATTCCGCCGGTCTATGGGTCTGTCCTGTGCAGTTCTAGGAGGTCCACCCTCCCAGGCTTTGCTTCTCCTCTTTGGGGAGGAGTAAGTTGATAGCTTACTGCCTGAGGCGCCCCTACCGGGGAATGCCGACGGGGCTGTCAAGGCAATTTTTAATGGCTAAAGCGCTCACGTTCTCGGGCGCTGGCTTTTAAAGTCCCACTTTCCGACCTTGTGTCACATACTCCTATAGTGGGTAGGTGTTAAATATCGAGGACATTCCTATCATGTGAGTGTCCACGTGTGGTATCTGTTCCGATGGATACTACACCCTATAGACCGGTGTTGTCTTGGCCTTCGGGGCATGATTCCGCAGGTCTATGGGTCTGTCCTGTGCAGTTCTAGGAGGTCCACCCTCTCAGGCTTTGCCTCTCCTCTTTGGGGAGGAGTAAGTTGATAGCTTACTGCCTGAGGCGCCCCTACCGGGGAATGCCGACGGGGCTGTCCAGGCAATTTTTAATGGCTAAAGCGCTCACGTTCTCGGGCGCTGGCTTTTCAAATCCCACTTTCCGACCTTGTGTCACATACTCCTATAGTGGGTAGGTGTTAAATATCGAGGACATGCCTATCATGTGAGTGTCCACGTGTGGTATCTGTTCCGATGGATACTACACCCTATAGACCGGTGTTGTCTTGGCCTTCGGGGCATGATTCCGCCGGTCTATGGGTCTGTCCTGTGCAGTTCTAGGAGGTCCACCCTCCCAGGCTTTGCCTCTCCTCTTTGGGGAGGAGTAAGTTGATAGCTTACTGCCTGAGGCGCATCTACCGGGGAATGCCGACGGGGCTGTCCAGGCCATTTTTAATGGCTAAAGCGCTCACGTTCTCGGGTGCTGGCTTTTCAAATCCCACTTTCCGACCTTGTGTCACATACTCCTATAGTGGGTAGGTGTTAAATATCGAGGACATTCCTATCATGTGAGTGTCCACGTGTGGTATCTGTTCCGATGGATACTACACCCTATAGACCGGTGTTGTCTTGGCCTTCGGGGCATGATTCCGCCGGTCTATGGGTCTGTCCTGTGCAGTTCTAGGAGGTCCACCCTCTCAGGCTTTGCCTCTCCTCTTTGGGGAGGAGTAAGTTGATAGCTTACTGCCTGAGGCGCCCCAACCGGGGAATGCCGACAGGGCTGTCCAGGCAATTTTTAATGGCTAAAGCGCTCACGTTCTCGGGCGCTGGCTTTTCAAATCCCACTTTCCGACCTTGTGTCACATACTCCTATAGTGGGTAGGTGTTAAATATCGAGGACATTCCTATCATGTGAGTGTCCACGTGTGGTATCTGTTCCGATGGATACTACACCCTATAGACCGGTGTTGTCTTGGCCTTCGGGGCATGATTCCGCCGGTCTATGGGTCTGTCCTGTGCAGTTCTAGGAGGTCCACCCTCCCAGGCTTTTCCTCTCCTCTTTGGGGAGGAGTAAGTTGATAGCTTACTGCCTGAGGCGCCCCTACCGGGGAATGCCGACGGGGCTGTCCAGGCAATTTTTAATGGCTAAAGCGCTCACGTTCTCGGGCGCTGGCTTTTCAAATCCCACTTTCCGAACCTTGTGTCACATACTCCTATAGTGGGTAGGTGTTAAATATCGAGGACATTCCTATCATGTGAGTGTCCACGTGTGGTATCTGTTCCGATGGATACTACACCCTATAGACCGGTGTTGTCTTGGCCTTCGGGGCATGATTCCGCCGGTCTATGGGTCTGTCCTGTGCAGTTCTAGGAGGTCCACCCTCCCAGGCTTTGCCTCTCCTCTTTGGGGAGGAGTAAGTTGATAGCTTACTGCCTGAGGCGCCCCTACCGGGGAATGCCGACGGGGCTGTCCAGGCAATTTTTAATGGCTAAAGCGCTCACGTTCTCGGGCGCTGGCTTTTCAAGTCCCACTTTCCGACCTTGTGTCACATACTCCTATAGTGGGTAGGTGTTAAATATCGAGGACATTCCTATCATGTGAGTGTCCACGTGTGGTATCTGTTCCGATGGATACTACACCCTATAGACCGGTGTTGTCTTGGCCTTCGGGGCATGATTCCGCCGGTCTATGGGTCTGTCCTGTGCAGTTCTAGGAGGTCCACCCTCTCAGGCTTTGCCTCTCCTCTTTGGGGAGGAGTAAGTTGATAGCTTACTGCCTGAGGCGCCCCTACCGGGGAATGCCGACGGGGCTGTGCAGGCAATTTTTAATGGCTAAAGCGCTCACGTTCTCGGGCGCTGGCTTTTCAAATCCCACTTTCCGACCTTGTGTCACATACTCCTATAGTGGGTAGGTGTTAAATATCGAGGACATTCCTATCATGTGAGTGTCCACGTGTGGTATCTGTTCCGATGGATACTACACCCTATAGACTGGTGTTGTCTTGGCCTTCGGGGCATGATTCCGCCGGTCTATGGGTCTGTCCTGTGCAGTTCTAGGAGGTCCACCCTCCTAGGCTTTGCCTCTCCTCTTTGGGGAGGAGTAAGTTGATAGCTTACTGCCTGAGGCGCCCCTACCGGGGAATGCCGACGGGGCTGTCCAGGCAATTTTTAATGGCTAAAGCGCTCACGTTCTCGGGCGCTGGCTTTTCAAATCCCACTTTCCGACCTTGTGTCACATACTCCTATAGTGGGTAGGTGTTAAATATCGAGGACATTCCTATCATGTGAGTGTCCACGTGTGGTATCTGTTCCGATGGATACTACACCCTATAGACCGGTGTTGTCTTGGCCTTCGGGGCATGATTCCGCCGGTCTATGGGTCTGTCCTGTGCAGTTCTAGGAGGTCCACCCTCCCAGGCTTTGCCTCTCCTCTTTGGGGAGGAGTAAGTTGATAGCTTACTGCCTGAGGCGCCCCTACCGGGGAATGCCGACGGGGCTGTCCAGGCAATTTTTAATGGCTAAAGCGCTCACGTTCTCGGGCGCTGGCTTTTCAAATCCCACTTTCCGACCTTGTGTCACATACTCCTATAGTGGGTAGGTGTTAAATATCGAGGACATTCCTATTATGTGAGTGTCCACGTGTGGTATCTGTTTCGATGGATACTACACCCTATAGACCGGTGTTGTCTTGGCCTTTGGGGCATGATTCCGCCGGTCTATGGGTCTGTCCTGTGCAGTTCTAGGAGGTCCACCCTCCCAGGCTTTGCCTCTCCTCTTTGGGGAGGAGTAAGTTGATAGCTTACTGCCTGAGGCGCCCCTACCGGGGAATGCCGACGGGGCTGTCCAGGCAATTTTTAATGGCTAAAGCGCTCACGTTCTCGGGCGCTGGCTTTTCAAATCCCACTTTCCGACCTTGTGTCACATACTCCTATAGTGGGTAGGTGTTAAATATCGAGGACATTCCTATCATGTGAGTGTCCACGTGTGGTATCTGTTCCGATGGATACTACACCCTATAGACCGGTGTTGTCTTGGCCTTCGGGGCATGATTCCGCCGGTCTATGGGTCTGTCCTGTGCAGTTCTAGGAGGTCCACCCTCCCAGGCTTTGCCTCTCCTCTTTGGGGAGGAATAAGTTGATAGCTTACTGCCTGAGGCGCCCCTACCGGGGAATGCCGACGGGGCTGTCCAGGCAATTTTTAATGGCTAAAGCGCTCACGTTCTCGGGCGCTGGCTTTTCAAATCCCACTTTCCGACCTTGTGTCACATACTCCTATAGTGGGTAGGTGTTAAATATCGAGGACATTCCTATCATGTGAGTGTCCACGTGTGGTATCTGTTCCGATGGATACTACACCCTATAGACCGGTGTTGTCTTGGCCTTCGGGGCATGATTCCGCCGGTCTATGGGTCTGTCCTGTGCAGTTCTAGGAGGTCCACCCTCCCAGGCTTTGCCTCTCCTCTTTGGGGAGGAGTAAGTTGTTAGCTTACTGCCTGAGGCGCCCCTACCGGGGAATGCCGACGGGGCTGTCCAGGCAATTTTTAATGGCTAAAGCGCTCACGTTCTCGGGCGCTGGCTTTTCAAATCCCACTTTCCGACCTTGTGTCACATACTCCTATAGTGGGTAGGTGTTAAATATCGAGGACATTCCTATCATGTGAGTGTCCACGTGTGGTATCTGTTCCGATGGATACTACACCCTATAGACCGGTGTTGTCTTGGCCTTCGGGGCATGATTCCGCCGGTCTATGAGCCTGTCCTGTGCAGTTCTATAGGGTCCACCCTCCCAGGCTTTGCCTCTCCTCTTTGGGGAGGAGTAAGTTGATAGCTTACTGCCTGAGGCGCCCCTACCGGGGAATGCCGACGGGGCTGTCCAGGCAATTTTTAATGGCTAAAGCGCTCACGTTCTCGGGCGCTGGCTTTTCAAATCCCACTTTCCGACCTTGTGTCACATACTCCTATAGTGGGTAGGTGTTAAATATCGAGGACATTCCTATTATGTGAGTGTCCACGTGTGGTATCTGTTCCGATGGATACTACACCCTATAGACCGGTGTTGTCTTGGCCTTTGGGGCATGATTCCGCCGGTCTATGGGTCTGTCCTGTGCAGTTCTAGGAGGTCCACCCTCCCAGGCTTTGCCTCTCCTCTTTGGGGAGGAGTAAGTTGATAGCTTACTGCCTGAGGCGCCCCTACCGGGGAATGCCGACGGGGCTGTCCAGGCAATTTTTAATGGCTAAAGCGCTCACGTTCTCGGGCGCTGGCTTTTCAAATCCCACTTTCCGACCTTGTGTCACATACTCCTATAGTGGGTAGGTGTTAAATATCGAGGACACTCCTATCATGTGAGTGTCCACGTGTGGTATCTGTTCCGATGGATACTACACCCTATAGACCGGTGTTGTCTTGGCCTTCGGGGCATGATTCCGCCGGTCTATGGGTCTGTCCTGTGCAGTTCTAGGAGGTCCACCCTCCCAGGCTTTGCCTCTCCTCTTTGGGGAGGAGTAAGTTGATAGCTTACTGCCTGAGGCGCCCCTACCGGGGAATGATGACGGGGCTGCCCAGGCAATTTTTGATGGCTAAAGCGCTCACGTTCTCGGGCGCTGGCTTTTCAAATCCCACTTTCCGACCTTGTGTAACATACTCCTATAGTGGGTAGGTGTTAAATATCGAGGACATTCCTATCATGTGAGTGTCCGCGTGTGGTATCTGTTCCGATGGATACTACACCCTATAGACCGGTTTTGTCTTGGCCTTCGGGGCATGATTCCGCCGGTCTATGGGTCTGTCCTGTGCAGTTCTAGGAGGTCCACCCACCCAGGCTTTGCCTCTCCTCTTTGGGGAGGAGTAAGTTGATAGCTTACTGCCTGAGGCGCCCCTACCGGGGAATGCCGACGGGGCTGCCCAGGCAATTCTTAATGGCTAAAGCGCTCACGTTCTCGGGCGCTGGCTTTTCAAATCCCACTTTCCGACCTTGTGTCACATACTCCTATAGTGGGTAGGTGTTAAATATCGAGGACACTCCTATCATGTGAGTGTCCACGTGTGGTATCTGTTCCGATGGATACAACACCCTATAGACCGGTGTTGTCTTGGCCTTCGGGGCATGATTCCGCCGGTCTATGGGTCTGTCCTGTGCAATTCTAGGAGGTCCACCCTCCCAGGCTTTGCCTCTCCTCTTTGGGGAGGAGTAAGTTGATAGCTTACTGCCTGAGGCGCCCCTACCGGGGAATGCCGACGGGGCTGTCCAGGCAATTTTTAATCGCTAAAGCGCTCACGTTCTCGGGCGCTGGCATTTCAAATCCCACTTTCCGACCTTGTGTCACATACTCCTATAGTGGGTAGGTGTTAAATATCGAGGACACTCCTATCATGTGAGTGTCCACGTGTGGTATCCGTTCCGATGGATACTACACCCTATAGACCGGTGTTGTCTTGGCCTTCGGGGCATGATTCCGCCGGTCTATGGGTCTGTCCTGTGCAGTTCTAGGAGGTCCACCCTCCCAGGCTTTGCCTCTCCTCTTTGGGGAGGAGTAAGTTGATAGCTTACTGCCTGAGGCGCCCCTACCGGGGAATGCCGACGGGGCTGCCCAGGCAATTTTTGATGGCTAAAGCGCTCACGTTCTCGGGCGCTGGCTTTTCAAATCCCACTTTCCGACCTTGTGTAACATACTCCTATAGTGGGTAGGTGTTAAATATCGAGGACATTCCTATCATGTGAGTGTCCGCGTGTGGTATCTGTTCCGATGGATACTACACCCTATAGACCGGTTTTGTCTTGGCCTTCGGGGCATGATTCCGCCGGTCTATGGGTCTGTCCTGTGCAGTTCTAGGAGGTCAACCCTCCCAGGCATTGCCTCTCCTCTTAGGGGAGGAGTAAGTTGATAGCTTAATGCCTGAGGCGCCCCTACCGGGGAATGCCGACGGGGCTGCCCAGGCAATTTTTAATGGCTAAAGCGCTCACGTTCTCGGGCGCTGGCTTTTCAAATCCCACTTTTCGACCTTGTGTCACATACTCCTATAGTGGGTAGGTGTTAAATATCGAGGACATTCCTATCATGTGAGTGTCCACGTGTGGTATCTGTTCCGATGGATACTACACCCTATAGACCGGTGTTGTCTTGGCCTTCGGGACATGATTCCGCCGGTCTATGGGTCTGTCCTGTGCAGTTCTAGGAGGTCCACCCACCCAGGCTTTGCCTCTCTCTTTGGGGAGGAGTAAGTTGATAGCTTACTGCCTGAGGCGCCCCTACCGGGGAATGCCGACGGGGCTGCCCAGGCAATTCTTAATGGCTAAAGCGCTCACGTTCTCGGGCGCTGGCTTTTCAAATCCCACTTTCCGACCTTGTGTCACATACTCCTATAGTGGGTAGGTGTTAAATATCGAGGACATTCCTATCATGTGAGTGTCCACGTGTGGTATCTGTTCCGATGGATACTACACCCTATAGACCGGTGTTGTCTTGGCCTTCGGGGCATGATTCCGCCGGTCTATGGGTCTGTCCTGTGCAGTTCTAGGAGGTCCACCCTCCCAGGCTTTGCCTCTCCTCTTTGGGGAGGAGTAAGTTGATAGCTTACTGCCTGAGGCGCCCCTACCGGGGAATGCCGACGGGGCTGTCCAGGCAATTTTTAATGGCTAAAGCGCTCACGTTCTCGGGCGCTGGCTTTTCAAATCCCACTTTCCGACCTTGTGTCACATACTCCTATAGTGGGTAGGTGTTAAATATCGAGGACATTCCTATCATGTGAGTGTCCACGTGTGGTATCTGTTCCGATGGATACTACACCCTATAGACCGGTGTTGTCTTGGCCTTCGGGGCATGATTCCGCCGGTCTATGGGTCTGTCCTGTGCAGTTCTAGGAGGTCCACCCTCCCAGGCTTTGCCTCTCCTCTTTGGGGAGGAGTAAGTTGTTAGCTTACTGCCTGAGGCGCCCCTACCGGGGAATGCCGACGGGGCTGTCCAGGCAATTTTTAATGGCTAAAGCGCTTACGTTCTCGGGCGCTGGCTTTTCAAATCCCACTTTCCGACCTTGTGTCACATACTCCTATAGTGGGTAGGTGTTAAATATCGAGGACATTCCTATCATGTGAGTGTCCACGTGTGGTATCTGTTCCGATGGATACTACACCCTATAGACCGGTGTTGTCTTGGCCTTCGGGGCATGATTCCGCCGGTCTATGAGCCTGTCCTGTGCAGTTCTATAGGGTCCACCCTCCCAGGCTTTGCCTCTCCTCTTTGGGGAGGAGTAAGTTGATAGCTTACTGCCTGAGGCGCCCCTACCGGGGAATGCCGACGTGGCTGTCCAGGCAATTTTTAATGGCTAAAGCGCTCACGTTCTCGGGCGCTGGCTTTTCAAATCCCACTTTCCGACCTTGTGTCACATACTCCTATAGTGGGTAGGTGTTAAATATCGAGGACATTCCTATCATGTGAGTGTCCGCGTGTGGTATCTATTCCGATGGATACTACACCCTATAGACCGGTTTTGTCTTGGCCTTCGGGGCATGATTCCGCCGGTCTATGGGTCTGTCCTGTGCAGTTCTAGGAGGTCAACCCTCCCAGGCATTGCCTCTCCTCTTAGGGGAGGAGTAAGTTGATAGCTTAATGCCTGAGGCGCCCCTACCGGGGAATGCCGACGGGGCTGCCCAGGCAATTTTTAATGGCTAAAGCGCTCACGTTCTCGGGCGCTGGCTTTTCAAATCCCACTTTTCGACCTTGTGTCACATACTCCTATAGTGGGTAGGTGTTAAATATCGAGGACATTCCTATCATGTGAGTGTCCACGTGTGGTATCTGTTCCGATGGATACTACACCCTATAGACCGGTGTTGTCTTGGCCTTCGGGGCATGATTCCGCCGGTCTATGGGTCTGTCCTGTGCAGTTCTAGGAGGTCCACCCACCCAGGCTTTGCCTCTCTCTTTGGGGAGGAGTAAGTTGATAGCTTACTGCCTGAGGCGCCCCTACCGGGGAATGCCGACGGGGCTGCCCAGGCAATTCTTAATGGCTAAAGCGCTCACGTTCTCGGGCGCTGGCTTTTCAAATCCCACTTTCCGACCTTGTGTCACATACTCCTATAGTGGGTAGGTGTTAAATATCGAGGACATTCCTATCATGTGAGTGTCCACGTGTGGTATCTGTTCCGATGGATACTACACCCTATAGACCGGTGTTGTCTTGGCCTTCGGGGCATGATTCCGCCGGTCTATGGGTCTGTCCTGTGCAGTTCTAGGAGGTCCACCCTCCCAGGCTTTGCCTCTCCTCTTTGGGGAGGAGTAAGTTGATAGCTTACTGCCTGAGGCGCCCCTACCGGGGAATGCCGACGGGGCTGTCCAGGCAATTTTTAATGGCTAAAGCGCTCACGTTCTCGGGCGCTGGCTTTTCAAATCCCACTTTCCGACCTTGTGTCACATACTCCTATAGTGGGTAGGTGTTAAATATCGAGGACATTCCTATCATGTGAGTGTCCACGTGTGGTATCTGTTCCGATGGATACTACACCCTATAGACCGGTGTTGTCTTGGCCTTCGGGGCATGATTCCGCCGGTCTATGGGTCTGTCCTGTGCAGTTCTAGGAGGTCCACCCTCCCAGGCTTTGCCTCTCCTCTTTGGGGAGGAGTAAGTTGTTAGCTTACTGCCTGAGGCGCCCCTACCGGGGAATGCCGACGGGGCTGTCCAGGCAATTTTTAATGGCTAAAGCGCTCACGTTCTCGGGCGCTGGCTTTTCAAATCCCACTTTCCGACCTTGTGTCACATACTCCTATAGTGGGTAGGTGTTAAATATCGAGGACATTCCTATCATGTGAGTGTCCACGTGTGGTATCTGTTCCGATGGATACTACACCCTATAGACCGGTGTTGTCTTGGCCTTCGGGGCATGATTCCGCCGGTCTATGAGCCTGTCCTGTGCAGTTCTATAGGGTCCACCCTCCCAGGCTTTGCCTCTCCTCTTTGGGGAGGAGTAAGTTGATAGCTTACTGCCTGAGGCGCCCCTACCGGGGAATGCCGACGGGGCTGTCCAGGCAATTTTTAATGGCTAAAGCGCTCACGTTCTCGGGCGCTGGCTTTTCAAATCCCACTTTCCGACCTTGTGTCACATACTCCTATAGTGGGTAGGTGTTAAATATCGAGGACATTCCTATTATGTGAGTGTCCACGTGTGGTATCTGTTCCGATGGATACTACACCCTATAGACCGGTGTTGTCTTGGCCTTTGGGGCATGATTCCGCCGGTCTATGGGTCTGTCCTGTGCAGTTCTAGGAGGTCCACCCTCCCAGGCTTTGCCTCTCCTCTTTGGGGAGGAGTAAGTTGATAGCTTACTGCCTGAGGCGCCCCTACCGGGGAATGCCGACGGGGCTGTCCAGGCAATTTTTAATGGCTAAAGCGCTCACGTTCTCGGGCGCTGGCTTTTCAAATCCCACTTTCCGACCTTGTGTCACATACTCCTATAGTGGGTAGGTGTTAAATATCGAGGACACTCCTATCATGTGAGTGTCCACGTGTGGTATCTGTTCAGATGGATACTACACCCTATAGACCGGTGTTGTCTTGGCCTTCGGGGCATGATTCCGCCGGTCTATGGGTCTGTCCTGTGCAGTTCTAGGAGGTCCACCCTCCCAGGCTTTGCCTCTCCTCTTTGGGGAGGAGTAAGTTGATAGCTTACTGCCTGAGGCGCCCCTACCGGGGAATGCCGACGGGGCTGCCCAGGCAATTTTTGATGGCTAAAGCGCTCACGTTCTCGGGCGCTGGCTTTTCAAATCCCACTTTCCGACCTTGTGTAACATACTCCTATAGTGGGTAGGTGTTAAATATCGAGGACATTCCTATCATGTGAGTGTCCGCGTGTGGTATCTGTTCCGATGGATACTACACCCTATAGACCGGTTTTGTCTTGGCCTTCGGGGCATGATTCCGCCGGTCTATGGGTCTGTCCTGTGCAGTTCTAGGAGGTCCACCCACCCAGGCTTTGCCTCTCCTCTTTGGGGAGGAGTAAGTTGATAGCTTACTGCCTGAGGCGCCCCTACCGGGGAATGCCGACGGGGCTGCCCAGGCAATTCTTAATGGCTAAAGCGCTCACGTTCTCGGGCGCTGGCTTTTCAAATCCCACTTTCCGACCTTGTGTCACATACTCCTATAGTGGGTAGGTGTTAAATATCGAGGACACTCCTATCATGTGAGTGTCCACGTGTGGTATCTGTTCCGATGGATACAACGCCCTATAGACCGGTGTTGTCTTGGCCTTCGGGGCATGATTCCGCCGGTCTATGGGTCTGTCCTGTGCAATTCTAGGAGGTCCACCCTCCCAGGCTTTGCCTCTCCTCTTTGGGGAGGAGTAAGTTGATAGCTTACTGCCTGAGGCGCCCCTACCGGGGAATGCCGACGGGGCTGTCCAGGCAATTTTTAATCGCTAAAGCGCTCACGTTCTCGGGCGCTGGCATTTAAAATCCCACTTTCCGACCTTGTGTCACATACTCCTATAGTGGGTAGGTGTTAAATATCGAGGACACTCCTATCATGTGAGTGTCCACGTGTGGTATCCGTTCCGATGGATACTACACCCTATAGACCGGTGTTGTCTTGGCCTTCGGGGCATGATTCCGCCGGTCTATGGGTCTGTCCTGTGCAGTTCTAGGAGGTCCACCCTCCCAGGCTTTGCCTCTCCTCTTTGGGGAGGAGTAAGTTGATAGCTTACTGCCTGAGGCGCCCCTACCGGGGAATGCCGACGGGGCTGCCCAGGCAATTTTTGATGGCTAAAGCGCTCACGTTCTCGGGCGCTGGCTTTTCAAATCCCACTTTCCGACCTTGTGTAACATACTCCTATAGTGGGTAGGTGTTAAATATCGAGGACATTCCTATCATGTGAGTGTCCGCGTGTGGTATCTGTTCCGATGGATACTACACCCTATAGACCGGTTTTGTCTTGGCCTTCGGGGCATGATTCCGCCGGTCTATGGGTCTGTCCTGTGCAGTTCTAGGAGGTCAACCCTCCCAGGCATTGCCTCTCCTCTTAGGGGAGGAGTAAGTTGATAGCTTAATGCCTGAGGCGCCCCTACCGGGGAATGCCGACGGGGCTGCCCAGGCAATTTTTAATGGCTAAAGCGCTCACGTTCTCGGGCGCTGGCTTTTCAAATCCCACTTTTCGACCTTGTGTCACATACTCCTATAGTGGGTAGGTGTTAAATATCGAGGACATTCCTATCATGTGAGTGTCCACGTGTGGTATCTGTTCCGATGGATACTACACCCTATAGACCGGTGTTGTCTTGGCCTTCGGGGCATGATTCCGCCGGTCTATGGGTCTGTCCTGTGCAGTTCTAGGAGGTCCACCCACCCAGGCTTTGCCTCTCTCTTTGGGGAGGAGTAAGTTGATAGCTTACTGCCTGAGGCGCCCCTACCGGGGAATGCCGACGGGGCTGCCCAGGCAATTCTTAATGGCTAAAGCGCTCACGTTCTCGGGCGCTGGCTTTTCAAATCCCACTTTCCGACCTTGTGTCACATACTCCTATAGTGGGTAGGTGTTAAATATCGAGGACACTCCTATCATGTGAGTGTCCACGTGTGGTATCTGTTCCGATGGATACAACACCCTATAGACCGGTGTTGTCTTGGCCTTCGGGGCATGATTCCGCCGGTCTATGGGTCTGTCCTGTGCAATTCTAGGAGGTCCACCCTCCCAGGCTTTGCCTCTCCTCTTTGGGGAGGAGTAAGTTCATAGCTTACTGCCTGAGGCGCCCCTACCGGGGAATGCCGACGGGGCTGTCCAGGCAATTTTTAATGGCTAAAGCGCTCACGTTCTCGGGCGCTGGCATTTCAAATCCCACTTTCCGACCTTGTGTCACATACTCCTATAGTGGGTAGGTGTTAAATATCGAGGACACTCCTATCATGTGAGTGTCCACGTGTGGTATCTGTTCCGATGGATACTACACCCTATAGACCGGTGTTGTCTTGGCCTTCGGGGCATGATTCCGCCGGTCTATGGGTCTGTCCTGTGCAGTTCTAGGAGGTCCACCCTCCCAGGCTATGCCTCTCCTCTTTGGGGAGGAGTAAGTTGATAGCTTACTGCCTGAGGCGCCCCTACCGGGGAATGCCGACGGGGCTGTCCAGGCAATTTTTAATGGCTAAAGCGCTCACGTTCTCGGGCGCTGGCTTTTCAAATCCCACTTTCCGACCTTGTGTCACATACTCCTATAGTGGGTAGGTGTTAAATATCGATGGCACTCCTATCATGTGAGTGTCCACGTGTGGTATCCGTTCCGATGGATACTACACCCTATAGACCGGTGTTGTCTTGGCCTTCGGGGCATGATTCCGCCGGTCTATGGGTCTGTCCTGTGCAGTTCTAGGAGGTCCACCCTCCCAGGCTTTGCCTCTCCTCTTTGGGGAGGAGTAAGTTGATAGCTTACTGCCTGAGGCGCCCCTACCGGGGAATGCCGACGGGGCTGTCCAGGCAATTTTTAATCGCTAAAGCGCTCACGTTCTCGGGCGCTGGCATTTCCAATCCCACTTTCCGACCTTGTGTCACATACTCCTATAGTGGGTACGAGTTAAATATCGAGGACATTCCTATAATGTGAGTGTCCACGTGTGGTATCTGTTCCGATGGATACTACACCCTATAGACCGGTGTTGTCTTGGCCTTCGGGGCATGATTCCACCGGTCTATGGGTCTGTCCTGTGCAGTTCTAGGAGGTCCACCCTCCCAGGCTTTGCCTCTCCTCTTTGGGGAGGAGTAAGTTGATAGCTTACTGTCTGAGGCGCCCCTACCGGGGAATGCCGACGGGGCTGTCTAGGCAATTTTTAATGGCTAAAGCGCTCACGTTCTCGGGCGCTGGCTTTTCAAATCCCACTTTCCGACCTTGTGTCACATACTCCTATAGTGGGTAGGTGTTAAATATCGAGGACACTCCTATCATGTGAGTGTCCACGTGTGGTATCTGTTCCGATGGATACTACACCCTATAGACCGGTGTTGTCTTGGCCTTCGGGGCATGATTCCGCCGGTCTATGAGTCTGTCCTGTGCAGTTCTAGGAGGTCCACCCTCCCAGGCTTTGCCTCTCCTCTTTGGGGAGGAGTAAGTTGATGGCTTACTGCCTGAGGCGCCCCTACCGAGGAATGCCGACGGGGCTGTCCAGGCAATTTTTAATGGCTAAAGCGCTCACGTTCTCGGGCGCTGGCTTTTCAAATCCCACTTTCCGACCTTGTGTCACATACTCCTATAGTGGGTAGGTGTGAAATATCGAGGACACTCCTATCATGTGAGTGTCCACGTGTGGTATCCGTTCCGATGGATACTACACCCTATAGACCGGTGTTGTCTTGGCCTTCGGGGCATGATTCCGCCGGTCTATGGGTCTGTCCTGTGCAATTCTAGGAGGTCCACCCTCCCAGGTTTTGCCTCTCCTCTTTGGGGAGGAGTAAGTTGATAGCTTACTGCCTGAGGCGCCCCTACCGGGGAATGCCGACGGGGCTGTCCAGGCAATTTTTAATCGCTAAAGCGCTCACGTTCTCGGGCGCTGGCATTTCAAATCCCACTTTCCGACCTTGTGTCACATACTCCTATAGTGGGTAGGTGTTAAATATCGAGGACATTCCTATCATGTGAGTGTCCACGTGTGGTATCTGTTCCGATGGATACTACACCCTATAGACCGGTGTTGTCTTGGCCTTCGGGGCATGATTCCGCCGGTCTATGGGTCTGTCCTGTGCAGTTCTAGGAGGTCCACCCTCCCAGGCTTTGCCTCTCCTCTTTGGGGAGGAGTAAGTTGATAGCTTACTGCCTGAGGCGCCCCTACCGGGGAATGCCGACGGGGCTGCCCAGGCAATTTTTGATGGCTAAAGCGCTCACGTTCTCGGGCGCTGGCTTTTCAAATCCCACTTTCCGACCTTGTGTAACATACTCCTATAGTGGGTAGGTGTTAAATATCGAGGACATTCCTATCATGTGAGTGTCCGCGTGTGGTATCTGTTCCGATGGATACTACACCCTATAGACCGGTTTTGTCTTGGCCTTCGGGGCATGATTCCGCCGGTCTATGGGTCTGTCCTGTGCAGTTCTAGGAGGTCAACCCTCCCAGGCTTTGCCCCTCCTCTTAGGGGAGGAGTAAGTTGATAGCTTACTGCCTGAGGCGCCCCTACCGGGGAATGCCGACGGGGCTGCCCAGGCAATTTTCAATGGCTAAAGCGCTCACGTTCTCGGGCGCTGGCTTTTCAAATCCCACTTTTCGACCTTTTGTCACATACTCCTATAGTGGGTAGGTGTTAAATATCGAGGACATTCCTATCATGTGAGTGTCCACGTGTGGTATCTGTTCCGATGGATACTACACCCTATAGACCGGTGTTGTCTTGGCCTTCGGGGCATGATTCCGCCGGTCTATGGGTCTGTCCTGTGCAGTTCTAGGAGGTCCACCCACCCAGGCTTTGCCTCTCCTCTTTGGGGAGGAGTAAGTTGATAGCTTACTGCCTGAGGCGCCCCTACCGGGGAATGCCGACGGGGCTGCCCAGGCAATTCTTAATGGCTAAAGCGCTCACGTTCTCGGGCGCTGGCTTTTCAAATCCCACTTTCCGACCTTGTGTCACATACTCCTATAGTGGGTAGGTGTTAAATATCGAGGACACTCCTATCATGTGAGTGTCCACGTGTGGTATCTGTTCCGATGGATACAACACCCTATAGACCGGTGTTGTCTTGGCCTTCGGGGCATGATTCCGCCGGTCTATGGGTCTGTCCTGTGCAATTCTAGGAGGTCCACCCTCCCAGGCTTTGGCTCTCCTCTTTGGGGAGGAGTAAGTTGATAGCTTACTGCCTGAGGAACCCCTACCGGGGAATGCCGACGGGGCTGTCCAGGCAATTTTTAATCGCTAAAGCGCTCACGTTCTCGGGCGCTGGCATTTCAAATCCCACTTTCCGCCTTTGTGTCACATACTCCTATAGTGGGTAGGTGTTAAATATCGAGGACACTCCTATCATGTGAGTGTCCACGTGTGGTATCCGTTCCGATGGATACTACACCCTATAGACCGGTGTTGTCTTGGCCTTCGGGGCATGATTCCGCCGGTCTATGGGTCTGTCCTGTGCAGTTCTAGGAGGTCCACCCTCCCAGGCTTTGCCTCTCCTCTTTGGGGAGGAGTAAGTTGATAGCTTACTGCCTGAGGCGCCCCTACCGGGGAATGCCGACGGGGCTGCCCAGGCAATTTTTGATGGCTAAAGCGCTCACGTTCTCGGGCGCTGGCTTTTCAAATCCCACTTTCCGACCTTGTGTAACATACTCCTATAGTGGGTAGGTGTTAAATATCGAGGACATTCCTATCATGTGAGTGTCCGCGTGTGGTATCTGTTCCGATGGATACTACACCCTATAGACCGGTTTTGTCTTGGCCTTCGGGGCATGATTCCGCCGGTCTATGGGTCTGTCCTGTGCAGTTCTAGGAGGTCAACCCTCCCAGGCATTGCCTCTCCTCTTAGAGGGAGGAGTAAGTTGATAGCTTAATGCCTGAGGCGCCCCTACCGGGGAATGCCGACGGGTCTGCCCAGGATATTTTTAATGGCTAAAGCGCTCACGTTCTCGGGCGCTGGCTTTTCAAATCCCACTTTTCGACCTTGTGTCACATACTCCTATAGTGGGTAGGTGTTAAATATCGAGGACATTCCTATCATGTGAGTGTCCACGTGTGGTATCTGTTCCGATGGATACTACACCCTATAGACCGGTGTTGTCTTGGCCTTCGGGGCATGATTCCGCCGGTCTATGGGTCTGTCCTGTGCAGTTCTAGGAGGTCCACCCACCCAGGCTTTGCCTCTCTCTTTGGGGAGGAGTAAGTTGATAGCTTACTGCCTGAGGCGCCCCTACCGGGGAATGCCGACGGGGCTGCCCAGGCAATTCTTAATGGCTAAAGCGCTCACGTTCTCGGGCGCTGGCTTTTCAAATCCCACTTTCCGACCTTGTGTCACATACTCCTATAGTGGGTAGGTGTTAAATATCGAGGACACTCCTATCATGTGAGTGTCCACGTGTGGTATCTGTTCCGATGGATACAACACCCTATAGACCGGTGTTGTCTTGGCCTTCGGGGCATGATTCCGCCGGTCTATTGGTCTGTCCTGTGCAATTCTAGGAGGTCCACCCTCCCAGGCTGTGCCTCTTTTCTTTGGGGAGGAGTAAGTTCATAGCTTACTGCCTGAGGAGCCCCTACCGGGGAATGCCGACGGGGCTGTCCAGGCAATTTTTAATCGCTAAAGCGCTCACGTTCTCGGGCGCTGGCATTTCAAATCCCACTTTCCGACCTTGTGTCACATACTCCTATAGTGGGTAGGTGTTAAATATCGAGGACACTCCTATCATGTGAGTGTCCACGTGTGGTATCCGTTCCGATGGATACTACACCCTATAGACCGGTGTTGTCTTGGCCTTCGGGGCATGATTCCGCCGGTCTATGGGTCTGTCCTGTGCAGTTCTAGGAGGTCCACCCTCCCAGGCTATGCCTCTCCTCTTTGGGGAGGAGTAAGTTGATAGCTTACTGCCTGAGGCGCCCCTACCGGGGAATGCCGACGGGGCTGTCCAGGCATTTTTTAATGGCTAAAGCGCTCACGTTCTCGGGCGCTGGCTTTTCAAATCCCACTTTCCGACCTTGTGTCACATACTCCTATAGTGGGTAGGTGTTAAATATCGATGGCACTCCTATCATGTGAGTGTCCACGTGTGGTATCCGTTCCGATGGATACTACACCCTATAGACCGGTGTTGTCTTGGCCTTCGGGGCATGATTCCGCCGGTCTATGGGTCTGTCCTGTGCAGTTCTAGGAGGTCCACCCTCCCAGGCTTTGCCTCTCCTCTTTGGGGAGGAGTAAGTTGATAGCTTACTGCCTGAGGCGCCCCTACCGGGGAATGCCGACAGGGCTGTCCAGGCAATTTTTAATCGCTAAAGCGCTCACGTTCTCGGGCGCTGGCATTTCCAATCCCACTTTCCGACCTTGTGTCACATACTCCTATAGTGGGTAGGTGTTAAATATCGAGGACACTCCTATCATGTGAGTGTCCACGTGTGGTATCCGTTCCGATGGATACTACACCCTATAGACCGGTGTTGTCTTGGCCTTCGGGGCATGATTCCGCCGGTCTATGGGTCTGTCCTGTGCAGTTCTAGGAGGTCCACCCTCCCAGGCTATGCCTCTCCTCTTTGGGGAGGAGTAAGTTGATAGCTTACTGCCTGAGGCGCCCCTACCGGGGAATGCCGACGGGGCTGTCCAGGCAATTTTTAATGGCTAAAGCGCTCACGTTCTCGGGCGCTGGCTTTTCAAATCCCACTTTCCGACCTTGTGTCACATACTCCTATAGTGGGTAGGTGTTAAATATCGATGGCACTCCTATCATGTGAGTGTCCACGTGTGGTATCCGTTCCGATGGATACTACACCCTATAGACCGGTGTTGTCTTGGCCTTCGGGGCATGATTCCGCCGGTCTATGGGTCTGTCCTGTGCAGTTCTAGGAGGTCCACCCTCCCAGGCTTTGCCTCTCCTCTTTGGGGAGGAGTAAGTTGATAGCTTACTGCCTGAGGCGCCCCTACCGGGGAATGCCGACGGGGCTGTCCAGGCAATTTTTAATGGCTAAAGCGCTCACGTTCTCGGGCGCTGGCTTTTCAAATCCCACTTTCCGACCTTGTGTCACATACTCCTATAGTGGGTAGGAGTTAAATATCGAGGACATTCCTATAATGTGAGTGTCCACGTGTGGTATCTGTTCCGATGGATACTACACCCTATAGACCGGTGTTGTCTTGGCCTTCGGGGCATGATTCCACCGGTCTATGGGTCTGTCCTGTGCAGTTCTAGGAGGTCCACCCTCCCAGGCTTTGCCTCTCCTCTTTGGGGAGGAGTAAGTAGATAGCTTACTGCCTGAGGCGCCCCTACCGGGGAATGCCGACGGGGCTGTCCAGGCAATTTTTAATGGCTAAAGCGCTCACGTTCTCGGGCGCTGGCTTTTCAAATCCCACTTTCCGACCTTGTGTCACATACTCCTATAGTGGGTAGGTGTTAAATATCGAGGACACTCCTATCATGTGAGTGTCCACGTGTGGTATCTGTTCCGATGGATACTACACCCTATAGACCGGTGTTGTCTTGGCCTTCGGGGCATGATTCCGCCGGTCTATGAGTCTGTCCTGTGCAGTTCTAGGAGGTCCACCCTCCCAGGCTTTGCCTCTCCTCTTTGGGGAGGAGTAAGTTGATGGCTTACTGCCTGAGGCGCCCCTACCGAGGAATGCCGACGGGGCTGTCCAGGCAATTTTTAATGGCTAAAGCGCTCACGTTCTCGGGCGCTGGCTTTTCAAATCCCACTTTCCGACCTTGTGTCACATACTCCTATAGTGGGTAGGTGTTAAATATCGAGGACACTCCTATCATGTGAGTGTCCACGTGTGGTATCCGTTCCGATGGATACTACACCCTATAGACCGGTGTTGTCTTGGCCTTCGGGGCATGATTCCGCCGGTCTATGGGTCTGTCCTGTGCAGTTCTAGGAGGTCCACCCTCCCAGGCTTTGCCTCTCCTCTTTGGGGAGGAGTAAGTTGATAGCTTACTGGCTGAGGCGCCCCTACCGGGGAATGCCGACGGGGCTGTCCAGGCAATTTTTAATGGCTAAAGCGCTCACGTTCTCGGGCGCTGGCTTTTCAAATCCCACTTTCCGACCTTGTGTCACATACTCCTATAGTGGGTAGGTGTTAAATATCGAAGACACTCCTATCATGTGAGTGTCCACGTGTGGTATCTGTTCCGATGGATACTACACCCTATAGACCGGTGTTGTCTTGGCTTCGGGGCATGATTCCGCCGGTCTATGGGTCTGTCCTGTGCAGTTCTAGGAGGTCCACCCTCCCAGGCTTTGCCTCTCCTCTTTGGGGAGGAGTAAGTTGATAGCTTACTGCCTGAGGCGCCCCTACCGGGGAATGCCGACGGGGCTGTCTAGGCAATTTTTAATGGCTAAAGCGCTCACGTTCTCGGGCGCTGGCTTTTCAAATCCCACTTTCCGACCTTGTGTCACATACTCCTATAGTGGGTAGGTGTTAAATATCGAGGACACTCTTATCATGTGAGTGTCCACGTGTGGTATCCTTTCCGATGGATACTACACCCTATAGACCGGTGTTTGCTTGGCCTTCGGGGCATGATTCCGCCGGTCTATGGGTCTGTCCTGTGCAGTTCTAGGAGGTCCACCCTCCCAGGCTTTGCCTCTCCTCTTTGGGGAGGAGTAAGTTGATAGCTTACTGCCTGAGGCGCCCCTACCAGGGAATGCCAGCGGGGCTGTCCAGGCAATTAGTAATGGCTAAAGCGCTCACGTTCTCGGGCGCTAGCTTTTCAAATCCCACTTTCCGACCTTGTGTCACATACTCCTATAGTGGGTAGGTGTTAAATATTGAGGACATTCCTATTATGTGAGAGTCCACGTGTGGTATCTGTTCCGATGGATACTACACCCTATAGACCGGTGTTGTCTTGGCCTTCGGGGCAAGATTCCGCCGGTCTATGGGTCTGTCCTGTGCAGTTCTAGGAGGTCCACCCTCTCAGGCTTCGCCTCTCCTCTTTGGGGAGGAGTAAGTTGATAGCTTACTGCCTGAGGCGCCCCTACCGGGAAATGCCGACGGGGCTGTCCAGGCAATTAGTAATGGCTAAAGCGCTCACGTTCTCGGGCGCTGGCTTTTCAAATCCCACTTTCCGACCTTGTGTCACATACTCCTATAGTGGGTAGGTGTTAAATATTGAGGACATTCCTATTATGTGAGAGTCAACGTGTGGTATCTGTTTCGATGGATACTACACCCTTTAGAACGGTGTTGTCTTGGCCTTCGGGGCATGATTCCGCCGGTCTATGGGTCTGTCCTGTGCAGTTCTAGGAGGTCCACCCTCCCAAGCTTTGCCTCTCCTCTTTGGGGAGGAGTAAGTTAATAGCTTACTGCCTGAGGCGCCCCTACCGGGGAATGCCGACGGGGCTGTCCAGGCAATTTTTAATGGCTAAAGCGCTCATGTTCTCGGGCGCTGGCTTTTGAAATCCCACTTTCCGACCTTGTGTCACATACTCCTATAGTGGGTAGGTGTTAAATATCGAGGACACTCCTATCATGTGAGTGTCCACGTGTGGTATCTGTTCCGATGGATACTACACCCTATAGACCGGTGTTGTCTTGGCCTTCGGAGCATGATTCCGCCGGTCTATGGGTCTGTCCTGTGCAGTTCTAGGAGGTCCACCCTCCCAAGCTTTGCCTCTCCTCTTTGGGGAGGAGTAAGTTAATAGCTTACTGCCTGAGGCGCCCCTACCGGGGAATGCCGACGGGGCTGTCCAGGCAATTTTTAATGGCTAAAGCGCTCATGTTCTCGGGCGCTGGCTTTTCAAATCCCACTTTCCGACCTTGTGTCACATACTCCTATAGTGGGTAGGTGTATAATATCGAGGACACTCCTATCATGTGAGTGTCCACGTGTGGTATCTGTTCCGATGGATACTACACCCTATAGACCGGTGTTGTCTTGGCCTTCGGGGCATGATTCCGCCGGTCTATGGGTCTGTCCTGTGCAGTTCCAGGAGGTCCACCCTCCCAGGCTTTGCCTCTCCTCTTTGGGGAGGAGTAAGTTGATAGCTTACTGACTGAGGCGCCCCTACCAGGGAATGCCGACGGGGCTGCCCAGGCAATGTTTAATGGCTAAAGCGCTCACGTTCTCGGGCGCTGGCTTTTCAAATCCCACTTTCCGACCTTGTGTCACATACTCCTATAGTGGGTAGGTATTAAATATCGAGGACACTCCTATCATGTGAGTGTCCACGTGTGGTATCTGTTCCAATGGATACTACACCATATAGACCGGTGTTGTCTTGGCCTTCGGGGCATGATTCCGCCGGTCTATGGGTCTGTCCTGTGCAGTTCTAGGAGGTCCACCCTCCCAGGCTTTGCCTCTCCTCTTTGGAGAGGAGTAAGTTGATAGCTTACTGCCTGAGGCGCCCCTACCGGGGAATGCCGACGGGGCTGTCCAGGCAATTTTTAATGGCTAAAGCGCTCACGTTCTCGGGCGCTGGCTTTTCAAATCCCACTTTCCGACCTTGTGTCACATACTCCTATAGTGGGTAGGTGTTAAATATCGAGGACACTCCTATCATGTGAGTGTCCACGTGTGGTATCTGTTCCCATGGATACTACACCCTATAGACCGGTGTTGTCTTGGCCTTCGGGGCATGATTCCGCCGGTCTATGGGTCTGTCCTGTGCAGTTCTAGGAGCTCCACCCTCCCAGGCTTTGCCTCTCCTCTTTGGGGAGGAGTAAGTTGATAGCTTACTGCCTGAGGCGCCCCTACCGGGGAATGCCGACGGGGCTGTCCAGGCAATTTTTAATGGCTAAATCGCTCACGTTCTCGGGCGCTGCCTTTTCAAATCCCACTTTCCGACCTTGTGTCACATACTCCTATAGTGGGTAGGTGTTAAATATCGAGGACACTCCTATCATGTGAGTGTCCACGTGTGGTATCTGTTCCGATGGATACTACACCCTATAGACCGGTGTTGTCTTGGCCTTCGGGGCATGATTTTGCCGGTCTATGGGTCTGTCCTGTGCAGTTCTAGGGGGTCCACCCTCCCAGGCTTTGCCTCTCCTCTTTGGGGAGGAGTAAGTTGATAGCTTACTGCCTGAGGCGCCCCTACCGGGGAATGCCGACGAGGCTGTCCAGGCAATTTTTGATCGCTAAAGCGCTCACGTTCTCGGGCGCTGGCTTTTCAAATCCCACTTTCCGACCTTGTGTCACATACTCCTATTGTGGGTAGGTGTTAAATATCGAGGACACTCCTATCATGTGAGAGTCCACGTGTGGTATCTGTTCCGATGGATACTACACCATATAGACCGGTGTTGTCTTGGCCTTCGGGGCATGATTCCGCCGGTCTATGGGTCTGTCCTGTGCAGTTCTAGGAGGTCCACCCTCCCAGGCTTTGCCTCTCCTCTTTGGGGAGGAGTAAGTTGATAGCTTACTTCCTGAGGCGCCCCTACCGGGGAATGCCGACGGGGCTGTCCAGGCAATTTTTAATGGCTAAAGCGCTCACGTTCTCGGGCGCTGGCTTTTCAAATCCCACTTTCCGACCTTGTGTCACATACTCCTATAGTGGGTAGGTGTGAAATATCGAGGACACTCCTATTCTGTGAGAGTCCACGTGTGGTATCTGTTCCGATGGATACTACACCCTATAGACCGGTGTTGTCTTGGCCTTCGGGGCATGATTCCGCCGGTCTATGGGTCTGTCCTGTGCAGTTCTAGGAGGTCCACCCTCCCAGGCTTTGCCTCTCCTCTTTGGGGAGGAGTAAGTTGATAGCTTACTGCCTGAGGCGCCCCTACCGGGGAATGCCGACGGGGCTGCCCAGTCAATTTTTAATGGCTAAAGCGCTCACGTTCTCGGGCGCTGGCTTTTCAAATCCCACTTTCCGACCTTGTGTCACATACTCCTATAGTGGGTAGGTGTTAAATATCGAGGACATTCCTATCATGTGAGTGTCCACGTGTGGTATCTGTTCCGATGGATACTACACCCTATAGACCGGTGTTGTCTTGGCCTTCGGGGCATGATTCCTGCGGTCTATGGGTCTGTCCTGTGCAGTTCTAGGAGGTCCACCCTCCCAGGCTTTGCCTCTCCTCTTTGGGGAGGAGTAAGTTGATAGCTTACTGCCTGAGGCGCCCCTACCGGGGAATGCCGACGGGGCTGTCCAGGCAATTTTTAATGGCTAAAGCGCTCACGTTCTCGGGCGCTGGCTTTTCAAATCCCACTTTCCGACATTGTGTCACATACTCCTATAGTGGGTAGGTGTTAAATATCGAGGACACTCCTATTATGTGAGTGTCCACGTGTGGTATCTGTTCCGATGGATACTACACCCTATAGACCGGTGTTGTCTTGGCCTTCGGGGCTTGATTCCGCTTGTCTATGGGTCTGTCCTGTGCAGTTCTAGGAGGTCCACCCTCCCAGGCTTTGCCTCTCCTCTTTGGGGAGGAGTAAGTTGATAGCTTACTGCCTGAGGCGCCCCTACCGGGGAATGCCGACGGGGCTGTCCAGGCAATTTTTAATGGTTAAAGCGCTCACGTTCTCGGGCGCTGGCTTTTCAAATCCCACTTTCCGACCTTGTGTCACATACTCCTATAGTGGGTAGGTGTTAAATATCGAGGACACTCCTATCATGTGAGTGTCCACGTGTGGTATCTGTTCCGATGGATACCACACCCTATAGACCGGTGTTGTCTTGGCCTTCGGGGCATGATTCCGCCGGTCTATGGGTCTGCCCTGTGCAGTTCTAGGAGGTCCACCCTCCCAGGCTTTGCCTCTCCTCTTTGGGGAGGAGTAAGTTGATAGCTTACTGCCTGAGGCGCCCCTACCGGGGAATGCCGACGGGGCTGTCCAGGCAATTTTTAATGGCTAAAGCGCTCACGTTCTCGGGCGCTGGCTTTTCAAATCCCACTTTCCGACCTTGTGTCACATACTCCTATAGTGGGTAGGTGTTAAATATCGATGCCACTCCTATCATGTGAGTGTCCACGTGTGGTATCTGTTCTGATGGATACTACACCCTATAGACCGGTGTTGTCTTGGCCTTCGGGGCATGATTCCGCCGGTCTATGGGTCTGTCCTGTGCAGTTCTAGGAGGTCCACCCTCCCAGGCTTTGCCTCTCCTCTTTGGGGAGGAGTAAGTTGATAGCTTACTGCCTGAGGAGCCCCTACCGGGGAATGCCGACGGGGCTGTCCAGGCAATTTTTAATGGCTAAAGCGCTCACGTTCTCGGGCGCTGGCTTTTCAAATCCCACTTTCCGACCTTGTGTCACATACTCCTATAGTGGGTAGGTGTTAAATATCGAGGACATTCCTATCATGTGAGTGTCCACGTGTGGTATCTGTTCCGATGGATACTACACCCTATAGACCGGTGTTGTCTTGGCCTTCGGGGCATGATTTCGCCGGTCTATGGGTCTGTCCTGTGCAGTTCTAGGAGGTCCACCCTCTCAGGCTTTGCCTCTCCTCTTTGAGGAGGAGTAAGTTGATAGCTTACTGCCTGAGGCGCCCCTACCGGGGAATGCCGACGGGGCTGTCCAGGCAATTTTTAATGGCTAAAGCGCTCACGTTCTCGGGCGCTGGCTTTTCAAATCCCACTTTCCGACCTTGTGTCACATACTCCTATAGTGGGTAGGTGTTAAATATCGAGGACATTCCTATCATGTGAGTGTCCACGTGTGGTATCTGTTCCGATGGATACTACACCCTATAGACCGGTGTTGTCTTGGCCTTCGGGGCATGATTCCGCCGGTCTATGGGTCTGTCCTGTGCAGTTCTAGGAGGTCCACCCTCCCAGGCTTTGCCTCTCCTCTTTGGGGAGGAGTAAGTTGATAGCTTACTGCCTGAGGCGCCCCTACCGGGGAATGCCGACGGGGCTGTCAAGGCAATTTTTAATGGCTAAAGCGCTCACGTTCTCGGGCGCTGGCTTTTAAAGTCCCACTTTCCGACCTTGTGTCACATACTCCTATAGTGGGTAGGTGTTAAATATCGAGGACATTCCTATCATGTGAGTGTCCACGTGTGGTATCTGTTCCGATGGATACTACACCCTATAGACCGGTGTTGTCTTGGCCTTCGGGGCATGATTCCGCAGGTCTATGGGTCTGTCCTGTGCAGTTCTAGGAGGTCCACTCTCTCAGGCTTTGCCTCTCCTCTTTGGGGAGGAGTAAGTTGATAGCTTACTGCCTGAGGCGCCCCTACCGGGGAATGCCGACGGGGCTGTCCAGGCAATTTTTAATGGCTAAAGCGCTCACGTTCTCGGGCGCTGGCTTTTCAAATCCCACTTTCCGACCTTGTGTCACATACTCCTATAGTGGGTAGGTGTTAAATATCGAGGACATTCCTATCATGTGAGTGTCCACGTGTGGTATCTGTTCCGATGGATACTACACCCTATAGACCGGTGTTGTCTTGGCCTTCGGGGCATGATTCCGCCGGTCTATGGGTCTGTCCTGTGCAGTTCTAGGAGGTCCACCCTCCCAGGCTTTTCCTCTCCTCTTTGGGGAGGAGTAAGTTGATAGCTTACTGCCTGAGGCGCCCCTACCGGGGAATGCCGACGGGGCTGTCCAGGCAATTTTTAATGGCTAAAGCGCTCACGTTCTCGGGCGCTGGCTTTTCAAATCCCACTTTCCGACCTTGTGTCACATACTCCTATAGTGGGTAGGTGTTAAATATCGAGGACATTCCTATCATGTGAGTGTCCACGTGTGGTATCTGTTCCGATGGATACTACACCCTATAGACCGGTGTTGTCTTGGCCTTCGGGGCATGATTCCGCCGGTCTATGGGTCTGTCCTGTGCAGTTCTAGGAGGTCCACCCTCCCAGGCTTTGCCTCTCCTCTTTGGGGAGGAGTAAGTTGATAGCTTACTGCCTGAGGCGCCCCTACCGGGGAATGCCGACGGGGCTGTCCAGGCAATTTTTAATGGCTAAAGCGCTCACGTTCTCGGGCGCTGGCTTTTCAAGTCCCACTTTCCGACCTTGTGTCACATACTCCTATAGTGGGTAGGTGTTTAATATCGAGGACATTCCTATCATGTGAGTGTCCACGTGTGGTATCTGTTCCGATGGATACTACACCCTATAGACCGGTGTTGTCTTGGCCTTCGGGGCATGATTCCGCCGGTCTATGGGTCTGTCCTGTGCAGTTCTAGGAGGTCCACCCTCTCAGGCTTTGCCTCTCCTCTTTGGGGAGGAGTAAGTTGATAGCTTACTGCCTGAGGCGCCCCTACCGGGGAATGCCGACGGGGCTGTCCAGGCAATTTTTAATGGCTAAAGCGCTCACGTTCTCGGGCGCTGGCTTTTAAAATCCCACTTTCCGACCTTGTGTCACATACTCCTATAGTGGGTAGGTGTTAAATATCGAGGACATTCCTATCATGTGAGTGTCCACGTGTGGTATCTGTTCCGATGGATACTACACCCTATAGACCGGTGTTGTCTTGGCCTTCGGGGCATGATTTCGCCGGTCTATGGGTCTGTCCTGTGCAGTTCTAGGAGGTCCACCCTCCCAGGCTTTGCCTCTCCTCTTTAGGGGAGAAGTAAGTTGATAGCTTACTGCCTGAGGCGCCCCTACCGGGGAATGCCGACGGGGCTGTCCAGGCAATTTTTAATGGCTAAAGCGCTCACGTTCTCGGGCGCTGGCTTTTCAAATCCCACTTTCCGACCTTGTGTCACATACTCCTATAGTGGGTAGGTGTTAAATATCGAGGACATTCCTATCATGTGAGTGTCCACGTGTGGTATCTGTTCCGATGGATACTACACCCTATAGACCGGTGTTGTCTTGGCCTTCGGGGCATGATTCCGCCGGTCTATGGGTTTGTCCTGTGCAGTTCTAGGAGGTCCACCCTCCCAGGCTTTGCCTCTCCTCTTTGGGGAGGAGTAAGTTGATAGCTTACTGCCTGAGGCGCCCCTACCGGGGAATGCCGACGGGGCTGTCCAGGCAATTTTTAATGGCTAAAGCGCTCACGTTCTCGGGCGCTGGCTTTTCAAGTCCCACTTTCCGACCTTGTGTCACATACTCCTATAGTGGGTAGGTGTTAAATATCGAGGACATTCCTATCATGTGAGTGTCCACGTGTGGTATCTGTTCCGATGGATACTACACCCTATAGACCGGTGTTGTCTTGGCCTTAGGGGCATGATTCCGCCGGTCTATGAGCCTGTCCTGTGCAGTTCTATAGGGTCCACCCTCCCAGGCTTTGCCTCTCCTCTTTGGGGAAGAGTAAGTTGATAGCTTACTGCCTGAGGCGCCCCTACCGGGGAATGCCGACGGGGCTGTCCAGGCAATTTTTAATGGCTAAAGCGCTCACGTTCTCGGGCGCTGGCTTTTCAAATCCCACTTTCCGACCTTGTGTCACATACTCCTATAGTGGGTAGGTGTTAAATATCGAGGACATTCCTATTATGTGAGTGTCCACGTGTGGTATCTGTTCCGATGGATACTACACCCTATAGACTGGTGGTGTCTTGGACTTTGGGGCATGATTCCGCCGGTCTATGGGTCTGTCCTGTGCAGTTCTAGGAGGTCCACCCTCCCAGGCTTTGCCTCTCCTCTTTGGGGAGGAGTAAGTTGATAGCTTACTGCCTGAGGCGCCCCTACCGGGGAATGCCGACAGGGCTGCCCAGGCAATTCTTAATGGCTAAAGCGCTCACGTTCTCGGGCGCTGGCTTTTCAAATCCCACTTTCCGACCTTGTGTCACATACTCCTATAGTGGGTAGGTGTTAAATATCGATGGCACTCCTATCATGTGAGTGTCCACGTGTGGTATCCGTTCCGATGGATACTACACCCTATAGACCGGTGTTGTCTTGGCCTTCGGGGCATGATTCCGCCGGTCTATGGGTCTGTCCTGTGCAGTTCTAGGAGGTCCACCCTCCCAGGCTTTGCCTCTCCTCTTTGGGGAGGAGTAAGTTGATAGCTTGCTGCCTGAGGCGCCCCTACCGGGGAATGCCGACGGGGCTGTCCAGGCAATTTTTAATGGCTAAAGCGCTCACGTTCTCGGGCGGTGGCTTTTCAAATCCCACTTTCCGACCTTGTGTCACATACTCCTATAGTGGGTAGGAGTTAAATATCGAGGACATTCCTATAATGTGAGTGTCCACGTGTGGTATCTGTTCCGATGGATACTACACCCTATAGACCGGTGTTGTCTTGGCCTTCGGGGCATGATTCCACCGGTCTATGGGTCTGTCCTGTGCAGTTCTAGGAGGTCCACCCTCCCAGGCTTTGCCTCTCCTCTTTGGGGAGGAGTAAGTTGATAGCTTACTGCCTGAGGCGCCCCTACCGGGGAATGCCGACGGGGCTGTCCAGGCAATTTTTAATGGCTAAAGCGCTCACGTTCTCGGGCGCTGGCTTTTCAAATCCCACTTTCCGACCTTGTGTCACATACTCCTATAGTGGGTAGGTGTTAAATATCGAGGACACTCCTATCATGTGAGTGTCCACGTGTGGTATCTGTTCCGATGGATACTACACCCTATAGACCGGTGTTGTCTTGGCCTTCGGGGCATGATTCCGCCGGTCTATGAGTCTGTCCTGTGCAGTTCTAGGAGGTCCACCCTCCCAGGCTTTGCCTCTCCTCTTTGGGGAGGAGTAAGTTGATGGCTTACTGCCTGAGGCGCCCCTACCGAGGAATGCCGACGGGGCTGTCCAGGCAATTTTTAATGACTAAAGCGCTCACGTTCTCGGGCGCTGGCTTTTCAATCCCACTTTCCGACCTTGTGTCACATACTCCTATAGTGGGTAGGTGTTAAATATCGAGGACACTCCTATCATGTGAGTGTCCACGTGTGGTATCCGTTCCGATGGATACTACACCCTATAGACCGGTGTTGTCTTGGCCTTCGGGGCATGATTCCGCCGGTCTATGGGTCTGTCCTGTGCAATTCTAGGAGGTCCACCCTCCCAGGCTTTGCCTCTCCTCTTTGGGGAGGAGTAAGTTGATAGCTTACTGCCTGAGGCGCCCCTACCGGGGAATGCCGACGGGGCTGTCCAGGCAATTTTTAATGGCTAAAGCGCTCACGTTCTCGGGCGCTGGCTTTTCAAATCCCACTTTCCGACCTTGTGTCACATACTCCTATAGTGGGTAGGTGTTAAATATCGAGGACACTCTTATCATGTGAGTGTCCACGTGTGGTATCCGTTCCGATGGATACTACACCCTATAGACCGGTGTTTGCTTGGCCTTCGGGGCATGATTCCGCCGGTCTATGGGTCTGTCCTGTGCAGTTCTAGGAGGTCCACCCTCCCAGGCTTTGCCTCTCCTCTTTGGGGAGGAGTAAGTTGATAGCTTACTGCCTGAGGCGGCCCTACCAGGGAATGCCGACGGGGCTGTCCAGGCAATTAGTAATGGTTAAAGCGCTCACGTTCTCGGGCGCTAGCTTTTCAAATCCCACTTTCCGACCTTGTGTCACATACTCCTATAGTGGGTAGGTGTTAAATATTGAGGACATTCCTATTATGTGAGAGTCCACGTGTGGTATCTGTTCCGATGGATACTACACCCTATAGACCGGTGTTGTCTTGGCCTTCGGAGCATGATTCCGCCGGTCTATGGGTCTGTCCTGTGCAGTTCTAGGAGGTCCACCCTCTCAGGCTTTGCCTCTCCTCTTTGGGGAGGAGTAAGTTGATAGCTTACTGCCTGAGGCGCCCCTACCGGGAAATGCCGACGGGGCTGTCCAGGCAATTAGTAATGGCTAAAGCGCTCACGTTCTCGGGCGCTGGCTTTTCAAATCCCACTTTCCGACCTTGTGTCACATACTCCTATAGTGGGTAGGTGTTAAATATTGAGGACATTCCTATTATGTGAGAGTCCACGTGTGGTATCTGTTCCGATGGATACTACACCCTTTAGACCGGTGTTGTCCTGGCCTTCGGGGCATGATTCCGCCGGTCTATGGGTCTGTCCTGTGCAGTTCTAGGAGGTCAACCCTCCCAGGCTTTGCCTCTCCTCTTTGGGGAGGAGTAAGTTGATAGCTTACTGCCTGAGGCGCCCCTACCGGGGAATGCCGACGGGGCTGTCCAGGCAATTTTTAATGGCTAAAGCGCTCACGTTCTCGGGCGCTGGCTTTTCAAATCCCACTTTCCGACCTTGTGTCACATACTCCTATAGTGGGTAGGTGTTAAATATCGAGGACACTCCTATCATGTGAGTGTCCACGTGTGGTATTTGTTCCGATGGATACTACACCCTATAGACCGGTGGTGTCTTGGCCTTCGGGGCATGATTCCGCCGGTCTATGGGTCTGTCCTGTGCAGTTCTAGGAGGTCCACCCTCCCAGGCTTTGCCTCTCCTCTTTGGGGAGGAGTAAGTTGATAGCTTACTGCCTGAGGCGCCCCTACCGGGCAATGCCGACGGGGTTGTCCAGGCAATTTTTAATGGCTAAAGCGCTCACGTTCTCGGGCGCTGGCTTTTCAAATCCCACTTTCCGACCTTGTGTCACATACTCCTATAGTGGGTAGGTGTTAAATATCGAGGACACTCCTATCATGTGAGTGTCCACGTGTGGTATCTGTTCCGATGGATACTACACCCTATAGACCGGTGTTGTCTTGGCCTTCGGGGCATGATTCCGCCGGTCTATGGGTCTGTCCTGTGCAGTTCTAGGAGGTCCACCCTCCCAGGCTTTGCCTCTCATCTTTGGGGAGGAGTAAGTTGATAGCTTCCTGCTTGAGGCGCCCCTACCGGGGAATGCCGACGGGGCTGTCCAGGCAATTTTTAATGGCTAAAGCGCTCACGTTCTCGGGCGCTGGCTTTTCAAATCCCACTTTCCGACATTGTGTCACATACTCCTATAGTGGGTAGGTGTTAAATATCGAGGACACTCCTATCATGTGAGTGTCCACGTGTGGTATCTGTTCCGATGGATACTACACCCTATAGACCGGTGTTGTCTTGGCCTTCGGGGCATGATTCCGCTTGTCTATGGGTCTGTCCTGTGCAGTTCTAGGAGGTCCACCCTCCCAGGCTTTGCCTCTCCTCTTTGGGGAGGAGTAAGTTGATAGCTTACTGCCTGAGGCGCCCCTACCGGGGAATGCCGACGGGGCTGTCCAGGCAATTTTTAATGGCTAAAGCGCTCACGTTCTCGGGCGCTGGCTTTTCAAATCCCACTTTCCGACCTTTTGTCACATACTCCTATAGTGGGTAGGTGTTAAATATCAGGGACACTCCTATCATGTGAGTGTCCACGTGTTGTATCTGTTCCGATGGATACTACACCCTATAGACCGGTGTTGTCTTGGCCTTCGGGGCATGATTCCGCCGGTCTATGGGTCTGTCCTGTGCAGTTCTAGGAGCTCCACCCTCCCAGGCTTTGCCTCTCCTCTTTGGGGAGGAGTAAGTTTATAGCTTACTGCCTGAGGCGCCCCTACCAGGGAATGCCGACGGGGCTGTCCAGGCAATTTTTAATGGCTAAATCGCTCACGTTCTCGGGCGCTGCCTTTTCAAATCCCACTTTCCGACCTTGTGTCACATACTCCTATAGTGGGTAGGTGTTAAATATCGAGGACACTCCTATCATGTGAGTGTCCACGTGTGGTATCTGTTCCGATGGATACTACACCCTATAGACCGGTGTTGTCTTGGCCTTCGGGGCATGATTCCGCCGGTCTATGGGTCTGTCCTGTGCAGTTCTAGGGGGTCCACCCTCCCAGGCTTTGCCTCTCCTCTTCGGGGAGGAGTAAGTTGATAGCTTACTGCCTGAGGCGCCCCTACCGGGGAATGCCGACGGGGCTGTCCAGGCAATTTTTAATGGCGAAAGCGCTCACGTTCTCGGGCGCTGGCTTTTCAAATCCCACTTTCCGACCTTGTGTAACATACTCCTATTGTGGGTAGGTGTTAAATATCGAGGACACTCCTATTATGTGACAGTCCACGTGTGGTATCTGTTCCGATGGATACTACACCCTATAGACCGGTGTTGTCTTGGCCTTCGGGGCATGATTCCGCCGGTCTATGGGTCTGTCCTGTGCAGCTCTAGGAGGTCCACCCTCCCAGGCTTTGCCTCTCCTCTTTGGGGAGGAGTAAGTTGATAGCTTACTGCCTGAGGCGCCCCTACCGGGGAATGCCGACGGGGCTGCCCAGGCAATTTTTAATGGCTAAAGCGCTCACGTTCTCGGGCGCTGGCTTTTCAAATCCCACTTTCCGACCTTGTGTCACATACTCCTATAGTGGGTAGGAGTTAAATATCGAGGACATTCCTATCATGTGAGTGTCCACGTGTGGTATCTGTTCCGATGGATACTACACCCTATAGACCGGTGTTGTCTTGGCCTTCGGGGCATGATTCCTGCGGTCTATGGGTCTGTCCTGTGCAGTTCTAGGAGGTCCACCCTCCCAGGCTTTGCCTCTCCTCTTTGGGGAGGAGTAAGTTGATAGCTTCCTGCTTGAGGCGCCCCTACCGGGGAATGCCGACGGGGCTGTCCAGGCAATTTTTAATGGCTAAAGCGCTCACGTTCTCGGGCGCTGGCTTTTTAAATCCCACTTTCCGACATTGTGTCACATACTCCTATAGTGGGTAGGTGTTAAATATCGAGGACACTCCTATTATGTGAGTGTCCACGTGTGGTATCTGTTCCGATGGATACTACACCCTATAGACCGGTGTTGTCTTGGCCTTCGGGGCATGATTCCGCTTGTCTATGGGTCTGTCCTGTGCAGTTCTAGGAGGTCCACCCTCCCAGGCTTTGCCTCTCCTCTTTGGGGAGGAGTAAGTTGATAGCTTACTGCCTGAGGCGCCCCTACCGGGGAATGCCGACGGGGCTGTCCAGGCAATTTTTAATGGCTAAAGCGCTCACGTTCTCGGGCGCTGGCTTTTCAAATCCCACTTTCCGACCTTGTGTCACATACTCCTATAGTGGGTAGGTGTTAAATATCGAGGACACTCCTATCATGTGAGTGTCCACGTGTGGTATCTGTTCCGATGGATACTACACCCTATAGACCGGTGTTGTCTTGGCCTTCGGGGCATGATTCCGCCGGTCTATGGGTCTGTCCTGTGCAGTTCTAGGGGGTCCGCCCTCCCAGGCTTTGCCTCTCCTCTTTGGGGAGGAGTAAGTTGATAGCTTACTGCCTGAGGCGCCCCTACCGGGGAATGCCGACGGGGCTGTCCAGGCAATTTTTGATGGCTAAAGCGCTCTCGTTCTCGGGCGCTGGCTTTTCAAATCCCACTTTCCGACCTTGTGTCACAGACTCCTATAGTGGGTAGGTGTTAAATATCGAGGACATTCCTATCATGTGAGTGTCCACGTGTGGTATCTGTTCCGATGGATACTACACCCTATAGACCGGTGTTGTCTTGGCCTTCGGGGCATGATTCCGCCGGTCTATGGGTCTGTCCTGTGCAGTTCTAGGAGGTCCACCCTCCCAGGCTTTGCCTCTCCTCTTTGGGGAGGAGTAAGTTGATAGCTTACTGCCTGAGGCGCCCCTACCGGGGAATGCCGACGGGGCTGTCCAGGCAATTTTTAATGGCTAAAGCGCTCACGTTCTCGGGCGCTGGCTTTTCAAATCCCACTTTCCGACCTTGTGTCACATACTCCTATAGTGGGTAGGTGTTAAATATCGAGGACACTCCTATTTTGTGAGAGTCCACGTGTGGTATCTGATCCGATGGATACTACACCCTATAGACCGGTGTTGTCTTGGCCTTCGGGGCATGATTCCGCCGGTCTATGGGTCTGTCCTGTGCAGTTCTAAGAGCTCCACCCTCCCAGGCTTTGCCTCTCCTCTTTGGGGAGGAGTAAGTTGATAGCTTACTGCCTGAGGCGCCCCTACCGGGGAATGCCGACGGGGCTGTCCAGGCAATTTTTAATGGCTAAAGCGCTCACGTTCTCGGGCGCTGGCTTTTCAAATCCAACTTTCCGACCTTGTGTCACATACTCCTATAGTGGGTAGGTGTTAAATATCGAGGACACTCCTATCATGTGAGTGTCCACGTGTGGTATCTGTTCCGATGGATACTACACCCTATAGACCGGTGTTGTCTTGGCCTTCGGGGCATGATTCCGCCGGTCTATGGGTCTGTCCTGTGCAGTTCTAGGGGGTCCACCCTCCCAGGCTTTGCCTCTCCTCTTTGGGGAGGAGTAAGTTGATAGCTTACTGCCTGAGGCGCCCCTACCGGGGAATGCCGACGGGGCTGTCCAGGCAATTTTTAATGGCGAAAGCGCTCACGTTCTCGGGCGCTGGCTTTTCAAATCCCACTTTCCGACCTTGTGTAACATACTCCTATTGTGGGTAGGTGTTAAATATCGAGGACACTCCTATTATGTGACAGTCCACGTGTGGTATCTGTTCCGATGGATACTACACCCTATAGACCGGTGTTGTCTTGGCCTTCGGGGCATGATTCCTGCGGTCTATGGGTCTGTCCTGTGCAGTTCTAGGAGGTCCACCCTCCCAGGCTTTGCCTCTCCTCTTTGGGGAGGAGTAAGTTGATAGCTTCCTGCTTGAGGCGCCCCTACCGGGGAATGCCGACGGGGCTGTCCAGGCAATTTTTAATGGCTAAAGCGCTCACGTTCTCGGGCGCTGGCTTTTCAAATCCCACTTTCCGACATTGTGTCACATACTCCTATAGTGGGTAGGTGTTAAATATCGAGGACACTCCTATTATGTGAGTGTCCACGTGTGGTATCTGTTCCGATGGATACTACACCCTATAGACCGGTGTTGTCTTGGCCTTCGGGGCATGATTCCGCTTGTCTATGGGTCTGTCCTGTGCAGTTCTAGGAGGTCCACCCTCCCAGGCTTTGCCTCTCCTCTTTGGGGAGGAGTAAGTTGATAGCTTACTGCCTGAGGCGCCCCTACCGGGGAATGCCGACGGGGCTGTCCAGGCAATTTTTAATGGCTAAAGCGCTCACGTTCTCGGGCGCTGGCTTTTCAAATCCCACTTTCCGACCTTGTGTCACATACTCCTATAGTGGGTAGGTGTTAAATATCGAGGACACTCCTATCATGTGAGTGTCCACGTGTGGTATCTGTTCCGATGGATACTACACCCTATAGACCGGTGTTGTCTTGGCCTTCGGGGCATGATTCCGCCGGTCTATGGGTCTGTCCTGTGCAGTTCTAGGGGGTCCGCCCTCCCAGGCTTTGCCTCTCCTCTTTGGGGAGGAGTAAGTTGATAGCTTACTGCCTGAGGCGCCCCTACCGGGGAATGCCGACGGGGCTGTCCAGGCAATTTTTGATGGCTAAAGCGCTCTCGTTCTCGGGCGCTGGCTTTTCAAATCCCACTTTCCGACCTTGTGTCACATACTCCTATAGTGGGTAGGTGTTAAATATCGAGGACATTCCTATCATGTGAGTGTCCACGTGTGGTATCTGTTCCGATGGATACTACACCCTATAGACCGGTGTTGTCTTGGCCTTCGGGGCATGATTCCGCCGGTCTATGGGTCTGTCCTGTGCAGTTCTAGGAGGTCCACCCTCCCAGGCTTTGCCTCTCCTCTTTGGGGAGGAGTAAGTTGATAGCTTACTGCCTGAGGCGCCCCTACCGGGGAATGCCGACGGGGCTGTCCAGGCAATTTTTAATGGCTAAAGCGCTCACGTTCTCGGGCGCTGGCTTTTCAAATCCCACTTTCCGACCTTGTGTCACATACTCCTATAGTGGGTAGGTGTTAAATATTGAGGACATTCCTATTATGTGAGAGTCCACGTGTGGTATCTGTTCCGATGGATACTACACCCTATAGACCGGTCTTGTCTTGGCCTTCGGGTCATGATTCCGCCGGTCTATGGGTCTGTCCTGTGCAGTTCTAGGAGGTCCACCCTCCCAGGCTTTGCCTCTCCTCTTTGGGGAGGAGTAAGTTGATAGCTTACTGCCTGAGGCGCCCCTACCGGGGAATGCCGACGGGGCTGTCCAGGCAATTTTTAATGGCTAAAGCGCTCACGTTCTCGGGCGCTGGCTTTTCAAATCCCACTTTCCGACCTTGTGTCACATACTCCTATAGTGGGTAGGTGTTAAATATCGAGGACACTCCTATTATGTGAGAGTCCACGTGTGGTATCTGTTCCGATGGATACTACACCCTATAGACCGGTGTTGTCTTGGCCTTCGGGGCATGATTCCGCCGGTCTATGGGTCTGTCCTGTGCAGTTCTAGGAGGTCCACCCTCCCAGGCTTTGCCTCTCCTCTTTGGGGAGGAGTAAGTTGATAGCTTACTGCCTGAGGCGCCCCTACCGGGGAATGCCGACGGGGCTGTCCAGGCAATTTTTAATGGCTAAAGCGCTCACGTTCTCGGGCGCTGGCTTTTCAAATCCCACTTTCCGACCTTGTGTCACATACTCCTATAGTGGGTAGGTGGGAAATATCGAGGACACTCCTATTCTGTGAGAGTCCACGTGTGGTATTTGTTCCGATGGATACTACACCCTATAGACCGGTGTTGTCTTGGCCTTCGGGGCATGATTGCGCCGGTCTATGGGTCTGTCCTGTGCAGTTCTAGGAGGTCCACCCTCCCAGGCTTTGCCTCTCCTCTTTGGGGAGGAGTAAGTTGATAGCTTACTGCCTGAGGCGCCCCTACCGGGGAATGCCGACGGGGCTGCCCAGGCAATTTTTAATGGCTAAAGCGCTCACGTTCTCGGGCGCTGGCTTTTCAAATCCCACTTTCCGACCTTGTGTCACATACTCCTATAGTGGGTAGGTGTTAAATATCGAGGACATTCCTATCATGTGAGTGTCCACGTGTGGTATCTGTTCCGATGGATACTACACCCTATAGACCGGTGTTGTCTTGGCCTTCGGGGCATGATTCCGCCGGTCTATGGGTCTGTCCTGTGCAGTTCTAGGAGGTCCACCCTCCCAGGCTTTGCCTCTCCTCTTTGGGGAGGAGTAAGTTGATAGCTTACTGCCTGAGGCGCCCCTACCGGGAAATTCCGACGGGGCTGTCCAGGCAATTTTTAATGGCTAAAGCGCTCACGTTCTCGGGCGCTGGCTTTTCAAATCCCACTTTCCCACCTTGTGTCACATACTCCTATAGTGGGTAGGTGTTAAATATTGAGGACATTCCTATTATGTGAGAGTCCACGTGTGGTCTCTGTTCCGATGGATACTACACCCTATAGACCGGTGTTGTCTTGGCCTTCGGGGCATGATTCCGCCGGTCTATGGGTCTGTCCTGTGCAGTTCTAGGAGGTCCACCCTCCCAGGCTTTGCCTCTCCTCTTTGGGGAGGAGTAAGTTGATAGCTTACTGCCTGAGGCGCCCCTACCGGGGAATGCCGACGGGGCTGTCCAGGCAATTTTTAATGGCTAAAGCGCTCACGTTCTCGGGCGCTGGCTTTTCAAATCCCACTTTCCGACCTTGTGTCACATACTCCTATAGTTGGTAGGTGTTAAATATTGAGGACATTCCTATTCATATTTTACCGCATGGTAGGAATCCGGTCATCTCCTACCACATATAGTGGCGTTACTGTATTGCTATGAATAAATACATTGTATATTTTAACCTGTCACAATTTGTGGTTGTTATCTTTGTGACCCCTAGCACGGGTCTAAAACACTAATTTAAATATATAAATCAATAGAGTACGGCATAGATAAATACTAAGTATCATAATAAAAAAAAAATAAAGATCATTCAGAATTCATACTTGACCAGAAATAGAGAGTTTTTAGAAGATCACTTGTTTCAATACAGCTGGTTTATATTCAAATGATCATATATTGCAGATGTAATGATTTGATATTACATCATTGAGATGTATATAAGTATGACGATAAATACATAGGCGGAGATAATATAATGTACAAGTAATCTTCAGAGAAGTTAAAAAGTTCTGATAAGTTGGTTGTATGAAAATACAAATATTACTATACACTGTAATTATTAAAGGCGGATGAAATAAGTAAATGCTATAAATCTCTATGTCCTAAATATTTATAGAATTAGATTCTCTTAAGATAAAGGTTCAGAGGCAATCCAAAAACTAAACAAATATTTTACCATTGTATTTCTATTATATTTTATGTAGGGAATAAACCTTTGGTAAACAAATGCTAATTGAGTAACCCTTAGTATCTATCTATCTATCTATCTATCTATCTATCTCTATATATATGTATATATATATATATATGTATATATATATGTGTGTGTGTGTATCTTAATTTCAATCACTGTATGTACTGATTGCAGGTAACCGTGTGGTCCTGAGCGTTTGTCTCGTTATTCTAGCCTGAATAAACGAACTGCGTTCGATCTCATGTAACTGCCCCATGAGGGTAAAAAGTCCGAAACGATATCGTCTGCAAGTAAAACACTATAATATTTAATAAAAAATATTTATAGTTAAAAGCCCCTATAAAGATGTAATAGTCTTGAATGTAGAGCATCGTAAACTTGAGAAAGTTAGTGGTCATTTGCGACAAAGCGAGTTCCGCGCGAGCATTGCACACTGTGGACAGAACTAACAATTCCCCTCTGCTTCTCCGGTAAGTGTATATTAATTTCAATCACTGTAGTGCTGATTGCCGGTAACCGTGTGGTCCTGAGCGTTTGTCTCGTAATTTCAGCCTGAATTTACGAACTGCGTTCGATCCCATGCGACTGCCCTCAACCGCCACGCCTGCACTGATGAGAGGAAAAAGACCGAAACGATATCGTCAGTCGGTAAAAGCACTTTAATATTTAATAAAAATGTTTATAGTTTAAAGCCCCTTTGAAGATGCACTAGTCTTGAACGTATAGCACCGGGAAACTGAGAAAGGTTGTTGTCATTTGCGAGAAAGCAAGTTCCGCACGAGCGTTGAACACTGTTGGCAGCAATAACGATTCCCCCTCTCTCCCCGGATAAGTGTATCTTAATTTCAATCACTGTACGTACTGATTGCCGGTAGCCATGTTGTCCTGAGCGTTTGTCTCGTAATTCTAGCCTAAATCGAAGAACTCCCATGCAACTGCTTGCAACCTCCACACCTGCACTGATGATGTAAAAAGCCCGAAACGATATCGTCTGTAGGTAAAAACAAATTAATATTTAATAAACATATTTTTGGTAATATATATATATATATATATATATATATATATATATATTTATAAATAGATAGATAGTATGATTTATATGCTATTGTGGTAGATAATGAAAGATGGAGAGAAAATGGATTGAGAGCAGGCAGGCAGCAAGTCACATACGTATTTGATTCTTTAGACGGGACTGAAGGTCACACTCTAGCAATGCTGCTATAATCGATTCCATTGTTATTATTTTCAATGAAACCTCCTCTCGTCGGTGTGTAATGTATCGATATACACGACCAAATTACTTCTTCGACTTTCTTGCTGTGGATTATTTATTGGTGTCCAGTTTTTATTTTTATTTACTTTGTACTTCTTGTTAGTTCTTTTTTTTATCCTTTGCAACATGCTCGTGGCTTCTCGTAATGCCGACTATTGAATAGTCCCAACTTTATGTCACATAAGCGGCGACGGTGTCGCCATCGAATTGGTGGGATCGAGGAAATCTATGTGATTGCATTCGATACAGAGCGAGATTGCCAAATCAAGAAACGCTCTTCAGCGCTCCGTACTGATCTATGAGTAGCCTGAGAAGCGACGATAATGATCACAACAGCGCGTTTTCGATCATTTAGAAACGGTGTAGCTTGGGAAAATAGCGTAAGAAAGATGCCATACAAATATAGGCAACGTATTAGCGTGGTGGAAAAATAGTTAATGCTGGTTCCTATTATACACACTTTTTCCATCCAATTTTCATGCAGCTACAGCATACAAAGGTAAAATCTATAGATTATTAAAAGATTATAGTCGTATTTTGAGTTTAAACATGTGATAGTTTGACAAACACCGACTAGGCAGATAACACATTACTAAAGTAGTAGTTTCATGATATAAACTGCCGAGTTCGAATCTCACCTGTGTCTTAAGTATTTTTTAACTGGATACGTGCTTTGTAACTTTAAAGAAGTTGACATAACTAATAACATAAATAACATCACATCAATATTTTCTATAAACTAAATTTTTTTTTTATAATCTGAAAAAATAGGCATACAGTGTATTCGGCATCAAATTAAAATGAATTACTTTTACTTTAAAACATTACTGTTTTGTTATTTCGTCAATTTTGCGGCCTATAAATCTTTTAATATATTTAATCCATGAAAACATAGCTTATTGTTAATGATTAATTATGTCAGATGAGCTAAACACATGTAACCATTTGACTCATATATGACGTTGTATATTAGCCTTATTACGCAATGCCTAAATGGTATAGTGCAAGACTTGCAGAGGTGCTAAGCTAATTTCTAGGAGGAAATAATTTGAAGCTGAAGTTATCTAAAAAGAGATTAGCCGCTTCGGTAGGGGTAACTATATATATGAAATGTGTGAATAAAATTCTGATCACGGTAGATTAGAACAATGCGTAGGTGGTTAAATCATTATCGAAGTATTGAAGAAACTGACTTAAACTGAAGTTGGGAGTCCCAACTTGATTATAGTTTTCGTCTACAGAAATCTAATTCAATTAAATTCAATTTATTTGCATAAAATAAAACAAGCATGTTTCAGTTGCCATGTATGGAAAGGGTGGTAGAAATTTAAACTGTAGAGGATACAGTAGCCCAGCACCGTCTCAAATTCACTTTGAATTGATGAGTTTTTGGCGAATTTATTATCTCACTTGGGAGTCTATTCCAACGTTCAGGAACCCTGATTGAGAAGACGGGCCCTCCTTCGGTTTAATCGAAATCGACGGTGAAATAGTTTATTGTACTGTCTGCATAGACCCATTTCTGGTGCATGAGTGAGCAATAGGTCCTGAGGGATATCCCAATAACCATTGAGGAGATTGTAGGCCAACATTAGATCACCGCGTAATTGTCGGCTCTCAACGGAGAAAAGATTAAGTCGGCTTTCATAAGGCAGATCAAATAGACCCTGCGCCATTCGAGTAGGCTGTCTTTGAACTCTTTCCAGATGCTGAATATAACGTATTAGATATGGAGTTAATGCCTAGACACCATACTCTAACAGTGAACTGACGAGAGAGACATAATGTGGTAGAAATATTTCAGGAGTGAGTTTGCAGAAAGAACGTCGAATGAGAAATAGAAATGTGCTGATGTCTCCTTCTGCCCCTCTTTCCATCCTCCCTCTCTCTGTGAATAATGATAGTAATTAGCAAAAAATGGATTGTTATTTTACAACGTGGCAACTAAAGATACATCAAGATGATGAATCTAGAAATAACCATATTGCGTAGAATACGGATATATACTTTGTTACACTTATTTACTTCATAAGTTACAGCATACCCATTGCAAAATAGATTATTAAGTGGCATTCTTAACAGAAAAGAGTATCTTAAAAAGTAAGGAGAAAACACTAAAACAGTAAGAGGCGAAAATTTGGGAAAATAGAAACAACATAAATTCATAAAAATTACGATATCATCACTACACAGCAATAGCATGGCGAATGGCGTTTTTCTTTTATTTGCAAAATGATAATTCAATTATCGTATAAATAATCTATCGCCACTGAGTAATCTTAAGACACATCTTTCTAGTATGTTTCCGGCATCATTTAAAACCTCGGAAATATTACGATATTATTTCTTACTTTTCATCAAACGTCATATAGTTCTAGTATTATATACATATTTATATTTTCATTAATTTCATAATTATTATTCAGAATAGTTTACTAATGAGTTAGTAATGCTAAATTACTATTGAAAGTATTAAAATACTAATACACAAAATGGCAATCGTTATGCTATTACTACGAGCGGTTAAATCGATGTTAACACCGAGAAAAAGAATAATTAGGGTCAGATTTATTTGTATCTAGTCCAAGGGGTTTCCGAGGATGCGCCAAAGCGAAACTGATTTAATTTGAACGCCAATTATAATGACATTGTAATATCAGTTACTTTGATAACGGATTATCACAATTTTAGAAAATGTTAAGCTTTACTCGACAAAATAAACCCTTTTTAAGGTCAAACGGTTTAGTCCCTTATGCTGACATGTTTAGACTTATTTGATATATTTTATTGCCTGAATTCTTGCAAGTCGTAACAGAGTGACGGGAGATGTCCAACTCTGATTTTACTGAGATTTAATCCCACAAATTGATATCGACTCTAAAGATTTGAGCAAATGCAACTACTTTCAACTAGCCTAATAGATGAGTAATTCCACAGAATTAAAGCTGTTTTTTGTCATCACTTGAAGTGTACATGGTAATGAGATGTTACCGGTTACGTAACGCATTGCGCCAATGTTAGATTGTTCGAATCAGGAAGAGTTCAGTTTAAAAAGCTAGTTGAATATAAAGAGAAAATCGAAAGTTAGAATATTTCTGTTGGATATATCCTCCTCTTTCTTTTTCTCTTAATCTCTATAATCTCTCTATAATTTCAAACGTAGTGATATTCACTTTTATTGATAATGTACTAATATATCCTGGAATAATTGGTGTGGTATTCGCCCTAGGTCTACATATGCATGTATATCTCGACCAGATGGAATAACATAGAGTATTCCTAAATGATAACCGATCTGGTACTGGACAGTCAAAACGGCGCTTAAGTTCGCTGTGTCAATAATGTGTATTAATAATGCCCTATTCCGTTGTTATTATTCCTTTTTCCTTTCTTTTTATAACTGGTTAAGTAGATAGATAGATATACATATAGATAGATAGATAGATAGATAGAGAGAGAGAGATAATTAGAGAGAGAGATAGAGAGAGAGAAAGAGAAAGAAAGTGACGTAAGCGAGAGTGATGGATATCATACAAAATAAGAGCGGGGTCTCAAAGAACGTAGATCGAGAGAAGGTGAAGGTGAAATAAACTTAGTAAGCGATGCCCACTTGGTGAGCTAATTGCCAACTGCGACAAATTAGAACAATTAAAACGGAAGCTTTTTTCAAACATAACTCAACCCCCAAAATGTAGGAATATTTTTGCTTGGCTTTTATGTTAGTAAAATCTATTCATAAGGTCTTATAGAAGGACATATTAATTCACTAAACTTTAGTGAAATAATAGATACTCTAATTTCACATACGTCATAAGACAACGGCATGTATATACTTGTTTAGCAGTAGTTAACAATGTGATAACTTACACTTATTAAAGTTTTTAAGTCTCTCTTATTACGGAGCATTACACGGCCTATTTTGATCAATTAAATATATTTATTTATTAAATTTTATTTTTAGTTTACCATTTTATAATTGTTTTATTTCTCTTTCCTCACATGTTCTTAATTTATTTTGTCCACCGTATTGTTTTTAACTCTATTTATTTCTTGTTGTCACTTTCGTTTTTTGCTAACAACCATGTCTTTTATCTCCTTTCTCCTTACTTGTCACTCTTAACACTTCCCATCCTTCTCATCATCTCAAATAACTACTACACACAGCATCAATTGCCTCCTCCCTCCTACCACCGTTTCTCCCACCCTGGATATTGTATAAAAATGTTGAGTTTGGTTTCAATAAAGAAACATAACAAAACGAATATAGACAGAACTCATTTACTGAGCTATCTTGTTCCAACTTAAATGATGTGTCTGTGTCTTATTTTACTAGCATGTTACATTGCGTGTCCACATTTCCATGACCAATTTTATATAAAAGAAATTATTAACATTGTGGAATAAACTTTTCCGTGACTATGCGGAGTATACCCGGATAGTAATTCTACACATTCTTCTACAATTTGCGATCTATCACTGAAACAATATTTACTAACCAAACAAGCTACGTTCGCTGATAACTTTCCGTTTTCTCTGAATCTCGAAAACTTTAAGTTCTTCATGCAGCGTGATAAGACTAGCGTCGGTTTCTTATGTTTATTTCTAAATACAAGTCACTAATTTTAATATTCGCTATAGTAATGCGTTTTAATTACTATTTTTGAAATATAAAATAATATCTTTGGCCAGTTAATTACTGTATTTGGTTCACTATTTCAGACGAAATTGTTACTGAAAAAATGAATGTAAATGGTTTCATTTGAAAACAAAATTTGATTTTGCTGTTAGAAATGGCAATGAACTCATTTTTGGCATAAATACAAATAAACAAATACACTCAAATTTTCATTTTCTTTCGCTTTTCGCTGTATATATATATATATATATATATATATATATATATATATATATATATATATATATATATATATATTACTATTTCATGTATCCGCATAAAATTCTATAAGGAGATATTATTTTTGATGTATCAATTTTCAGTATTTCACTCAACGGTGCTCGATAGGTAAGTAGAGCTAGGTAGTAAGCTATGAAAATATATTTATGGTAAGTAAGCTATACAGAGGCTCCCGCGTTTCATCCCCGGGGGAATCCTCAGGCTAAAATTCATAGAGTTATTTTTGTCGGGTGTTTTTATATACACGGCTAGCTAGTTAACCAATCAGATTATTTGTTGTTCTCTCAGCCAATCGTTGGGCTTCCCACGAACAAAGGTGTGGTTGGTGTTACTTCCTATATCCTGTTCTATTGTTCTGTTTTCTAGGCAAATCTATAGCAAATAAAAGAAAACCTGTTTCGATTTGGAACGATTTTTTAAAGTTGAAGTGAACGATTTAATGCTGTCCTTATTACCTCCTCTATCTCTCTCTAGCTCTTTAAACAAGTATAATTATCTCCAATTTATTATATCGTTTTAATACACTGCAAAATATAGGCGCGTTTCCAGTTGGTGCCATATGTTAAGTATACTTCAGAAATAGCTAAATAAAACGTCTATGGATGCAAACGTGTATTATTTACAATTTTCTTCATTACAATTCTTTGTGATTTTCTGTAGATAATTTCATTTATTCAGATATTATAATGGTTATACAGAATTGCTTTAGCCCCCTCTTCTGTGTAAATGCCTTAGATAGTTACGAAAGCCAGTTTCTAAGTTATCAATCGATAGAACCACACATAACTTAATAACGTAATATTCTTAATCTATCTTCTGACTTTCATGTCGATATTTTCGTAAGAGCGGAACACTAATAGTGTTATCAGTGCGAGTCTATTAATCTTTTGAGCAGCAATTTTGTAGTCGAACCAGCAGATTCCATCTCGAACCCGCCCCATTCTTTCTACAAGCCGCTATCGCAGACGACCTTTTTGTTCGCCTTTAAACACCGGTAGCTTTCATTATACGTTGTATAATATTTATCCGATGCAATCGTATGATACAGTCTCACCGGATGTGCCCTACATGTCTTTTAACATGGCTGATCCGTTCGGTCTCGAGGTTAAACTTAGTAAATAGATTAGTAAATAACTATGGACGACTAACGTTACTGTTATTTAATGATAGTGTTGTGAAGTTGTCCGACAGTAAATAATAAATAAAGGAAGTCAAGTCGAGGATTGGTTTAACAAATGTATTAACAAAGTAAGAAAGTGACTAGCACTTGGCTAGACAGTTACAAGACTGTGCTTTGTCTTCTCTGTGTCTCTGGTGACTCGCACTATTTATAGTGACAACCGGTGCAGTTTCTCCTGTGTAAGAACGGCCGGTGTAACAGATAGCTATTTGAAATGCATCATTAACAACAAGTATGCATTTCTAGATGCCTTCTTGGATTTTTTACATAAAAATCAAGCTATGTTGGCATGGCCAATTTGTTGTTCTGTGACGAGTGCATAAAAAAGTGATGAACGGTTTACAGACAAAAGCTGTTCTATCTTCAGCCAAAAATATTTCTTGACTTAGTCAATTTTCTTTTCTACCATTTTTCGGGGAGGGGGGTATATTCCCCTACATCAAATCGATATTGTATAACACTCAGCCCTCGCGGCGTCAAATATGTGCAGAAGTTACCGTGTCAAATTGCGGCCTGCAAACTCTGTTAATGCGCACTACTGGAAACCATTAATCAGATGAATATTTTCTCACATTTTAATGTCTATCGCAGTGTCCATACATTTACATTAGCAAAACTGAACTTCATCTACACACTGAGTGCAAACAAAGAAATTAACCAATTCTTATATTTACATATTCTGTTTTAGGTTCCTCTTCAAAAAAGAAGAAAAACACTCCCTCTCCACTACCATGCATAACTAAGTATTTTTTATGTAACTTTATGACTGTTAGCTACGTCTCTTTTGATATAAGAAGAACACATCTCAAAACTTATATTAGTGAAATCGAAAATAAGAATCTATACACGTGATAAGAGTATTAGTGAACTGTGATATTATTGTAACTTGAGAGATAGATATAATTGAAATGCGGTAAAAATAATACGGGTGAAAAGAAATTGAAGTGTTTTATTGTCTTATGAAGACGACTGGTAGAATTGGCCAATCATATTATTTGTTGCTAAGATAGTACGAAGTAGCTATTGTGCCAATTGGCCTGATTGGATTGAATGTTTATAATAAACACTAATACTTTACAACTGCTGACATTACTCAAGTGATCACGTCTATGTGTGATTCGAACTGAATAGCGTCACGTGATCTTCTTCGAATCATGCTTGTTTTATATTCCATTCAAGGTTAAAAAGTATATCCTTTCGCATTTGCTTAGAGTATTAGATCGGACGATATACCGATGATCACAACTAACCAGAATATTATTTCGTTATTGAAAGCATTTTAATAATAAAAGGAAACATAAGGAACATTCAAAACAATACACAAGAATTTTGGAAAGCAGACAGAAGACGTCAACATGATGTAATAAAATATAGAAATACACACGCACACAATATAGATATAACGAGGGTAACACCTTCCGTCAATAATGACGGAAAATATATTTTTTCCGGTTTCGCAATAATATCTATCTAAATAGATAAATGCGAAAGTTGAGTCCATTTTTCACGCGAACGGTGAAGTCAAGACGCCTTATTTCAAGTTAATTCAACTGTACACAATAAACGCACCATCTTATTTAATATAATGCTTGTGATATAAGTCGCAAAGTTAACTAATTTACAAATTGATTTTGAAAAAAAAATCAATTAACTAGTATTATCTGTTATTTTTTTGTAATTCAATGATTATTTTGATTTCTATATAAAAAAAATAGTTCTGTTTTGCAATATTTATTTTTTGTGTTCAAATGTTCCTTTTCTTACAACGACCGACTTGATTGTCAACAAGTTCTGATCTATCACTACATTGCAAGTTAAAAAGCAAATGGGTTTCTTATTTCTATTATATTTTTTACGGTCACATTTAAAAGATAAATACATGTGTATCAAAATTGCCCAAATGTCAAAGTTTATCTATCAATTAAATAAATAAAGAAGATGTTATGTCGTGTTTACAACAAAGATATGAATGAAATGTTTATTATTTAATTTTCATAGTATTTTACATTGGAAAATTTGCCAAATTATAGCGAGCCGGCAAAGTCAGCTAGTATTCATATGAAGTAACGTCTGAAGTAAGAAAAAAGACACACAAAAGTAAAAGACAACTGGAAATCTAAAAAGTAAAGAAAAAGAAGATGCAAAAATCGGTTTAAAAAGCAGACAAAACGAAAAATGTTATTCCTCAATTTCCATAAATACTTGAAATAGATTCTTCGGGCAGTTTTTCACTTGCTAACAATGACATACACCCACTCACCCCTTTTATATATATATATATATATATATATATATATATATATATATATATATATATATATATATATATATATATATATATATATGATGATTTTTATTTATATAAACATGTACATAATCTGCGGAATTGGCATGTCGACGTTCTTTTCAAATATTACCTAAGGGAAGGATCAGATTTTCATTCCGCTATATGAGATCTCAATTTCTAACAGCTGTCGATCAATAACATCGACATGCTGATGTCGCATATCATGTACATATATGTATAAATAAAAATATTCATATATATATATATATATATATATATATATATATATATATATATATATATATATGTATATATATATATATATATATAAAAACTCTATTTTATATTGAGCACTCTCTATAAGCCCGGTTGAGATTCTTTGGATTTTCATCCTGTTGATGTTTACTTTACCTCGATTACTATATACATATATAGAAATACATGCAAATAAATAAACATTGCCTTTTAATTTATTTATTCATTTATGTATTTATTTGTTTTAACTGTGAACTCCTTGATTGACCGTTTAATAATTTCAACCTTACCTACTGAAATATAATTGTTATCCAGACTTTTACCGGTGTATTTGTGAGATTGTGACAACAATTCTAACTAAACCTATACTAATTGAAAAGTGATCTATGAGCAATGAAGCGTATATATTGTAGAATACTTTTAAATTATTAACCTTTAAAAATGTATTTAACAAATCGCATTGTCATTCATGACATGCCTGATCGAGTGAATGCGTTATGTTCTCCTATTTACGCCAATCAATTTGTGAAGGAGGGCGTGATACAATCATGTGTTTGCATTGTATCGTTGTTGTTTTTTTTATGTCATGTGCACAATCCATAAAACCTCCATACTGAATAATATCAAGTACGTATTGTTTAAACTATGATGTCGGAAATTACCACTATCTTTAAATACATCACTGGCAGTTGGGGCGACCATATCACTACGTCCATAACCGCGATCGCAACCCTATAACTTCGTCTAAAATTAAACAAAACTTTAATCAAAATCTCAATTCAATGAAATAATTGGAAAACTTGTAACTTATAAAATGCTGAGTGATAGTATTTATTCTTATTATGTTATAGTAATATATCCACATTATTTTCTTTTACTATTTGCGGTAGGCTAATAACTTATATTTTATGACTGGTGACTCCGTAGCTGCAGTGTATCAATTCCTGTCTCTGTTACGTCAGGTGTTTTGTTGTTTTGATGACACGTAGCAGTATAAAGCGTAACATTAACGTCGCTCTCTTTATTTGTTCTCATTGGTTTTCTGCATGCATCGTTTTTTGTTTTAATAACAGAGCTTTAAAAGGTATGAATAATAATAACAGCAGACGGTCATTTGGGGTTTAAGAATGTATTCAGGATTTTATTTTTTTAACAGTACACATAAGATATACATAATGCCCTCCCCCCATGGGTCCTTCACCAACCACTGCTTGCAGGAGGAGAAAGCAACTGTCTCAAACACGCTCCATCTTACCTGATATGTAAATTACTGTGTCTAACAATATTTTCACACACGCAATCTTGCTATAATCATTTTAATTGATTCGATACAACATATCTTTCCTCTGTCAGACTACACAAGTTTCATTTACAACACAGATTTATAATGTAATTTAATTTTATACGTTTATAACAGGTACGTTTAACTTCTATTAAGACTAGATTACTTAAAATAAATCTCAACTAAAATCTTACTGTCCATGGAATCCATTCTTTATTATATAATCAAAAAAATGTTTAGCATTAATAAAAAGAAGAATTTAAACTTGTTACATTGTGGACATATGTTTAATCCAGTAATACATTTCTCATTTGGACGTAAATCTCGATATGTAAACAGATGAGCGACCAAATAACATTTTCTCTTTAAAATAATAACAAATAATTAGCGAATAGCCATATTTTATTGGATGGTGTCTAAACACTTATATGCAATTAGAACAATGTTTGAAATTCACTGTTTCCAAATGTTGAGGGTAATCGCAGGAATAATATTGAAACAGAGCAGTAATCATAGTCGGGTTAAGTTAAAACTATGTTTATTATATTTCATTGTGGTCTTTCGTCCAGTGTAAAATATGTAAAAAGCTAATATACAAGCACCAAAAATATGGAGAATTTAAGATAGCGACTTCCACCACATTGAATATGAACTAACTTTCAATTTTCTAGAGTGTTATGTAATACAATATTTAGGATTTCATGTGTGGAATTTATTCCATGGTCAACTTTTGAATATCGAGTTTACTGTAAATTGAAATAATAGGTCAAATTTCGGACTTTCATAAAATATATTACCATTGTTTCAAATTTATATCTAAACCTAATGTTCTTGTAGTATTTATCATCGTGAACAACAAATAAAAATAAACAAAACATAGGAGCATCAGAAAGTGTATAAATATGATGTTTAAATAGATGATCGCCATTGAATCAAAATACCTAATATCTACATAGGATACTAATCGTTCTAAACAATTTCAAAAATGAAAGTTAGTTAACCTAAAAATGAAAAGGATTTTGGTTGATCGATGTTTAGGTGTTTTCAGGATTGTCTTCACCTGATACAATAAGGTTATTCACTGTGCTATAACGTCTTTAAAAGTAAACTGGGGGCATTGTTCCTGTTGCATTTTTCTAAGAAGTCCAGATATGTATTTCTCATTTTCATGTTGAATTAGTTTATGGCTCATATGTTAACGTATGTAATCCTGACAACTCAATCCAGATCACTCCATAGTTACAGTGAATCAAGTGAAGCAAGGCACCCGGATTGTTACTGGTATGTCTTTTCTCTTGGAACAACCCATTCACATTTTGTAGGATCACGGTTTAACTTGTATCCAACCATTCCATGACTTAACGATGAGGGATGTCTTATAGCTGAAGCTGTGGGTAGCAATTGTTCTGATACGAAGAATGGCTTTGTTGCAGCTATATTTTTGCAAAGGTAACTATTAGACAGCGGTGATGAAAAACCTAACACGGTCCTCTAAAATAATGGCACCTTTTTTCACACCAAACACACTTTTTATAGCTATTGGATCGTAATTTGTGAAATACAGGTTTTAGTTAGGAACTGATGATTCTAGATGTAGTGTAACATCCTGTTAAAGTATGTGTAATAAAACAGTAGCAAAGTATTTTCAAACAAAGCGTTTCCTGTTTTAATATTGTAAACATCTGAACTCCCTTTAGTTGCACCGACAGAAATGAGTGTATTCGAGAACAGCTAAATTGTTGCAACTTCATTTCTTAACATTTCTGCATCTGCACTGTGTATCACAGTGAGTTTCAATGTCTCGGTTGCACTGTTAATATGTTACTACTGAACGATTCGTTTTACTTATTTGGAAACGAAATTCACTCCCTATTGCGATAGGATACCTGCCTCCCCCAAAGCTGATAAGTGTATTATTCTGTAGTAGATATATGCTACGAACAGTACTATGTATAGTGGACTGTATGCAACGGTATTCGAGTGTATTAGGCTAATTCTATTGGATGACCGGTAGTGTTATTATTTTATAAGAAATATACGGTGTAATAAACCATCCTCATTGGTTATTTTTTGTTATTATAAGTTCTGACAAAGTTATATCAGCTTGCGGCAAGAATTTAGACAACGAATCCATCAAATATATGGTAAAGTCAACTATATGAACTGGTAAACAAGGATTAAAGACGAAATCAAAATTTGTGAATATATTCAGTCACGCGCGTGCTTTGTTTCATTCAGTGAATACATGCAAATCACATTGTGAACGAAATAATCCGACTGACGTTGATCAACTTCAAACGTGGTTCGCTAATCGAATTCACACTACAAAGAAGGATTTACCTCTACAGATACAAAAAAAAAGTCCAACAAACATTTTTTATCATCAGTCGTACAGGTGCGATAATGGACAAGGATTACTGTGGATTTGTTGTGTTTTATTCAGTACAACTAAACATCATCTTGAAGAAAGACGTGTCAAAGAAGAAACCATTTTAAAATAGTAAGAATACTTGTATTGTTCGATAAGAAAATGTATGATGGACCGTGAATCAAATGCGAACTCAGACCATTAACATAACTATACAAGATAAAAGTGTAATACTTTATAATAACTAATAATAGTACACTCACTGTTATTAGTTTTTCTAAAATAAAAAATGTTTTTGTGTCGAGTTCTGCTGAGTATTTTCAATATGGAACAATTAGTCGAAATAATTAAAATGCTGTGTACGAGCATGCAGCAACAACAACCTCGATACCAAAAGCTGCAGAAAAGTTTCGAAAAAATTCTGAAACAGACCACCGATGAAAAAACAACAACTTTTTTTTTACTGACGAAGGAATTGCAAATTATTTATGTGAATTTGTATACGAATCTGATTGTGGCGTTATATTTCCAACATATTTCAGACGATATGAAATGATATTTACAAAACGGTGCCTAGATTGTTCGGATGAAGAACGGGTACTCCTGTAATTACAGAAACTGGGAAAAGAGGTGAATACCAAATATACGAAATTGCTCAGAGAATCTGAGGAAGTTCCATTCGATGATACTATAGGTTTACTGTCAAAGATATTCGCCAAAAGAAATCGTCTATTCTACACGCGAAACAAATATCTAAACATCGTGAAAACGGCTAACGAGGACTGTTTGGCATCCGCAGAAACAGTAAACTCTTTGGTTAAGCAATTCAAGATAGATGCAATCTCCAAAGATTAATTAAAATAACTTTATTCAAGAACAAACCGCTCCTAAGTTCAAATATATAAATTCTCACATTTTGACAATGATGGAGCAAGACACGAAAATAACGTTACAAAGAGTGACAGAAGAATACCAGCGTCTTATTAATGTTAAAAGGGATAATACCCACATTGAGGTTAAAAGTGTTGCCAAAGTACAACGCATAAACCCTTCAAAATCTCTTAAATTAAAAAACACAGGAAACTTCGAGACTAGAGGAAATACTAAGCATACTAAGATGTCTGTTTGTATAAGAAATTATCTGTGAATATTGCTGAATTATGGGTTTTAAATCGTCTGTTTCCGCAAGAATAAAGTGAAGGATGTTGAAAAAGTAAACGCCGTGTTGTCAAACAAAATCCAGAATAGTGACAATCGAAAATACGTAGATGTACGTATAAATAGTCGTACAATCACTTTTGTACTGGATTCTGGGTCAGTCATACGTATTATTGACGAACAAACATGGAGAAAAATTAGAAAACCAACATTATCAGAAACCAAGACAATTGCCGAAGAGGTTTAAGGAAAAAAAATTTTTTAAATAATTACAGTGCGATATTTCTTTCTGTGGCAAAACTAAGAAAAATTATGTGGTTATTCAAGGGGTTAATTCATGTATCTTCGGAATAGCCTGGATTGTACTGTTAAAATTATTTGAACTCATAATGAAATATTTTGTCACGAAATAAACAGTGCAGAAAAAAAATATATTAAAAATGAAAAAGATCATGAATGAATTGAAAAAAAATACCTCAGAGTTTTGATCTGATGGGTTGTGTGTATGTACAAAGACAGAAGTCAAGTTTGAACTTAAGGAAAATGTCACCCCCAATTTTTTAACCAAAGAGAAACGCCCCTCTTTCTTCCTAAGACACAATTAACAATTAACTGGAAATATTAGAAAAATCGGAGGTATATCTAAGGTAGACCATGCAGACTGGGCGTCGCCCACCGTCTACGTAAAAAAAGAAACACAAAGAAATAAGAGTGTGTGCCGATTTTTCAACGGGTTTAAACGATTGCTTGAAGGATCATGATTATCTACTCTCTTCACCAGAAGACAGTTTTCGAAGTTAACTGGAGGAAAGATTTTTTTCAAAAATCGATCTATATGACGCATACTTGCAGGTTAAAGTGAACCAGGAATGCTCAAAATATTTGTGCATAAATACACATAAGGGAATTTTAAAACTAAATAAGCTCCCTTCTGACTTATAGGTCGCCCCAGCTTTGTCCCAGCAGATTATACACACTGTTGAGGGGTCTTAAGTTTGCTATCGCCTATGACGACGATGTTCTAGTCAAAAGTAAGAATTTTCACGAATACAAAAAAAAACACATCAGAACTATGTTCAAACGACGGGAGGAATTCGGTTTCAAATTAAGTCCCAAGAAGTGGCAACTCTTCATGGAAAGAATTAAATACATCGAAAAAGTAATATACAGTGAAGACAATAAAACTGAACCCACCGAGGGCCGATGCAATTAAAAATACGTTAAAAATAGAACGTTTTGTAAAACTATGCCGACGTTGTCAATTGGCTACAAGGTCGCCTCCGATCAAACGAATCCTTTGCCCCAAAACGGATTCGTCGTTGGTACGTCTACATATAGACTATGCTGGACCGATTAATTGATATTATTACTTGATATTGGTGGACTCCTTCTTGAAATGACCTGAAGTATTCAAGTGCAAGCATCCTACATCTAGGAACACCATCAGTGTATTAGATGAAAGTTTTTGTCGTTTCGGGGTCCACCGGACACTGGTCAGAGACAATGGTCCGGCGTTCACAGAAAAATAATTTAAGGATTTTTGGATTTCCTTGAACATTGAACACATTACTACACCAGTATATCATCCTAGATCGAACGCCCAAGCCGAAAAATTTGTTAGCACGTTACTGAAAAATGAATATATGGACACAGAAAAAAACTATCCAGAATTCTTTATAAGGTGACTCTAAATTGAAACAACGACTGGAAGTTGTCCCCTGCGGAACTTATGTTCGCAAGGTAATTACGATCGATTTCCATAGATTGATACACTATCCAAAAAAAGTTGCTAAAAAGGAAGAAGATATAAACATAATAAGATACTCCCAGGAGATACGGTATATTTCAAAAATTTCAAAGACGGACAAAGTTATTGGATGGATGGTATAATTCCGAAAATGATTGCCAAATTGGTCTCCACCATAAAAAGTCAAAAATTCGTGTGTAAAATACGCATTGAATAAATTAGATCATGTTATGCTTGAAATAATGAAAAAGCAAAGAAAGAAGTCCCAATGGAGATTCTATGTGATGATTTTGACATGCCATTACCCAATATTGTACACGAACCTATGTATACATCTACTGGACCAGCCTTACGAGCCCAACAAAATTTGTCTTCGCCCTAAACTGGAAAGGATCCAATTCCATTAGTTCGAAACAAAAGAAAAAGCACACGTGAAAGTAAACCAGTGGAGCCTTTCAGCCCGGATAAAAAAAACATACGAAGCAGAAAAATCACGGGAGATTTTCAGGTTCGGGAGGAGGTTTTGTTATGGGAGACCTGACTTCCTTCAAGGCCGATAAATATACTAGTATGTAGTAGATATATACTACGTACAGTAGTATGTATGGTGGACTGTATTCGACAATATTTGAGTGTATTAGGTTAACACTATTTGATTACCCATAGTGCTATTTATTTGTACAAAATATACGTTGTAATAAACCATCCTCCCTTAAAGACCTTACATTCTGGTTATTTTTGTAATTATGATGTCTAACCAAGTTATATCACTCTCTTTCCGACATCTTTATTTTACCTTTATAATCCTGACTGTTTCAAGAAATAATGTTTCTTCACAAGTAGTGGTTGATTTACAATGATGTTTGATCTTTAATATTCGTTGGCAATGAATGCTGCTTCACCATACTGTTCTGCGATGAAAGATATATAAGTCTCAGCAATTAAACTATATAGACTTCATTCAGCTAATTCTGATCTGCGAGGGAATAACACTTATCGAAAATAAAGTGACCAGTTTTCGCCATAGATTACAAGAGGGCATCATCAACGGAACAGGCAGACTTTCTTAGAACCGATAGAAGAGCTTTTATTTAACTTACGTTATCGCTGTTTATATTCAAATAAAGTGGGTGAGTATGAGCAACTTCACACTTTATAACCACATCTAAACTAAACATTAAAGTCTGACACACGACCAAAAACCTCGTAAAAATCAATCGATTATTCTGTATTCAACATCATGAAGTCTTTAGTGATACCAATGTCTTTGATCCATTCTGATGTTTGCGCGAATAAGAAAATATAACATGACATGTATATAACAATGTAGCTATATGTAATGTAAAGTCCATGCACATATGCATAATCATCATCCTTGACTATTATTTGATATTGCGCATTTGAGAATAGAGTATATACTTGAATTTCTATTTCATCATTCTCACCTTCACAATATAATTTTTCTATTTCCTGGATAAAGTTATCAAATTCCGATTCATTATCAACAACCTTGAACGATATTTCTTGAAATGATTTAAACGACAGCATTGCATTCAAAGTTCGTCTCTATTGTTAGGTTACACGTTACGTAAATCCAGTCAAGGACACATGTCCGTTTGTCCAAAGCCCAACTTTTATTTTCCGAGCTAATAACCAACAACAACAACAATCAAGGGAGATCTCTCTAAAAACCTGTTTCAAAGGAATATACCTCTAATATCTAAATACAAGATAGATAAATTAATCTCTATGATCTAAGTCCACTTAGCTCCACCACTATACCAACCGTCTCCAGCAGATAAATCAGTGCATTAAAGCCCCAAATAACAAGATTGCCCCATTCACTGGAGTACTGTCTTCAACGCAATTACTTATTTCAAATGGTTCACAAATGTGGCTATAGATTGGAGGTGAATTCCAGGATGTACAACCTATGTATTGGCAGTAATAGTACAGAGATTAACCTTACTGAGAATATTTGATATTTAGTGTGTGCATAATTCTTTGAAACTGTTAAACAGCATATCAATTATGTCTACTTGATCAGTAAGTAAAATAATTTGGTGTTGTGACAGGTGTATTTTGATAAGCGGTATTCTCTGATTGAAATATTTTTTCTCAATCATGATGTTTAGTTCACATATATTTTCTTTTGAACTAATGTAGCTAGACTATTGTCTACCAAATGTTACAGCTGCAACGGGTACACACTATCAGTCTTTTACAATATAAAAAACTAACTCAGAATTGAAATACCCCCAGAAAGTGTATTAAAGAACAATGTTTGTTATCAAATGTCAAATATGAAGATTACTCAATATCTAATATGGTGGAATCCACCATATGGTATTGTGAACATTTCTGGTGACTGTATGTTGGTCTATTATTCACCAGAAAATGCAATAAGACAATTTCTAACAGTTTTGGAGAGGAAGCACTATTTATGTTATACCTTGACTTTACTGGTATCAGTTTCTGCAAAATACGATTTCAGAAAATAACGTATTTAAAAAAAGAAAACAAGTGACGCCCACTTGTTATTATACTAAAATAATATCTTAAGTTTGTATAATTAGTATAACACCCACACTTATTATAACTATAGAGAAGATACATAGCGGATACATAGCGGGGGAAATATGCGTACTTTTGCAGGACTATTTTTCTTATTATCAATGTGGGCATCGAATACCTATTACTGGCTATGTGTGTTAATCGGTTCCATATCTCTAGCCTTGCTATTTACCTTGATCTTGAAAGTCAATTAGATAACTGTTACTTGTTTTTTCTTATATTTACGGACGACTTCGACTGAATTTATAGACTAGTAATTCTGTCTTAGTTTTCTGGGCGTTTTATCTTTCAGCTAGTTTATTTTTAATATTAACTGGGTAAAAAAAGACTTTAAAATATTTTTATACGGACAGCATATCGCCAAAAGAAAAAAAGTTCACTATCTGCTTCGTCGTTGAAATGAATTAAATTATTTTTCTCAATGAAGTTAAATAACACAATTCCTAAATACCGTATGTGAGTATATATTTTTTATTCTAGTTTACTTTTGCTAGATAAGATTTTCAAAATCCTTTTATATTCAACATTCTAGCTAGAGGAATAATTCACTTTAATTTTAAGTCTTTGGTTTTTAGGATGTAGGGTATTTTTGACATAATTTCTGCTTCTACCATTGCACAGCACTTACTCCCATTTCAAGTCAGATATGTTTGTAAGCAAGCAATTAACGCATTCTGTCGAATTCTTTCGCCGCGCAGTCGAGAGCTCGCTTTACAATTAAACGCCGTGTTAATTAGAATGTGTTGGCGCATCAAAAGATATAAGTGGATGGTGCAAAACGGGCGCTGTTGGGAGAAGGGCTTAAAAGAGAAAGTGTGTTATGACCTTCTCTCTATCTCTCTCTACCAGATAGAATGAAGCAAGTCAAGCAAGAAATCTGTCGTGTGTTGACGTGCGTTTATTCTGATGGGCGAGATGGGGTGATTACCATGAAACCCTTGAATGCTAATAAGAACACGGATTTACATGCAGCAATCTCCTATAGGGGGCACTTGCTTTACGAACCATGCGGACCGCAAAAGGAGGTATTTGCACGCCTGCCCATGACAGTCATTATGACATCAGAGTTAGTTTAATATGATCAATATAACCAATATAGTCAAAATCTATATTCACTGATTGATATGGAATCGAAATGAATAAGAATTAAAGTAGGGGCATTTCCTAAACATAATCTAGTTTATTGGTACAACGCATTGAATGCTAAATTAATGTCTAATTAATTCTTAAATTTACTTAATTCAACATTCAACAAGGGTGTCGGAGTCGGAGTCGGAGTCGGAGTCGTCGGAAGTTAGAGAATTTGGAATAAATCGGAGTAGAACGTGTAAGAATGCTAGGAGTCGAAATCAGTTTTATTTTATTTAGTTTTGTTGATTTGTTGATCGTCTTAACTTAATTATCAGGTCAACATCGGATAGATACAGCTATAAAAATCAAAAGTGGTACTTGGTATTTAGATCACTTTATGGCTGTAATCTATTTGCTACCGAGTCTGGAAAGTACAGAAGAAAGTAAAATAAAAACAAAGACAATTGCATAAAACTGACGTTTAACCATTAAAAAACAAATCGCCGGAAGTTGTTGGAACATTTTCAGTTAAAGGACAAAAATCAGAAGGAAAAAACAAATAGTCTGAATATTTGAAGACTTTAAAATAAGGGGTGTAAGCCACAGTCGAATACTTTAGAATTCAAGGAGCCGGAGCCGGACACTGTATTCTAAAAGTATCCTTATCGTAACAAATAATTTAATAACATTTTTAAATACCACAAATTTGAATTTAACATTTTGTGAGCTCCCTCTACCGTGCTAGTAAATTTCTCACACCTGACATAATCCTGTATCTCTACAAACCATCACCCGCCCATGTATGGAGTATTGTTGTCACATCTGGGCTGGTGCGTGATCCACTAGTCCCTCCCTCTTAGACAAGGTCCAAAAATGAGTCGCCAACTTGAAAGGTCCCTCACTATCGCCTAAGCTCCAGCCCCTTTCTCATCGCCGCAATGTTACATCTTTGTGTTTGTTTTAAAAATACTTCAATGAGTTGTGCTCCGATGAACTAGCTGCTCTAGTGCCCCTTCGATGCAAATACACTAGAAAAACCCGACAATCAGCTAGGTCGCATACATTCACTCTGGATGCCGGAGAGCCTTCTACTCCAGCAGCTTCTTTTCTTCTGCGGCAAACCTCTGGAACTCCCTCCCCGATCCCTGTTTCCCCGACGTTACTGACATGCAGAGGTTTAAAACTAATGTAAACAGACGTCTCGCTTCATAGCTCCCAACTTAGAATGACACCCTAAACCTACTCCCTAATTCTCAGTAGCCCCTTATGTCTACAGTGGCGTCCTGCCTTGTTTGGGGTGAAATATCTTTAAATATATATATATATATATATATATATATATATACAGTAAATTATGAACATTTATTTTTAGCAATTAAGCTACAGAGATGCTTGCGCGTTTCATCACCGTGGAGAATCGTCAGGCTAAAATGAATGGAGTTTGTCTTGCCGGGTGTTTTTTTATATACACGTGGTGTTTAGTATTGAGCACTGTTGAAGGAAATACTGAAAATCAGTACATAAAATATTATAAAATTGTATGTGGATACATGAAATAATTATATATATATATATATATATAGAGAGAGAGAGAGAGAGAGAGAAAGAGAGAGAGAAAGAGGTTGATAAGACGTGTAAACGTCGAAACATTGGTTGATCCGCGTAGAGTGTGTCTAATGTTTATTTAATTTTATTTATAAAAGCTCTTATTTGAGCACTTCAAAATAGATATTGATTTGAATTCATGTTATAAATATATTTAAGCTTATTTAATTATATATATATATATATATATATATATATATATATATATAAAGTGAGAGAGAGTAAGATAATACTTTAAAGATATATAAATAATATATTTAACCAGTAGACTATCAGGATAAAAACAAATCTCAATATAGTGTATAGAGCAATAATATTCATTTAATGACATAATAAAATGAGAAATTAATCAGATTTTATTAAAGTTTAAAAACTAGGAATGATATTGCGTCCTTAACTCATGAGTTTTCAAAGAAAATCTTCTCCTGGGAGGACCATTACTGCAATGACATTACTGCAGGTAATAAAATTAAGCTTTGAAAATATATAAAAATATATAAAAAATATTAGAAATAAACATAAGTGAGTGAATGAAATAAATCTATTAGTGTCTCTCTCTTTTACACACACATGCGCACATGTTTAACAAATGAGGGAGAAACAGACAACAATTCTGCCACAGAAATAGCTCGCAAAAGCCTTGAGAAATACACTAAGACCTTCCATTCCAGAAAACTGGAAGGATGGGCCAACCAACAACGGGCTAAGTATTTCCTAGGTGAATTATACCAGGAATATATAGATAAGGATGGCTCTGTAGACTGGCTGAAAATAGGATGTCTCCACGATGATCAGCAGAGAATGATAATGGCTGCTCAAGATCTAGGCTTGATGACAAATGCCTTTAAAAAGATGAGTGGTCTCAGTCACAATAACAAGTGCAAGTTCTTCCACACAGAAGTAGAGAGTGTGAGTCACCTGACATCCAGTTGTAAGGTTCTCCTGTGGGTGGCTATTATACAATGCGACACAACGGAGTGTGTAAATATCTTCACTGGACGATTTGTAAAAAGTTGAATATCTAGTGTAGCATATACCAGAAAATAGTGTTGTGAACAATGGGCAAGCAACAATTTCCCCGCTATCAAACCATAATGACGTCGGTTGTACGGCAGCTGATAAGGCTGAACTACTTGCTCAGCGTTTCACCACAAACTCCACGTTGGACTCGGCAAACCACCATCTCCCTAAATTCCCATTGCGGACTGAAGCCACACTTGAAAACCTGGTCATCACCCCATCTCAGGTCAAGCTCATCATAAAAAACCGTGACACCTCCAAAGCATGTGGGCCTGATAATGTACCGGTAATAGTAATAAAGAAATGCTCTGCAGAACTGGCCCCTGTCCTCTCCAAACTCTACAACAAATGCCGTGCTGAATCTTGCTTCCCTGATAGCTGGAAAATTGCCATTGTGGTACCAGTCTTCAAGAATTCTGGGGATAAAACAGATTCTCAGAACTATCGCCTGATCAGCCTACGCCCGATCTTTGCTAAAATCTTTGAATCCTTAATCAATCTAGCAATAGTCTGGCACCTAGTTAATGCTAAACTTTTTTTCTGAAAGCCAGTATGGATTTAGACAAGCACAATCTACTGCTGACATCTTAACGGTCATCTCTGAACGCATATATCATACATTGGACAAGGCAGGTGAAGCTAGGGCAGTTGCGCTTGATATATCCAAGGCCTTTGACAAGCTATGGCATAAGAGGCTCCTCCTAAAAATTCACTCATATCGTATTACTGGACGAATATTTAATATAATTCGATCATTCCTAACCAAAAGAAAGATCCATGTTGTCCTCGATGACCGTTCATCTAAGGAACATGACATAAATGCAGGTGTACCCCACGGATCCATCCTCGGACCTTTGTTGTTCCTAATTTTCATAAACGACCTCTCTAATGACATCTTAGATATGTATATTTTCTGACGACACCACACTGTACCTTCGTCATGTGGGCAAAACGGACGCGTACATATCTAGTACAATGTCTAAATCCTTAGAAAGTGACGTCCAGTCAGTAGTGGATTGGGGTCATAAATGGTTGGTAACTTTTAATGCCGCAAAGACAATGCTCATTTCCTTCAATAACTACAAGAAACCCTTTCAACCACCGATTGCCATGGCAAATAACACCCTAACTGAGAGTTCAACATTAAAACTGTAAGGCCTAACATTCACAAGTGTCATGAATTGGAACAAATACATTGAAGACATTGACAAGTCTGAATATTTTAAGACTTTAAAATAAGGGGTGCAAGCCACAGTCGAATACTTTTGAATTCAAGGAGCCGAAGTCGGACACTGTATTCTACAAGTATCCTTATTGTAACAAATAATTTAATACCATTTTTAAATAGCAAAAATTTGAATTGAACATTTTGTCTTATTTATTTGAACAATTTTACAAAATAGAAACATTTTACTTGAATTCTCTACAGTCCCTGTTTTCATTTACATTCGACAGATATTTGGCAGTACGAGGGTATAAGGCTGAAATCAAAATATAAATGAATGAATAGTAATAATAATAGGCAAAAACTATAAAAATATCTCGTGAAATGTCTTAGTTTTATTTATTTACTTAATGCTAGATAAAAAAAACGTACATTAAGCATTGGAAGCTAGGGTTAACTACGGTTATGTCCCCGAAGTCAAAGACACGTTTAACAGATGAATAAAATAATATTGCAGTAATACAATGTCGCCAGTGTCTGTCTCTGCTATTTGATTCTCTGAGTAATATATTTGAATTTGAAATGAGAGGTTGTGCCAATATTCTGTCTTGCGAACGTATTAAAATACTACAAAACTAAAATTTGGGGAGCTTTTATTAATTAATGTATAATACCTATTGTCTAAATCCCTTAAATATCGGTGGTATCTGCATTTTCATGAAGGGCTTTCGCGCTTTTTTAAAAACTGTGTTGCATAGAATCACATCAAATTGAATATAGCCCACATGTGTACATATTTTGATCGCAGATTCAGGATTGAAGCAAGACTACATAGGGGTTCCCATTGATTTGCAGAAAATCACAATTTAGTCTTGTGTTCCAACTAACATTTTATATAATAAAAAATGAAAAGATTATGAGTAAAAAGATAATATGGTATTATGAACTGAGCGCAAAAATACCTAATACCAATCTGTTAGTATATATATATATATATATATATATATATATATAGAGAGAGAGAGAGATAGATAGAGAGAGAACAGGAAAATAAGGATATGATGCATACCGTTAAAAGTAGAACCTGCCATGGAACATTGATGCTCGATATACGAGAAAGGGCAATTGTATAAACAAATAAAAGATGAGAATACAGATTGTATAAAATACAATATCTATTAAATCATCAGTTTTGACGTCGAACTCTTACATTTATTTTTGCCGTCCCCCTTCCCGTACAGTTTTCATTTTAACCGTCGACTCCCTCCAACTATTACTACTTGCTGCTTCATACTTTCATTCTCTGCTGCCTGTGTGCCTTCAAATTCTATATTGTAACTGCTCAATCTCATTTGTATTTTTTTTTTTTATCTCAATGCTATTTTTGCGGCTAGTTTTCTGGATTAACACTATACCTTTTATAATTTAACTTTGAATCGAATAATCCCATGACAACTCTTTCTGCAAAGTTCATGGAAGTCTTCCTTATGACTTTTAATATACAACTGACATCCGAAACTTTAAGACACATCAATTTTCTTTCCAAATGGATAGTCTGGGCCATTAAATGTTTATAGCCTTTCCAAAACTTCAACAGAATTTTACAACTTGAGATGACTGGATTTTACCTTACTTCGAAGTTGCTCTACGAACTATCATAACGCCTTCGACGGTAAACTTTTGCCTATATTTTCAACTTTGTCAGCCTTTTTACTTTTACATGATATATATTTTTTTTTATATTATCTTTAATTTCATATTTTTCAATGTATGCCTTTTAGACCTGTCCTTGGTCAGAATAGGAGAAATTCATCTCGACTGAGACAATATTTATAGGTTAATTCTTATCTCAGTCACGTAAATTATTCAGAGTGAAATGGTTTATTTTTACTTTATTAAGCTAAATAAATATGATCTTGAATCATTCTTCGTTAGCCTCTTCCGGAATGTTTATACGACTATATTTTTCTGATCATTATTTCATTTCGGAGTTTCACGTATACGATGAAGTTTGCTATCACTGTCTTTTTCATGTGTTTGTATTTGTTTTTATTAAACATGCTTTAAGTTGAAATAAAAGTTGTTTTGAAACAATGCCAAAACTCATTTCGCTCTAAATAATTTACGTGACTAAAATAGGAATTAACCATTTTCGTTTTCGGTCCCCAATCTAGTGTGCTCTTTTTGGGGAGAGCTACATTTCAAAGAAAAAATACGTCTTGATTGGGGCAATATTTATAGGTTAATGTTTATCTCAGTCAGTAAATTATTCAGAATGAAATGCTTGAGTGTCCTTTTTTGAGTAAGCTAGACTCTTTCTGAATGTTTATAGAGATGGCAACCATATTTTTATGATCGAAACGAATTAAACTTATTTTTATTTTTACCCTGTGAATTAAATAACAAAATATCATAAAAAATTAAAAACATTTTTTAAATTCTTAACATTAATCTAGAAAGTGTTATCGTATCGTAGAAGTTAAACACCAAAGTTAAAACCGTTACAAAATCGTACAAATGAAACGCCAAAATTAAAACATTTTTATCACTTGTAAGTGTAAGAAAATACTGACATTTTATTTATTTATTGGTTAAATTTTTTTTTATTGAATTTCATGACATGTATTTAATTTTTAAATTTTTTCATTTAAGTAGTGAAGCGTAGACACTAACTTATGACGTAACTCCGTGAAATTTAATGAAATAAATATTTCATTGTTTAACGAATAAATAAATAAATTGTTTTTGTTCACACGAAGAAATATATTTTAATAAAATATTTTTTATCAGTTAATTTGTGACAATGACGTCATTTCCGGAAGAATATTTAAGAAAACTACCCACACACACACACACACACACACATATATATATATATATATATATATATATATATATATATATATTAATCCGTTAATAACAGTCAGTATTTCTTTTAAGAAATGTTGTCAAATACCATGGAAGTTTTTAGAGGGTGGCATCATTATTGTTCTTGAGGTTAATGTTGCGGTGAGGTATTTGAATCGCTATTATTTGTATTCTCATCCTATCATATTTTATTTCGAATTTTATATAATATAGTCTTATAATTTTCATCACTTTACTATCACTACTATGATAAATAATATCATTATCTCTACTACTAGTACTACTACTATTATTATTATTATTATCATTGGAATTACTACAACTAGTCGTAGTAGTAGTACTCTCTAGGAGTTCTGACACAAGTAATCGTCAGTAATTGCTCACTGAAAATAACATGCTGAGTTCTCCGGATGCTGAGTGATACCAGGTTAACCCAGATTTCCAGTACTCTCTACCTCTTTTTAATAACTACTGCAAATGACTTTTCGGTATTGCAATAGCCGTTTACCATTGAATTCTAGCTGGTAACGAACATCGGTATCCTCTGGGATTTGGGTGGCAATAAGCCTCCCCAAGATCCCACTACTCTCCGCACTCTTCAAGTGGCAGTCTGTATAGTACTCTCCCCAATCGGTATTTCCATCCTTCTTGACCCTTCACGACTATTTTTTGTAGTATCAGCCAAGGCTGGTTCTATTAGTATTTTTAGGATGAGGAAGCAGTTTATGATATTTCTTGCAGTTTCTGTTCCTTGGCTTGATGTTGTCATCTTCTTACTGTGGTTTTGTTTTCTTCCTGTTGTAACTTCTATGTGATAGGTTACCGTTCGTAACTTATGCTTGTTGGTTACCGTATTCAAGGATTTCCATAAGAGTGCAGCTATTTTCATCATTGCTTTTCTTTTCTATGGTCTTAGTGCTCCCATTGGTTCCAATTTCTCGTCGTCTTTTTTTCCAGAGTTGTTGGACTGTTCCTAGTACTCCTACGATAGTCGGTATCATATTGATTTTCTTCATGCTCTATATCCCTTTCAAATCTTCCGTGTATTCGCTTCTTTTTTCCGTCTCCTTGATCTTCACTCTGTGGGCGGCTGGAACAGCGAATTCTAAGATTTTACAGGATATTATCTTCTTGTCGATTATTATCACATCCGATATGAGTGTATCTGTTTTGTACATCAATATCCCAGAGGATTTTGTGTTTTTCTTTTTCCAGTACTGTCTTTGGTTTATGTTTGTACCATTTGCCTGCGTGTTCGAAATGAAATCGTTTGCACAGTTCCCAGTGTACTGCTTTACCCACGCAGTCGTATCGTATATGTTCTTTTATTCTTTCTGGACTAGTTTGCTGCATGCATTTAGAATATAATTTACTGGTGTATCTCTGTGTCTACACAGTCTGCATTTACTGTTTTACTGGGCTTTATCTATTTTATCTTTAATGTAGTTTGTCCTAATGCCATTCTTCTGTGCAGCCGTTACTAAAGATTTCGTTTCTCTGTTCAGGTTTCCTTTTCCTAGCCATGCCCATGTTTTCAGTCGTATGAAGCGTCTATGTAGTTGTTTTTCTTTCCACTCTTCTTTTCTTGTATTTTTGTTTCTGGTGTCAAGTGTTTTCTAAAACGGTGTCTCTTGCTGCGGTAATTAGCCTTTCCGTGTTCTGAGTTATGTATTTCTCCAGTCCTATTTTTGCGTCTTCCACACAGTCTTCTATACTTACCAGTCATCTTCCATCTTGGTTTCTTTTAATGTATAGTTTGCCTGTATTGGCTTTTTGGGTGTAGTGCGTTGTGCATGGTCATTAATTTTCTAGTTCTCTCATCAAAGTGGCTGAGTTCTTCTTTTGTCCAGCCTATGAATCGTCTAGAGTATCTTATTAGTGATACTGTCCAGGTGTTCATTCATTTTACTAGAGGTATGCTATATAATTTTATTTCTAACAGTGTTGTTGTTCTTCTGCAAATATTATTTTCCACTCTTGATGGTGTCTGTTTCCAGAACTCTTGAATAGCGCCTTCATCTCCTCTTAGTTAGGCAGTTATACGTCCTCCCTCGTCTCGATTTTTCATCTTTTCATCTCTAGTAGAACACATTTCTCAATTACAAATTCCATTTGAAGATTATGGTCGTATTTACTAGTCTTGCTTGTTTCTTTTTGATTTTAGCAAATAGATTCAGGTCGTTCATGTACATGAGGTGGTTTATTCTTTGTTCTGCGTCTGTAAACTTGTATCCGGCAACGAATTGTCTGAGTATGTATTTGTGTGACATTATGGCTATTATGAACATTAGTGGTGATAGAGAGTCTCCTTTGGGAAGTGCCCATACATATTTTAATATCTGCCAGATGTTTTTTTCCAGCTGTTAGTTCAAGTCTCCATGATTCCATGGCTTTCTTAATAAGATTAATAATTGTGTCGTGTACTTTGTATATTTTTAAGCATTCAATTATCAATGCTGGAGGGATTATGTCGCAGGCATTCTTGTAGTCAATCAATGCCATGAATATGTTCTTTTTTCTGCTTTTTTCCTTATTCAGGATCTTTTGATCCATGTAGACGGAAAATGCGTCCCTCTTTTCCGTTGCCAGCATCCTTTGTGTTCTTCAAGGTGCAGTCCACGATTGCACAGATATTGGTAAATTTGTTCTCTTAGTTGTCCCGTTAGGATTTTCAACATTGTTGGTAAGCAGGTTGTAGGTCTGTAGTTGTTTGAGATTGTTACTTTTTTGCATCTTTTTTATTAGCGTTGTCCTCTTTTGGTCATCCACTCTAGTGTGTCTATTTTGTGGATACATCCTCCCAGTTACTGTGCTAGACTTTATGTCGGGTCGTGATTTAAAAAAACAAGTATGCATGTATTCCATCGTGTCCTGGTGCTTTCCAGTCTGCCACTTTTCTTTAGGTTTGTGTTAATTGTTTCTTCATTAACTTCTGTGTGTGTTCCTTCTTCGATTTACTGTAGTTCATCTCTCATGTTTTTCTGCCACTTGGCATTTTGGTTGTGTTTTTTAGGTTCTTCCCATATTTTGCTCCAAAAGTGTTTGTCTCTGTCGGGTCCGGTTGTTCTGTTGTTATTAGTTCTCTGTTTACGTTTTTGTAAAACTGGCTTTTATTGTTTTCAAAGGTCCTGTTCTGTTTGTGCTGTTCCGATTTGTATCCATATTGTCCTAGTTGTTGGTCTATTGCTGCTTTTTTTTGTTTTATTACCTCATGTTTCATACAAAACAAATAGAGAAAACAATGACATACGCACACATGAACTTAGTAATTAAGGTAATAAAAACAATGTACTATTGCACACACACACACACACACATATATATATATATATATATATATATATATATATATATATATATATTATATATATTCTAGATGAATAACCGTCATAGGATAGCGATACACAATACATCAAGTATTAATCTTACATTTTAATGTTTTTCTTTCTTCGGGGTGGAGGTTAGTACGGTTTAAGTGAGAGTTCCCCTAATGTTAAAGTTTACAAAAAATAAAGTTTAATTCAAGACGCTCCATTTCAGTACAAGTTCCTTATTTATTTCTAATGTAGACCTCAATAAGGTCCCTGTACTAAAATATCGTATCTTCAAGATAGTTTGAACTCCTATACTACACAACCCCACCTGATTTCATTGATAGAGATACACTGCTGAATTAAAGAGATTTATTTTAGTAAAGGATCACTGCTTATCAATGTCCGGGGAACTCGAGGACATTTAACAGAGAGGTTAAACGTAACAAGTTATGTCCCACCCCATTACACCACGTGCTCCAAATGTGAAGATTTTGGTTGTCAGCGCTCTTCAATGTGCCGCCATAGATAGTCGTGTCGGCTGCGTAAATATCAACGAATGATCGCATTATACGATGTTGAAGAACAGTTATGAAGATCGGGAATAAGGTAGATCTCAGAATAGATCATTTAGGTACGTCAATTTTGGTATTATAAGCTTTGGACGTCTGCCAGTCGTGGCGGCACAACATGGTACTAGATGAAGTGACCACAACAATTAGCAGTCATATAAAGCTCGAAGGAGCTCACATCAGCCCAATGTTTATTGCAGAGGAAAGGAAGATGTGGATCGGATCTAAGCGTACAGCAGGCCAATAATTAGTACCCGGCCAAAATAGTCTTGGTAAGATGGGGCTGGTTGGCGCAGTAATTACCCCAAGATGAAAATGAGCAAACGCCAGACATTGCTCTATCGTCAAAAACGAGTAAAAGACTTATCTTGGTACCTTATGAGATAACACCCATACAAGATAGATACATACGAAAGTCTACAAAGAGAACTGACTCGTGAAGGTTATTGTTTATTCCCTTGAGCGCTTAAAATTGGAGCAATAGGTTTCCTTGCAGCCTCTCTGTATCATCTCCTTGACCAGAATGAAATAAAGGGTGTAGAAATAAAAAGCTGCAGCCAGCAAATATCCATAAAGATAATCGAACAATGTACATTGTGGCTCTGGCAAAAAGGAATATAACATTTTGATATAATAGCAAATGTTCACCGTATTATTATCTCTGAGAGGAAAACATTTTATTTACGTAGTTTTAATTTATTTATTAATTTATTTTATTTTAATTGTTTTTTTCTGTTCAATAAGCGAACGGTTTCACGCAACGAAGACGTGCGATGCCCAGCCGTTAAACGGCACGTGGGACGCTAAGCCGTTAATCAACGCTTCAGACGCTTAGCCGTTAAACAGTTATTTGATTTTATTTTATTGAACAGTTCATTGGATTGAAATGCAATTCAGATAATGGGGCATCACACAATTGAGGGGGTCGTTACGCCAAAAATAATCAAGAGACAAGCCCGAAACGGTGCGTATTTTCCCCTCATAACCAGACATAATATAGAGGCCAAATGGTATATTCGACAAGTATAAGGGAAACTGTCTTATATTATGGCCCACGCTAAAATCGACTTACTGTCGATACTTCTCGGATGTTTACGTAAACCGCCGGAAAGTACCGAAGCGGTTATCTAATAAAATTGCGAGATAATAAGCAGAAATTTCAACATTTCAACTGATTGAAACGAATAATCTAACGAAATGTCAACATTTTAACTGAAACACGACTGAAACTGATTGAAACGCGAAAGTACTGCAAAGAATTGTCACCAGCTATCACTGGCTGTTGCGTCTTCCGTAGGAGTGATAAACTTTTGTCAGAAAGAAAAACTGATTGCTAAAGAAAATATGTTCAGGCAAAAAAAATATTTAATACATTACCTTAACAGCTAACCTTAACAGCTAACCCTAACACTAAACCCTTACCCTTATCCTAAGCCCTAACGAAACAAAGAATAATTTTCAGTATAAAAACCCTTACCCTAAAGCCTAACCCTAAAAGCTAAGTCTAAACCCTAACCCTAACAACGCTATTTCTACCTGATTAGAAACCAAAAATAATTTTCAGTAAAGAAAAACACTTAAAAATATCATTTATCACCTATTTATTTTTATTTCTTCGTTAAAAGAATAAATATTAATTTCATACAATTCGACTAAATGTATCATTTGATTTCTTTGCTTTAATTTTTAGCTTTAAATGTTATTTAATGTTTTTTTTCATTTGTAAATCAGGTCTTATTTTTTTGTATTTTTAGACGCCGGTTGGTTAACCGACTTAGCTTCGGTACTTTCCGGCGGTTTACGCAATCATCTGGAAAGTAGCGACGCCAAGTCAATTTTAGCGTGGGTCCTAATCTAAGAAAGCACCTTAAAAAGAGCCGAACAGGTAAGCTATTTCTTCCGAAGAACAATATCTTATGTTGTCTGCTTACTTTATAGCGAGTTACTGCTACTCTTTTGGAAGCTAGTTTCATTCTATGAACAGCTTGTACTAAATTAATATTCTATAATATACAATTATAAATTTCCTAGTTCCATATATCTAATATATACGCAATATTTTCGTCGATAGTAAAACGTCTGGGGTCGCTGGGATATTGAGAACAGATACCACATTTGATTTTAGCCAAAAAGCCAAGTAACTATAAAAATAATCTTGTTCTAGTGTCATGAAACCATGTTGCCAGTGATTTCTTGCTCATTTTTTTAGGTGGGGGTAGTGTAGTGTCTGTTTTTTTTTACATTATACCATACTCACAAGCATTACCTTCTCCTTTTAAGGTATCGATCCCTTCAGATATTATTTTCTTTTATTAGGATGTAGTATAGTATATGTTCGTTAGGGATCTCCAAAGCGCACCTTAAATTTATGACGTCATTTTTATTTGCGTACTTTACATGAGATGCTTAAATGCGTTTTTAATTCTGTGTGTTCAAATCTGTCAAAATGATGTTATATTTATAGGAAGTTTTTTGATGTCAAATAGTTTAGTTAAACATAACATAATCGAACTGGAGTAAAATACTAATCTTTATCTTGAAAATTAAGTAAAATATCCGTATTTCTTTCAACAGAGGGTATGTTTATAAACCAAACTTTATTATTTACTAGACCACCCGTGACCCGTTGGGTCAGTTTGTTATATTAGCTATGGAATTCATGTATGTGCGTGACACTTGTGGAGAAAACAAAAAAACTATTTGATGAAATTAAATGTAATTGTTGAAAAAAGAATATAGATAGATTTCTATGCGTCGTTCTGTTTATTATAATTGTTTTTTTTTTAAATTATAGTTACTGAATTATAAGTGGTTGGCCATACTTATAGGTAAATATGCACTGAACAGGTACCATAATACTTATTATAGTTAAATTATTTGAATTTAACTATAAAAACTATAAAAATTTGTTTTATATATAATCTTTTAAATGAAATTGTTAGTTGAAAGTACGGAATAATGAAAGGGCGATTTGAGGAAGGAAGGGGGTACAACCGGCTGTCTCGCGTACGTAACGAAAACAGAGGGAGTAGGAGTGGTGAAATCTGTGAGAGGAAAAGTGGGAGGTGGTTTCGTTCATCGCCGCTATTGATATTAATAATGATTGTTGTTGTTTTGTTTGTTTGTTTTTGTTTTTTAAAAGGGTGGAGCTTTTTTGAAACTGCAACAGACTTTACAAAGTCCTGCCGTTGAATGTTTTTAGCCGTGGAGAAAACAAAAAAACTATTTGATGAAATTAAATGTAATTGTTTTATATTTAAAGCGATATAAACATTTCCAGAATGAAAAATTTCATGCGTTCGTTAATAAGAAGAGTTCAACGGAATTTGATTAACAGATTGAAAGACGATGCTATTTACGCATGCGCAACCGGATGTTGAAAACCGGAAAGCTGAAAGCTGATTGCAAACATACAAGACCCATAGACTTTTAGTAGTATATAGATAGATTAAATATTATGTTTCTACGGGTGATCAAAAGCGACATAAATACCTTTCTCGCTCATTATGATTTTTCAAAAGTCAGTTCATTGTCCGGTTCAAAAACTGTACGGTGTTTTGCTATTCTTTTGTTTTCTTATATTGTGATAATTACACAAATATTATATTCATAAAAATATAAATAATGTTATTATTTTAAAATATTTATATATTTTTAAAGAAATATTTGAATTAATAAAGATTTAAATTAAAAAGAAACAAGAAAATTGAAGCAAATAATATAATATTTACTTTTAATGTACGAAATAGGTTTTCTATTTAGCGTAAAATAGATACTGAAATACAGCGAAAATACTAACGTATAGCGCTAACGGAAGTTGTTTGCTTAAGTTGTGAAATCATACCGCTAACGCATTAATGTAAGACGTTAAAGGACTCCATACTTTGTATTGCTCAAACCTGCGCCCAAAAACATTACTAGCCATTAACAAAGAAAATGTCTATTTCCATCACACATTTTTAACTTAATGTTATGACGATCGGCAATAGTCACTTTGATAGTATATAAAAATATTTTGAAAAAATTGGGAACCCATTCTTTCCAAAATCGACGTTTAAATGTGAACATTGCGAAGGATGGATTAACGAGAATCATTTACATCTGTGTTTATGAAACATAACACATACATATGATATGTTTTTCCAGACTGTTGGACTAAGTACAATATTAAAATGTCGATCGATTATAATATACAGTGTTCAGATTTCATGAAATAAAATATAGTATCATGTACACAAAGTATTTCCCCCTATACATTTGACCAAAATGCGCATTTTAAACATAAATGAATCCAAAAGTGAATAAGTAGTGAACATTTGATTTTTCCTAGATTTATTAAATATGGGTTGGTATGAATGTTATAAATGGCCACTATATAAGGGTATCATTTTAAGGCGTCGATAATTTACACATGGTTTTACTTTCTCATTTTTATTATTTTCGTTCGCTGCAAAAAAATAATAAAAGTCTTTAGCAGTTTATTTTAGTGTTTTTCTTTATAAATGGTACACATGCTACAATGATAATTGTAACCTATATTAAAGTTACATCGTGTTACATATAGTGGGGTACATTCTATGATGTCATGTTACCATGAGTGTCTCCACTTGAAGGGGGTAGTGTACTATCAGTTCTGTTGTCATGTATCATCCTTCTATTATTTGGAGGAAGGAGTTCTCATGATACTATGCTTTCAGCCATTACTTCCTTCTTATATATATATATATATATATATATATATATATAATCTGAGATGGTGTGTGAGAGTATATGCAAGTCATGTCTTCTCTGTTTACTTGTTCTGTGTGGCAGTGACTATTAACATCACTTACTTCTGTTTTACAATTCTATTAAAAGGCGTACCATGATACTTTATTAGATGTTAACTATGAGAATAGGAAAATTACGTTTTAAAAACAAATGAAGTAATATTTATTTAAACATTATATTAAGAGTGCTTATTATAGATCACTGATCATTCTATACAATATATTTTGATAAATACTATCACCATGCATCAATATATATATATATAAATATATGTATTCACTTACATCTAATTAAATTTAGTCATATAGACATGTACGTGGATGTATATATGTACATATATACATACCTACCACCCACCCACACACACACACGCATATATATATATATATATATATATATATATAGATAGATATATATATTTATATATATATATATATGTATGTGTGTGTGGATAGAGAGAGATATAGATATATATATAATGTAAAGCTCTTTGCAAATAAACACAGTGAGCATTGTTTAAGTCGCGGTGAATGTTTACATAAAACATTGAAGATATCATTTATTAGCAAAGCCTGTCCGTGGTATGGTGGATAGAGCTACGAACTATTAACTAGATTGTTGTTATTCTGATCTATGGCTTTGAATATCGGCTGGTCTAGCCACACTGAATAACTGTGATAGAGCGAAATAGTCAGCCTGTGAATGACTATATATTTATAATTAATTATGACAATATATGTATTAGCATATACAATCAGTGCCTTTTAATTAGCAGTTTCTTAAAAGATTCAGATCGATGATTGTCAATAAGTAACAACAGAGCATATATAAGTCAGGTTCATCTTATATTCCAATAACTATGTTTTTATCTTTATTTTTTTTTTTTTCACATTTATAAAAAAAAATACATTTCTGTGAGATGTATTATTTACGTTTCGTTTCATTTGCCGTGAACCAAACAACATTTTTTTGTCAATAGCGTCTCTGTAACACTACAAAATAATAAAAATCTACAAATAATACAAGGTTCTTGTATTGAAATATCTTGAAAAACATCTACACTATACAGTGGGTACTTTTGGGGAAAAAACAAATAAATATTGACATGAAAATTAAACGAAATGTTAAAAATTCACCTCACAGAAATCTTATATTTTTTAAAAATGTAAAAAAATAAAAATTATTTAAAAAAACATAGTTATTGGAATATAAAATGAACCTGACTTATATATATATATATGTGTGTGTGTTTGTGTGGGTGTGGGTGTGTGTGTGTGTTTTAGTTTTGAAAGGTGCATGTCGTTGTAGAAGATCAAACATACCTGTTTCGATATTCCATTAACAACGACGATTCCATCGTCCCTAATGAAGTAATCTTGTTAAACAACCATCTCAAATGTTTACGGCCAAAAGATTGAAGATGTTATTGTTGGTTATTGAAATGATGATTGAAGAAATCATCACTGTCTTTGTTTGAACTGTTGTTAGGGGAGATGCGGTAGTGCTGAACTTTTTGTGCATTTAGGCAACATGTTTTCATTTAGACATACGTTTTTGTATATCACGGGATGTTTTTGCTTTATCAATCTTTACATGGTCTTCTCGATCTTTCGGATGATCATTCTTGTAGTGTTATTCTACTTGCTGGATGTAGGCTCTGTAGCTGTTTTGTTACATTTTTGTTCGCGAGTACTTTCGATTGATTTCCCTCAATCGTTTTAAAGCGGAGAGTGTGACTTGCATATTCATGACTGCTAAGTTCGAGCTGTGTGGTAAATTTATTACATCTTAAAACAACTTATGTGTGATGATATTTCGTATTTTGAATGTGATCACATGTTAGACGCGTGAGTGATTAAAATTAACAACATTTAATTTTTTTTTACAATATTTTAAGTTTACAATTTACAATTTTTCAAAGGGGTCAAATGCAGAGTTTTTTGGAATTTCTGCCTAGGCACTTTAAAATATTCTTACTGGATGTTGTCTATTGTGTGACGTTTGATTTTTATGTCAAGGACTTCTAAGATTTTCCGTCATTTTATATAAAAGACTTGGTGTAGAATGTTCGTGTTATTGACCAACGGTTGTTGGCATTTCGAATGGAGGGGGTAATGTTGCTCCAAATGCTGGCAGATTGCTGGCAGATTGCTGGCAGATTGAAATTGAGTCTGGGAGATGTAAGGTGAGTCTTCGGGAAAGAGTAGTAGTAGAGTGCCCGAGGTTACACACACACAAACATTTATATATATATATATATATATATATATATATATATATATATATATATATATAAATATATATATATATATATATATATATATATATATATATATATATATATATATATATGCTAAGTAAAGTTTAATACTAAGACTTTAATAGCATTCCCAATACGCAAAAAATAACATCTTAATAATATATGCAATTAACGTGAAGTCGAATTTTGCCCATTAGATATCGAGTCACTCTTCAGGTATAAAATCAACACTCTTATTTAGACTTTTCGCCAATCAGAACTATTATATGTCAATTTTAAATGAACGAAAATTATAACATGTTCATTTTTTTAGAATATCAGTGCTAAGAATTCAATATCAACAAAAGTTTATGAGACAAACATTTCTTGATCAAAATGTGCTATCATCAGCGCAGAAAAAATACACTACAATTATAAGTTAAATAAAATAATGTACGCTTTTGCATTATTTACCAAATACATGTATAGTATAAAAAGGGGTGGGGTGCAAATATTTATATTTTCTAAAAATATACATATATATATATATATATATATATATATATATCATGTCAACAACTACACATATAGATCATATATGAAAGATTCATGGAACATTATCACAACAAATTAAAACAAACGGCCACCGGGTCTTGTTAAACATATTGTTTATATGGAATTCAGTGTAAACACTACAAAAATCAGTAGTATCAACAAACAGGTTATCCTTTAAGACTAGTTTCAAACAAATGTCAGTTCCACAGGTAAAATGTGTAACATTTCAAATAAGAACTACCAATTTCTCCGTTAATTCACAGAACAATGACTTTCAATATGTAAGAGTATTCCAAACGGTCCAAAGTGACCCTTTTATTCAGGCGCGGAGGGGGGGGGGGTAATTTTGAATTTGGTCACATATAACTTCTACTAAAAAGTTAAAGGGGAATAATATATATCTATATATTTATATATGTTTGTGTTTGTAAAAAGTTAGTAAATAGCTAATAAAAGCGGATTCAATTTGTGTTTAGCATAGTTCACCCCAAACAAGGCAGACCGCCACTTTACACGTAAAGGGTAACTGAGAATTTGGGTGTGAGTTTTGGGTGTCACCCCAAGTTGAGAGCAGTGTAATGAGGCGTCTGTTTACATTAGTTTCAAATCTCTGCATGTCGGTCCTGTCGGGGAAACAGCGAACAGGGATGAAATTCCAGAGGTCAGCAGCACGAGGAAAAGAGGCTATTGGAGTAGAAGGCACTCCGGCATCTGGGGACCTCCACAGTGAATGGATGGGATTTAGCTGATTGTCGAGTTAGTCTAGTGACTTTCCAATAAACAAAACAAAAAAGTATTTCATCACAAACCTATTAATAGCCATTTACTCAGTCAGTTATGTGACATCTGACTCACAAATCATATATTTGTGTGGCTTTTACTGTTCGGAATTAATATTTACATAATTAGCATTAAATTTCTTATCAATTGGCTGAAGCTGATTTCTTTTACTAAGTACAAATTATTGCAAAACAGGATCATATGGTTAGTTCACAATGACCGCATGTACTGCTGTTTTAATTTTACGATAAGTCTATGCTAGGGATCGTCCTTGGTGTGGAAATGTAATATGAGTTGTCAGTGTATATAAAAGTGGTAATATATTTTACTTATTTCGTAGACAGTATGATGAAAACATTACAAAATTTAATTTTTTTAAATGTATGACTGTACCGTGTAAAAGACGACATATATATAAATTATACGCATGACGTGCATTCTTATAATAGATTAGATAGAGTCGACGCTCTTCTTGTTTTTATAGACGTCTGCCTGTTTGACATGTGTTAAGAGGCGAACATCACCGCCCCATAGGGCAAATAATCAGAAGTCTTAACATGGAAGAGAGAATAAATAGAAAAAAGAATAAGCGCAAGTTGATTGAATGTGTGGGAAAGATGCGATAAGCCAGCAAAGGAAAGAAAGAAAAGTAAGAAAGAAAGAAGGAAAGAAAGAAAGAAAAGAAGGATATGGGGACGAATCGTCCGATCAAAGACTAATTATGAATCGACGTAATTATAAACGAGCTGAAGCCTTAGAGTCGCGGATTCCAACCACTCTTCTGATAATCGTAGAAATGCAACATTAATCTTAGCTCTGTGTAAAGCACAAAGGCGTTCTTTCTCCGGTGTTTCTCGCAATAGTCTGCGTGTAGTCGACTTGCCCAACTGACTAAAACACTCCACCGCTCGTCCGCCAAGCTGACCGACAAACACATACAGTTCCACCCAGACCACCCACGTTGTCTCCTCTCTACCGCCGCTACCCTTATATGTCTTTAACCTGCCCCATCCGATTCCCCGTTTAATCTCCAACTCACCCTTCTGCCAAATAAATCCGCGTCTCCCGCCACCCTGACCCTAACCTTTCGTTTTTCTAAGACGCTGTCCACCATTTCAATTTCTGACGTGGGACTTCCATTTAAGTTCCATGCCGTTCGTTCAGAAAATTCTTCTCTCCTAAGTCTCCGTGTCAGGATGGACATTTCTTCTGTTTCTGTTGGCGGAGGCGGCGGCGGTATTCGATGGCAAGGAGCGTTTCTCATTCTTGTTAATGCACTGCCTTGATTTGATGATGTCATGTTGAGACAGACGATCTCTAGTAAGTTTTTTTTTCATGTTCCATCGTGCCAGCGTATTTCAAGAACGGGTTCACTTTATCCAGATATCGTGTGTTCATTTGTTTGTGAGTGTGTGTGTCGCATCTATGTTCAGGATTATCAGAGTATCAAGAAGAGGTAGAGGTTCGCCGTTAATCAATAAAAATATATCATATGTAATAGTATTAATATATAAAGTCTTAGATAAGTAAAATTTAAAGTTAAATACTAAAAATGCTCATTATATATGTGCTCTTAGTTTGCACGTCTAACTGAGGTAAATACCACTTACGTTGTATATAGAAATAGCCACGTATTCCGCTCGCATTCAACAGATTTTGTACTACTTCGTCACTGCTTATCAAGGCCCAAATGTCACTCGAGTATAAGAGTTAATAAAGATGTGAGACACATACTTTGAGTGGAAACGATGGTTAAAACTGGTAAGACTTTGATTATTAAAGAAGACGGCTCAACAAGAATGCGTTAACATTGAACTTGACAACGACCATGTTGTAGTCAGCTAGGATGCAGCTCCGTTGTACTGTACTCCGGACGGGTAGTTCTTGGAAACAAACACTGCTCATGAAATGTTTGATTAACTCCAAGTACACTGAGGAAAAAAGAAAATGTGTTATTGCTGAGGTGGTTGAAAATTTTCCATTCATCACATATTCATACAACTGCCTCATTACACACAGGAGGCTCATTGGTCTGTACTCAGATGCAGACGACCAATTTATAGTATTCTTAAATACTTGTTAGACTGATGAAGCTTTACAAGGTAATAGAAAACGATTTCTACTTTAAGCTACGATTGGACAGCTTTGTAAGAATATGAGCTAGTTCCAGTTTCAGTTTTTTACGAACAATAATTGGAATTGTGTCATTGTCAGTTGTTCTTGATGAGTTTGGATACATTCCGGACACACCACACACACTCATATATATATATATATATATATATATATATATATATATATATATATATATATATATATATATCCAGTCAACACTATTAATTAATTTATTAATTGATAGGACTTTGTTTTATTTTTTCAATTATAATAATAAAAAAAACTACACAAGAAACCAAAATTAACACTACCTGAAAATGATTTGACGAATCAAATCGAAAAAAAGGAAATAAAATTTAACAAGAAACACATGGAACTTACGTACCGCAATTGGATCGAAACATTAAATGACCATTAAAAAATTGAACATTTAAAAAAATAATCTTATCAAGCAAAAACCCTGCGTGTTTTAATAATGTTTGTCTAAATGAAATATGCTGCCTAAATACACAATATATATATATATATATATATATATATATATATATATATATATGGATGTGTCTCATAGGGAAAATTTAGGAATTAGGCGGACCTGATGAGACAGGATATGATGAATTTTTTAAGAGACACTAATTATGGAAGCAGTAGACAGCGAATTTAAATACTGTTCTGTGGGCAAGTTCTACACTGAAACACAGATCGAGAAACGCATTGTTAAACATATAAATATTATTTTCACGCTTGATCGAAGAGAATATTACTTACTATTAGGGTAGATGTACCTCGCAACATAGAATCACACTTCAATATAAGACCCACAAATGTAAAAGAGAACCACGCGTTCTGTTTCTAATGGATGGATGTAACGGCAGTAAACGCTACTTCACATCAACACTACTGACTATAAAATTCGCTAGACACTCATAGTTATTATACTGTGATTAAATAGTCAGAGACAAGCAGAAAATAAAATAGAAAGTAAAACTGGAAGATTTGCCTTTTATTCCTCGTTTTTTTTTTACTTCGAACTATTAATATATAAGGAGGAAGTTTCAAGAAAATATGAAATTCACGATCCCGAGTCAAATATATAAACCTTTATTTTTGCAAGTATTTTATTTAAAATAAGTTGCGCCGTCCTCTAACAAACAAAGCCTGGTATTCTGAAATGCTCATCCATTAGACAATAATTAGCTTCCACGTCGCTTAACCGGTGATCTAACGAGAACCGTGATTTTAACGTGATTATGACGTATATATAATAATGACCTTTCACTCCAATATTTTCTGTCAACTCCATGTGCATTTGGCGAAATTTCGGATTAAATCTTAATTAACCTCAATGTATGTGTTAACATTACAAAATTGTAATTATACTTTGTTTAGTTTATCAGTTTAACAACAAATCAACCGTTTTTGTTTTATTTAATACCGAAGCACAATACATGTACACGTTTTGTTTCAATTTAATTTTAGTAATTCTTAATGGAATAAAATAACTTGTCCACTGTGGACCTTATATGTATATATACTTACGTTTAGAAAACAAGTCTAAAATAAATTTAAAAAATAAAAAATCGTTAATTATCTTTAGCAGAGGACAGAAAGTTGTTTTGTTATGTTTTATGCTGCAACCGTGGGTATGTTTGTATACGAATGGTTTCTAGGTGTAATTTGTTTTGTACGAGGATTTTCTATGAACAAATAATCCGTACATCATCTTCTTAAAGAAGAACACTGAAAACTACTGCTCCCCCAGTAGTCATGCCAACTAAGGGATAATTACAAAATCCCAAAGGATCGAAATGGAAGCATAAACTTGTTTAAGTTGATAGTATATTATGAAAAACATGGGCCACTCTCTACATTATATGCCTGATGATTTTACAGTGCACGATAGGTTCAATGTGTCAAGAAACTGCTTGATACCAGTTACGTAACCGCACAGAAAGCCATACATAAAATCAATCTTGTACCAAATTTACTCTTTTAGGAAGTGATTACATAAGTAATTGTTAGAGACATTATCAAGTGAGAAAAATGATCACTGTTTTATAAATACAATATAGGGTTTTTCGTACAACGTCTCTAAGTCAAACTACAATTAGAATACTACATATATATATATATATATATATATATATATATATATATGTGTGTGTGTGTGTGTGTGTGTGTGCATATGTGTGTGTGTGTGATCATCAACAGATGAACATACATACTTTTTCGCTTAATCACAGCTCTTAAGTGTGGCTAGACAAGCAAGTGTCTCAAGCTGGGATCACAATCTCACGATCTAGACAAAAGTCAGCGTTTCTAACCACTTGAGTATTAGTTGGCTCTACTGATATTAAGCTAAATCTCAATGTAAATATTGCCAATTGTCTGAAAGATCTATTTGTTTACATAAAGAGCAAGCTGATGGAAGTTGCCAATTTTACTTACTAGAGAGTTTATTCCAATAAATTGAGGAATATTTTAGTTAACCAGAGACAGATTGTCCCACTGTATTACAGCTTTTAAGTATAGCACTTTGCGTGGTTAGCACACATGCATATATATATATATATATATATATATATATATATATATATATATATATATATATATATATGTGTGTGTGTGTGTGTGTGTGTGTGTGTGTGTGTGAGTGTGTGTGTGTGTATATATATATACATGTGTATATGTAACCGCGTAGGGAAGCAGAAATGAACACCATCTTCTGCCAAATGTAGTCTTATTAAAAAGTGAGTGCATCTTGGTATACATGAGAGGACGAAGGGGACCTTTAAATCTCTGTTCCACAGGTGGCTATCTCTTTAATCACCTTTATTGGACCAGTAGGAGCTACATAGCCGTCGGTTTTTGTTTAAGTACCCAGTTTACCAACTCAGTTCAAGTATTTATATTACCAATATAAACGTAGATAAATAGCTACATTCAGTATCGATCACTCACATGTTATCCTTATATGAAGGTTATCTTTTTAAACTAATACAATATTACTATATATATATATATATATATATATATATATATATATATATATATATATATTATATATATATAGTCTCGGAAGTTTCTCAACCATTAAAACTACATTAAGAAAAAAAAAAAAAAAAAACTTTCAGTGGAAAATCACTCATGTAAGTCAATTTATTTTTTACAATTATTATATTAGTTTGTTTCTAATACTATTTTAAGAGATCATCAGTTGTTTACCATGAAAAACTGTTTCGGGAATTTATATATATATATATATATATATATATATATATATATATATATATATATATATATATATATATATATATATATATATATTCAGTGATTATGCTTCATCAACCAGCGTACACCACTTGGTTCACAAAGACCATCATATGCTGATACCTCGAACCACTAATCAAATAAATAAAATCAACGGGATGAAGGGGGAGGTCAGTGATTGTAAAGTTTTACTAACTTGTTTTGGGGTGGAAGGGTTATATGAGGTTCATATATAATGTAATGGAATATAAGAATGTTTTTATTTATCAATTCGGTCAACAACGATTCTGCTGAACTGTTTTTTTATAGATCTATTTTACAACTACGTGCTACATTTCATAGCAAGAAATATGAGGAATGCTATATAAACAACATCAAGTTCATAGATTTGTTTGTTTAACGTCTATGAACAAAACGGAGCCTAGCCTATTATACCTTTTTTACTGTTTAGGAAAAATGAATAGACATCGATCAATTATGTGTGTAAGAGCTATGTCAATTCTTTGATATACAATACAATGATGTTTTGTAAATACGTCTAAATATTTTAATAATTTAGAATGATTGAATATTTTTTTAAATATATTTATGTGAATTGCTGTGTAAGTTAGACAGTGGAATTATATGTTCAATCACCCGTAGGATCAAATATAGAGCATACTATATATAGACTTTCCTCAAATAATTCTTGACAATTAGTGGGTTACGTATTATAGAGATGTTTTATTGGAATAATGTGATACGATAAATTAGTTTACTGCTGTGAAATTTACTGGCTAATTATATTAAAATAATTACAAAACAATTAATTAAGAAATGAACGATAAGTATCGGCGATTATTATTTTCGTTTGCAACGAATGATTATATTTTTAAGACTAAACATTTATATTTTCCTGTTTTAATAATTGTCGTAAAAAGAATTGATTTTTATTATGAAGGAATTTAGTTCAAGTGTTAGATTAAAAGGTATTTTTTCAGGGGATTGTCAAATTGAAAGGTCAGTTTTTTTAAAGTAAATGATAGATATAGAAATAAACCTGTTTCATTGTTACTTACAATTTAACAGATCAGACTGATTATCAACGATAATTGTTTCGGACACCAACACTATCTTATAACATACTTATTTGTCAGCAATGAGTAAGCATACAATTCTTGTAATAAGACAAGCTTACCTATTTTAAGTAGACCGAAGGCGCCCCCTAAATGTGTTGAACGAAGGCTTTTATTAACTGACAATCGTAGCAATGCTGAAAATACAAAAATAACTGGCGGTAGGAAGGCTCTTAAGGCAATCAATCAGTCCAAAAGACATGCAAACACAGAGAGAGAGAGAGAGAGAGAGAGAGAGAGAGAGAGAGAGACGGCCGATCAGAAAAGTATAATGCCGAAAGAAAAATAATTTCTCACAATTCTTCCTTATTTAAGTAAATTTTAGAATGTTCTCAATTCAGATTAGCAGAATCTTAATTGCTTAACTTGTTTTTCTCCATAATTAGAACAACATACATTTTTGTTTTATTATTGTTTCACGCCTGGTACTAGTGAGTATGTGTTATTGTTCACGGAGCGTTTTTTTTTTTTTTTAGGTTGCCGACAAGTAAGTTGAGTCAGCACAACAATTCTGCTGACCCTTAGCATGCGTGGAACTATTTACAGATAAACCAGTCGAAACGCATATGGTCATCGTAAATCGACCATGATTAATTATGTTTATGTCAAAGGCTTTGAAAGCTGTAAAAGAAAATATTGTTATTGTAATAATTCGATCAGTTTCATGAAAGATTTATCAGCATAAATTCTCTCAGTTGAAAATCTGGTCCTTGGCAGATCAGTAATAAACGCAAATAAATAAGTTTTGAAATTCAGAACTAAACGTTGTATAGTAGTATATGGCATACTAGGTTAAGATATTAAAGAAGAAGAAAGCCAATATTGAAAGATGGAGTGTGCATTTTTTAGAATATAAAAATTAAATAATTGCGTGTTTTATCTATCTCGAATCAAAATGTACTTAATGAACTGAACGGCAAATTCAGCTGCAAAACATATATCCGTTACTGCGCGAAGCTTGTTGTCGGGCATCATTTGCTGTTTTGATGTGTGATTTTATGGTTTATATAGATTTACGCATACATACAAACGCACACACATACATGCATATGTGTGTATGCATGTCTAGTTATCTTTAGTGTCAAATTAGATTGAAGAATATAAGCACATGTTACAGATAATTACATAAAATCTAAATGTATAAGAATCAGAGAACATCTGAAAAATATTCCATGAAAATAAAAATAATGCACCTTTGAAACAAAACAAAGTAAAAAGACAAAACCTAATAATATTTAAAAGATATTCATTTATATATATATATATATATATATATATATATATATATATATATATATATATATATATATATATATATATATATAAGTTCGATTTTTAAATTTCATCCCGTCGGATTGTTTCATCTTTTTATCTACCCATATATATATATATATATATATACATACATATATATATATATATATATATATATATATATATATATATATATATACAAGCCGCGCATGCGTGGTCCCCCTCTGTATGTGACTCGATGTGGCGAGTGTATAATGCAATGAATTTGGGCAATTTGGGGCATTTTTTACCCTCTTTTGACCTCCTGGGGGCGCGAACCAAAATTTTTCTGAGCTCAAGGATGCTCATTTCATATCCGGAACCATTACCTCTACATTTTGGTCAAGTTTTTAAAAAATTGAATGGATGGATCAAACGTTATTGAAGAAAAGGGTCATTTTTTGCCATTTTAGGGGTTTTGACCCCCTGAGGGCGCGAACCAGATTTTTCCAAGGTCAGCGATACTTATTTTCTATTAGGAACAATTGCGTCCACATTTTGGCCAAGTTTCAGATAAATTAAATGGATGGATAAAAGGTTATGGGGCAAAAAATACAATTTTTTGCCATTTCGGGGCCTTTTGAGACCCTGGGGAGCTGACCGGATTTTTTTTTAAATAGAAGAATATCACTTTCTTACCTGACCAAAGTTACAACTTCATGCAAAATGAGAAATTCAATGGATGGTTGTGGAGAAAAATCCGGACGGACGGACGGACATGCCTCAAAACATAAGTCCCCCGATGTATAACATCGGGGGACCAATAAGAATATATAAGAAATATATATATATATATATATATATATATATATATATATATATATATATAAGAATATATATATATATATATATATATATATATATATATATATATATATATATATATATATATATATATATATGTATATATATGATGTATTAAATAAAACGGTTGTAATAAAGCGTTATTGTGTGTTAAACATAATACCTAAACATGATAGTCTTTGACTCTCTGGAATTCTAGTGATATCTTGAGTTCGAGATATATCTATTCAACTTTTTGCATTTCTTGAGGAGAAAGATAAATATTTCCATGACGTATTTACTAATCGACCGAGGTATTGCTCTGACCTCCTTCCCGCTAGCTACATTCAGTTCCGACGTGGTCTTGTGTCGCTATGCATAATTATGTCTTAAAGGTACCTTGACAGAATAAATATATAGGAGGGGTTACCTGAGCTGTAAAATACCCTACACAAAATCAGTCTTGTAACTTATCACACAGCCTCCAGTTCTCTTTCAGGTAAATCGTAGACAGGTCCGAGATGTGAGAGCTTTTCTCATCTTGCCGTTATCTAGTGCGAGACCTTCCGGTTCTACCCTTCACGCTGGCGCACAACGTTTTGGACTGAATTGACACTCTCATGCTATCGATCAGCTCAGTTCAGTTGTAAAACGCTTGAAGCGCCTTGAACGATTTGTAAGATTGTCAACAGTGCAGTGAGTCTATCAATTGTCTCGTAGTCATGAATACTTTTTTAGGAGAGGGGCATTTTCACATTTGAACTGAAAGACAAATGTGCCCGGAAGCTCTCATTGAGATCCAGTTTCGTTCACGGGTTTTGCTGCCGCCAGTCTCTTCAAAATTAATGATTGGAGGATATATGACAAAATGTTTACACGATGGATCGTTTTTATGGGGCCAACCTGCATAATATTTGTATATGTAAATAAAATATATTAAAATCATATAAATAAATAAATATATATATATATAAATAAATAAATATATATATATATATATATATATATGTTCAAATTAAATACATGGACAATTTCTTCTAATTAACGATACATATTTCAGATACTTTTTAAACCATTAAAAAATTGATTTTTTTACATTTTTTTGTCACAAAAGCAAAATGAATTATATTTACTGACTGACAATATTTTCTCATTTGTCTAAAAGCAAAGCTGAGTATTGTTCTAATACTGCACTTAATCTTTTCTGTTTTTCTGATCGAAAGCAGAAATCATGTGGTGCCTATTCAATCATTTCGGACATCATATAGACAATGTCGGCCTTTAATAAAGCTATCGTACTATGATGATGTCGATTAGTTTCTCTTTAAATAACGCTCCACGCGTAATATCATTAGATTTAAATCTCTACAGTTAGGGAGCTTCATGTTTGGGGGTCACATGATCCTAAACATTTTCTAATTACCAGACCTGGGTTGCAATGGCTTTGTGAGAATGATCAGAGTCTTCTTGAAACACATATGACCTTCCATTGCAGACTTCATTTATCTCGAGCTTTACAACCGTTATACGAACATAACATCCTTTCTCTCTGATAGGTTTATAAAAGTAGTCGCTGATGTACAGAAGTCTGGGGCACATACTATCAATACCGACGTTCCGCAGAAGTCTAGTCTGGGCCCAACCTCCTTTCTTGATTTTGATCAATGATTTATAAACCTACATTCTAAGTACATTCGTTGACATTTATGCGGATGGCATAACCATTTATGGCAGCACTTAATTAATGATCAATATCTCTATATCTATCCTTCTTCCGACCCGAAGCCTGTAGTGCAATGGTGAACAGGTGGCTGGTTACTTTTAATGCATCTAAAACAAAGCTTATTACCTTTCACTACTAACGCTTAGATGCTCACTTTGCCACCATTGAAATGAATAGCTTTCTTATTGAAGAAGTCTGCTGCATTGATAAGTCTTATGATTGACCTTTACTCAAGACTACAATTTAATCAGTTGAAAATGGTTGGATCATTCTACAGCTCTAGAAGGGATATTACTCCTGACGCAATCTTCTACCGGTGTAAGAGTACAATACGTCCTCAGCTAGACGACTATTGCCACATCAGGAGAGAAAGGCTGATCAGATACCCCATTTACTGACTTGACAGAGTACAATACCGACTTGGAAATCAAGTGAGGATGTCTTTTTCTTCTCTAGCCTCTTTCTCATAGAAGAGAGGTTGCTAGTCTTTCTTTACACTATCGCTATTTTCATGTAGACTCTCGACTGCGCCCCAATCTATACATTCCCCTGTAGAACATTCACAACATCAACTCGTCTAGCTACATAAGTTGTTTTCTTCCTCTATGTACAAAAAAACTAATCGAAACTTCAATGATAAAATTGCTTTGTAATATCTATCGGGCTATAGAACACAATACAACGAAGCTGCCACAACACATGGTGGTGTTCAAGTCTAATGTTGACAAATTCCTATCAGCGAGTACTCTTAAATAATCTCATTCTGACTAGCATCACCTATTGTTACCAATCTTCACGTTGTTGTAACATTGCCCTCTTAACAATATTTTAATCCGAGGGCTTTTATAAACGGTAACTCGTTAGTACATAAAAAATAAAGTATCCAGCAGCATTGACCCTAAGGTCTTGTAGGAAAATGTAAGGTTGAATAACATGACTTTTTATAACTCACGACCCCTAAAACCATTACAGTAGCCAGATATGTAGTGTGTACCACCCTGGGTACTTCATGAAGTTATACCGTCTGTGTGATTTCTGATCATTAGCTCTAACTCCGAACGAACTTTATAAACAAATGACCTGGCAACATATAAAAAGCTACTGATTTCTAAATCGTTAGGTTTTGCAGTTAAAGCAATTCTGCCTACATGTCTTTTAATTTATTTGCTTAGCATTTAACTCTAAATGGGTTGTCTTAAATAACAATAATATTTTTATAAATGATTTGAGTGTGAAGTCAACTGAAAACAATACACCATGAAATAGCCCTCGCACCCTATATATATATATATATATATATATATATATATATATATATATATATATATATATATATATATATCTAGCTATGCCTATCTGGTGAAGTCATTTTAGTTTATAATTTTTATTTATTTGTAAATTTGTTAACTCATAAAAATAGAAATAAAAGTGTTGTAGTAAAAGAAACAAATAGTTTATATAGTTTTATTAAAAATACAACTTATTGAACTTGCCGTTTCATATTTTAATAATTAAAAAATTCTTGAATATTCCCACTTGTCATGTTTTTGTTTATAATCGGTGTCGAATATGTCATTATAATGCTAATAACATGGTGCAACAATAAAACATGAAAATTGGCTAGTCAGAATCAAAGTAAGATTAAATACTATTCAGGTTCAATTATTTCATCGTACGAGATAACTTTATGTGTAAAAAGAGATAGATAGATTGATAGAGAGAGAAGTTATGTGTGCGAGAGTGAGTAAATTTATAATACATGTACATCTGTTTCCGTCTGCCTCTGTCTGTCTGTCTGTCTGTCTCTCTCTCTCTCTCTCTCTCTCTATACATACATATATATATATATATATATATATATATATATATATATCCACTTGCATTAAATTGTTATCTGTGTAAGTTTTGATGCTAAGTATTAAAAGTTATGTCTCAACATAGCTCGAAAGGTTATCTCATTGCTATATATTTTATATACGATTGTGTTGTGATGGACACGTGCTGTCGTATGTATTCTACCTGAGGTAAATAACTTCATATTTCACATAAGAAAGGCTTCAGTACGTAATAATGCCATTCATACCGTGATACGCGAAAGGAGAGACAAGAATACATAAGATTAAATGTGTCGGTACGCATCCAAGTTACAAAGAACAAAACAGAACGTATGGGAAATAGAGAGAGATGCAGAGAGAACGTATGATACAATGAGACAGAGAGAGAGAGAACATAAGTGCAGAGGCGGGAGTGTGTTATTTTACAAACATTAAGAGAAAAAAGTATAGAGAGTTAGGTACATCAATTACATCCTCTCCTTAGAGTTATGCCACTTAAGCCAAGATCACCGTATGTTAAAATTCAGATATAATGTATATATAAAGCATTGTAAAAGCCTCTTAACAAATTGTTTCGCCGTGGTTTGTGAGTAGTAAGATACACATATGAAGAAATAAATGGATGAAAACGATTCTATGCATATCAAGTTTGTTCTTCTAGTGGATTTTGCTGCTAACTTACATTTTGTACAGTCATTTATTTGGTGATTTTATTGCTTTTCAATGTTTGCCCAATAGACATAGCTTAGTGCTAATGTTTTAATCTGGCTAATAGCCGTATGTTCAACATGAAGTTATTGTAATACTCATTTTTTAAAAATGTAATGAAACATTCACACGTTCTTCAAAACGAAGTCAATCGTCAACCCCAGACAACGATGACTGACAGTGAGTTGAAAAATATGTTTCTAGTTTTTGTCTTAGCATAACATGTTTCATGGTGAAAGTGCAACACGGCCCTCTATAAGAGTCGAAGGTTTTAGACTTGCGGATCATTTGTGATATAATTGGCACTTTCTGACAGTTGTACGAGCACTGAAATAATTTCTGCTTCTACAAATAGTGCTGAAAAAAACTGAATCTTCTTTCACTTTGGTGTGCGTATTCATTAGTCTGGATATAAAATCTGCATGTTCGATTGCATCAGTTGAATAATATATGATGTAGAAATCATAATTCAAAAACATCCAATAACATTCAACATGATCCAATAACCGTCTTTGGAAACGGTTAGATGTATAGATTGTGGTACCTTTCTTTAATCCGAAAATGCTAACACGCGGTTTACGATCTTTGATCAACGAAAAATAAAATTGTACTGTGACAATAGTTATTTCTAATGCTTCCTTGTCTATCTGGCTAGACTTTCGCTCAGTGGGTGCCAGTGACCTGGATGTATGAGCTATTGTTTTTTGCTGCCATCGGAAAAGTCATATGCAATGGCAGCTTTAACACCACAATCTGATGCATTAGATACAACAATAATATCCATGGATATGTTTTAGAGTACGAACAGCAAATCTAAAAAAGTAATTATTTTATCTTATTAAAGAAAAACTCACATGAACATTTTCATGGTATAAACCTTTTAAAGAGATCGTTGAGAGGTGCACAAACTCGATGAAGTGTGGCAAAAATGCAAAAAATGCACTGTAGTGACTAACCATACCACGGAAAAAAGGGAAAAGTTTGTATATTTAGCGCTGCCAACATATTTTGTGACTGGAATATTTTCTAGGTCTGGCCTTAGACTATTTTTGTTAAAAATAAATGCCAGATATTGAATTTGTTTTTAAAAAAATACATTTCTCAGCTTTTACCTGAAATCCATACTGCTGAATTCGCTCAAATGTAGGCATCTACGCTTTCAAAGTGCATTTTTTGTAGCAACTGCAACACTGGTATTATAACTGAACTCTACAACTCCTGTCAACCCGGTTAACATCGCATTACGTGTTTTCTTGAATATTGCTGGAGCTAGTTTGACTTCAGCGCTTAAATTTAAACAGTCCCCTGTGTGTGTAGATTTTCAGAAGCTCTTCGCACTCCTCATCAACCTCCAACGACACGAAAGCATAAGAAAAATCAATTTTGACAAAACAATTTCCACCATTTAATTTTGTGCAGATTTTTCCTTGCAAAGGTTACGGGTACTGATGTGCATCTAAAGAATTATTCAACATAGAAGAATAGTCAGCACATATTCTAACTGGTGCATTCGTTTGTTAACAAAAACAATGGGAGCTGTCCATGCGAAGTAATTTATTGTATGTGGTACTTTTACTTGCTGAAGACGTTCCAACTCCTCGTTCATCATGTCAATCGCATATCTGGTAACCTGACGTTTGGGTCTTAAAATCGGTTTCGCATCAGACTTTAACTTAATAGTCGCCTTAGATTTGGTATGGAACGCCAGAATCACTTCAAAACCATTACTAAATGTTGCCTTCATTATTTTTGTTAATTGCTTTCTAATATAAGAAATAGAGGAGAGATATAACATATTAGTACACCTTTTACAATAATATAAAAGATTCAATTCCTCCATTTAATCAAAGTCAAGCAAATTTAAATAAGAGTCATCTGAGTAGTAAAATGCCACAGAAAATGTTCTTTCTTTACAAAAGGGCGTTTTGTTATGGAGACTAACTTCTATTTCAAATGTATCTATTTGAAATATCACGTGCTCTTCTTCAACCAATCAGAGCTTTTATTATTCGCTAGACCCTTTAATATCTATAAATCCCGCTCAGTGGTTAATATATTTCTTATCTTCTAATAATCCGTTTAGACTGCCTCTAATATACTCTGTTCGGAGGAACTTGAGAAGCAATACATATTAGCGAAATTACAGTTTTACAAAATATTAGTATGATTTGTTTTTTAAAATACAGCAGCTTTTAGGACAAAGTTTAATATTACTCCTGCCCCTATCGGCTGGGTGGCTTTTTCTGGCAACAACATGTGGAAGATGTATAGGGGGTAATATTTTTAAAACTTTAATTAGTCGTTGGAACACATGGATTCATTAAACCCACAGACGACGAAGAATATGTTTAGTGCAAATTAATTAATTATATAAACAAGTATAACCGGCTATGTTGGTTGCGTCATGATCTCCTAACACTTTACACTATAAATTTCTTTTTATAGGGTGGATTTGATGATAACGTTCACTTGCTACGAGCTAGTCTGGTTTGACTGGTGATACCAGATCAGGCTGCCCTGTGGCTCCCTGAGACGAAATTCACCTACATTGACGTTTTTTGTTTTTCTTCTTTTTTTTTTTTTTTTTTGTAAAACTTAATTATGTTCTACAAAACCAAAAACAAAAACAACCGCCCCTCTCCCTTTCTCCCTCCCCTTTTTAATTTTATTTTTAGAACTTGAAGCATAAATCTTTTACTATAATGACCAGATTCGGCATTAAATAACCCAAAAAGGGTTGATATGCCGTAAAACAAAACTACCAAACCAAAAACGATGATTAAACATTTGAAGATATAAAGAACTTGAAGCATAAAAACTTTTACTATAATGACCAGATTCGGCATTAAATAACCCAAAAAGGGTTGATATGCCGTAAAACAAAACTACCACCTAGTCTGGTTTGACATGCTGCTTATTTAAACAGTATTCTGTCTCCCGCTTTTTCTCTCTTTCTATCACTCTCACTTTCTCTCTCCCTTTCTCTCTCTCTCCTTCTCCCTCTCTCCCTCTCTCTCTTTCTCCCTCTCTCTCTCTCTCTCTCTCTCTCTCTCTATATATATATATATATATATATAACATGTTCAATAAATCAAAATTCTTGCATATCTCATGCCACCTTTTTAAAACTTCACATTAAAGAAGTATTCCTGTTGACAGGATTAGTATCAATGTTCCAGGGGCGATAAACTTTCTCAGTATCAGACCACATAAAGTATATTTATACACTTATTAACAACACCGGACAGAGAAACGGCGATAAATATTAATATACATATACATACGTATTTCGTAAAAATGTTAGCGACCGCATAACGTACATGACGCGTGATTGGCCTTAAAACAACTTTAAAATAAAATAAATGTAATGTAATAAGAGTAGTAGCTATAGTAGTTGTTGTAGTAGTAGTAGTAGTAGTAGTAGTAGTAGTATCACTAGTCTTAGTAGTTGTAGAAGTCATAGTAATAGTATAAGCTTTCCATTTACAACGCTTCTATCAATTAGCCGGAGACGGCACTGTCTAGAATTGGTGGCTGAGAAGTCTTATATGTATCGAATTTATAATAAGCTTTATACTGTAAAAGTGATGTCTCTACAGTAGCAAGTGTTAGTATCATCAGTATATAAAATCTGCCGTTCTCTTGGTCGTCTTATGTTCCCTATCTTCTGTTAAGCGCTTCCACCATATAACAAATTGGTTAAATAAAGAGATTCCGCGAAGGGGAAGACTTCACACGGAACTTTTTATACAAGAAACTACGACAGTATTTGTGATACACATTGTACATTTTCGTCTTAGTGTCATGAATTAAAGTTGTGAAATCTATAAAGCATATGTATCTGCGTATGTTAGTATGTGTGAATCTATTCATCCGATTGTCTATCAATTTATGTAACCATTTATTTTCAATTTTATTATAAGCATTTAAAGATTTAGTTCATTTAATGCTTAATTTGCAAATGCGTTCGACTCTTTTACAGCAGTTGAGAATTGGCCTAAGAAAATGATCCGATAACTGCCGAGTAATTGGCTAAACACACAAAACATAAATAAAGAAGACATCTATTATATTTGCTTTTGACTTCATGCATCGATACCTAAGAAGTAAGTAAATCATAACATAGGTAAGTAGGAAATACATTAACAGCTGAATGAAGAGCGTGATCTTCGATATTCGTTAGAGTGCATACCAATAAGATTGTCAGTAATCCCCATCACTCCAACATAGCTTCCAAGTGATATAAATTCGATAAACGCCATTAAAATCTAAATTTGTGTATCTGCCAACAAAGATGAAGGACGTCAAATTTAGCAGAATCCAACTAAATTATATCGGTATCAATAATTGTTTATGTGTGTTATCAGTACACATTTCGCTTAGATGTATTTGCATCGTGTAGCATATTTTCTGTTTTTAATTAATCTAATGAATGCCTCCGTAATATGAAACGGTGTTGTCGTTTCAAGTGTTAAATTGAAATGGCATGGACATGTTTACATAGCATACATTAGGTAGCGGCAGGAATATCCATAGCGAACTATAGATGTCATTAGATTTAGATTACATCCACGTATCTCTATAATAAGGTTCGTGGAGCTGTCGGTCCGTCAATCGATATTACATGACGCTTCACTTTGTAACAGTACTTTCATCGCTAAACGCGCAGATTAAATGGACGCATCTTATTCTAGATGCGTCCAAGAATCTGTCAATCGGTCAGTCTCTCACGCTAAAGCTTTAAGTAGCAATTTCACGCTTAAGTGTAAAGCACATTTGTATTGGTACATCACACTTTTGTTTTAAATAAACTTTTCCCAGCTTAGCGCACATATTAAACGGGAGCAACTTACTAACATTCATTCACGTCAAAGAGAAAACGACCCGAGTCCGCGGCAAAAAGCTTGTTTTTTGTTAAAGCATAGCAGTCAATTCAAGTAAAGAGTATTTCTTTGCAAAGCAAACACTGAATAGATTTTCAACGAGAAGTAAATATTTGCGTTTGTTAGATAGTTAAGGGCGGCTGTGTTACCGATACAAAGCTGGTCGATTAAGCTCACATCGTAAGTTAAAGAAAAAAAGGAAGAGAACAATAGATAGATATTAGAATAGTCAATCAGTTAATCCGGTTGTTGAAAAGCAAGGTTTGTAGGCAGTTTGCTGTGTAGAAACGCTCTCTTTGTATAACCTTTCTTATTAAGCCTTTGGACACTTATCGCTAAAGATTCTGTTTCTTCTGTTATTTACACATTGTATTTAGGATCCAATTTTACGACCAGCGGGACAGTTGTGTATATAGCCACGAGAATACATTTTTGTGAAAATTAAACAGATATGTTTGTTTATATTGATATAATATTAATTAAAGTTAATTCATTATTCAGGCTCCAATAAGAGGAGATAAATATGAAAAAGTTCCTGTATAAGCCCTAATACGATTTATTTTCTTTCAAAAGAACGTATCGTTCTTAACAATACATAAGAGTTATTCATCTCTTATTTCATATGACTGCCAGGCGGCCGCATCGATTGAAGTGCTGGGATGTAGCCAGTCGATGGCGAATGGAGTCCGAGATTCGATCATGCGATTAGTTGTATATATGTCAACACTGATGAATATATATGTATACATTTTTTTTTGTTATTGTTTTTCTTAAGTGCTGTTCAGCGAATGAACACTCATTCAATTACATGTCGCTACCTTAGTGGTTACATGAATATTTTCCCCTATTTAAATGCATTTTACTGCATTCTGTCGCTTCTCCCCCCTCCCGTTTTGGGGGAGTATATTATTATTATTTAATTTATATTTTTTATTTTTTTACACACATAAAAGTAATCCGTGTACGCGTTTCATATCTTACTAATCCTCAGCACGGCTCGACTTTGACAGAGGCTCGAAACCACGACCACGATTCCCGTGGCCTCGCAATTTACCTCTGGTCAAAATGTCAAATTATTATGTCTGATTTTTAGCGCCTTAAATCTAAGTTTTTTTTTGTAAAATGCATTTAAATAGGGGAAAATATTCATTTAACCGCTAAGGTAACGATATGTAATTGAATAAGTGTTCATTCGCTCCACACCACTTAAAATACTTAGTTTAAAGGCGCTAAAAATCACATTTAAAAATTTGACAGGGGCTCTGGACCAGAGGTAACTTGCTAGGCCACGGGCATTGAGGTCGTGGTTTCAAGCCTCTGTTAAAGTTGAGCCGTGCTGAGGATTAATAAAGCTATGAAACGCGTACGTGGATTACTTTTCTGTGTGTAAAAGAAAAGAAAATAAATACAAAAGATAATATATATATATATATATATATATATATATATATATGTATATATTAAGGCATAAAAGAAACGCGCATTGCGTTCTTCAGACAGTAATTACAATCTTAAATCCATAGAAATCTTATCACCTGTGTTGAGAATTGTACCCTATTTATTTTATAGAAATCGCTCTAGACAAGACATTAATCCACTTGATCTAAGGAGCTAAACAAGATAAATACACTTCAATGTCTAAAACTAACCAACAATAAGTGTTAGGTGGGTAGATTTCGACCCAGAAAAGAGGAATTCTTCTCTTTTTGTCGAAAACATAGCTCATGGAATGTGAGGACTAAAGGACAAAATAAGGGAAGCGATGGTAACGAGGCTGCCGAAAGTATAGCCGTGGCCCACTTTCTACATTCCTTAAATAGTAATTATTAATATCGGAACTAATACTTTTTAATAGCCTGTCAGCTGGCAACGTGTTCTGATTGCAGTACTGCTTTACCAACTGAAACTATGTTACTAGCACTTATTAGAGGATAAGGTGGACGCAATATCGTACGTATAATGACAAGTTGTATGGTTAAAATTGAATAATACAACTCTCTGGAAATTAAGATAACTCTTCGACAAGACGAAGTGACTCTCGAATAATTTGGAGTTATATCACTGGAAGATAATAATTGTATGCAAATTATTAACAAAACAACAACAAAGAATGCGATCAATCTGACTCTTCTTAGGAGGGGAGAATGTATCATCGAGACGTTTTTTTTTAAATGAAGACGACTTCAACTTGCCAGCAGCTATTACGTGTGACCGTGGCAGAAAATTAAGACATTGCGAGTTATAAATGACCATTACGGCACGCTTGTGCGGTAATTGTAAAAACAATTATTTGAGAATGTAAATCGAACGATCGGATTGTAAATCCGGATTTGATCAAGGCTGGTAAGGATCTTCTGGCTGAGAAATTAGTGGACCAACAATAAATTACGCGCGTAGGAATACCATTCCCCATGTTTACGTATCATCAAACGGTGATCGTTTAACACATAATATCCTAAACGGCCAAAAATAAATGATTTACAATAAGGCAGTATTCAGAAGCAGAGATGGACATACGTCGTTCTTTTTATAGGTGAATAAAGGTGTCACCGAAACTGGTTGGCGACTGAGAAGACAAGTTATCACAATATATATATATATATATATATATATATTTTTTTTTTTTGTTTATTATCTATGTACGTATACGTTTCGTCCTTTATAATCAGGACTCATCAGCATAGAAATATAACTTGTCACTACTGTTCATGCGATTCGAAACCCCGGATTCCAACTATTTTACAACTCAAATCCCAACATCTAGAACCACTGGGCCACCTCTAGTGAATAAACAGTGATAATTTGAACACTTTATCAGGCGGCTTGACGTCATAAGAGCGTTCAACTTAATGAAAGAAACGATACATTTATAGCTGCTGTGTTTATACTACACTTACAGTGCCCGTCTACAAGGGTTTTTAGGAGTTACAAATAATAAATATTTGTTTTGATTATGATCTATGTACGTATACGTTTCGTTTTTTTTTTATAATCGGGACTCATCAGCATAGAGATATAATTATTCACTACTGTTCATGCGATTCGAAACCCCGGATTCCGAGTATTTTAAAACTCAAATCCCGACATCTAGAACCATTAACGAATAAACAGTGATAATTTTTACACTTTATCCGGCGGCCATATATATATATATATATATATATATATATATATATACTTTAAAAGGACTTATATTAATATTTACTGTAGTTTCACGGAAAATCCTATGTTCAGAGACGTATGTTATCATTTGAATGCGACCTCGAATGTATACAGACGTGTTTGATAGAAATACACATATGGAAATCAGATTTACCGGGAACGTCCAATAAAACATGAAAGTAATAATATTTTATGAATATATTTAAAAGGTATTATGTATGTATTGTATTTGTTCGACATCAACAGGTTGTTGTTTTTTCATACACACACGCACATACACACACACACATATATATATATATACATATATATATATATATATATATATATATATATATACATATATATATATATATATATATATATATATATATATATATATATATATATATATATCAAAAATTAAATTTTGTTTTGAAGCCCAAACAACGTATATATATATTACTTTCAATAAGTTTCGACTGTAAAAAGTCATCGTAAGGAAATAGTAACAGTTTTTTTTTTCGTTTTATTTTTCGTTGTGACATAATATCACTAAAAATACGTCATGACGTAGCGCGGCGCGAAATATATATATATATATATATATATATATATATATATTATATATATATATATATATATATATATATAGACCAATTTCTCTTTATATATATGGCTTTGTATTCGCTCTACGTCTGAAGTCATGTAATTATCACCCCCTATAAAATGATGCTTCAAATTTCCCCACACTCTCTAAATATGGATAAGATATGTTGTCACTCCCTCTCTCTCTAATTATATTTGAATTGTCGAATGTGAATTTCCTTTTCCTTCAGTTTCACAAATGTAATCATCTAATTTGGATGCATGACAATACCACAAGGTTGAAATAAATTATTGCATCGATGATTATGTAATTTCGTGTTACTATATTTTATTTTATCATATTCTTGCTCTGTTTATTATATTGAGCTCTCATACCCGGATTTCCTCATTGCATTTATTTCATTATAACACAAAAAATACATATATATATATATATATATATATATATATATATATATATATATATATATATATATAGTAATCCAGGTAGGGTTTCTTCCTGGAATTCAACGACCATTTTTTGGATCATAAAAAAAAATCTCTGCCTGATGAGACCTCAGCTCTTGAGAGCTGTAGATCGATACCATCGACATGCCAGTGTAGCTGACATTATACATGTTTGAATAAAAGCACTCTATATATATATATATATATATATATATATATATATATTATATATATATATATATATATATATATATTTAAGCAAACATTATTAAATAACACGGAGTGTTTTTGCTTGATAAAACTTTTTCTCATTTTCTTTTAATCTTCCGAAAGAGTCTATTTCGTATTTCGGTCAAACTGGTGAATATAAGTTCCGTGGGTTTCTTGTTCCATTTTTCACCTTTTTCGCGCATACTTCTGATTTGATTAGTCAAATCTTCTTCAGACAGCGTTAGTTATGGTGGCTTTAAAAATATTTACGTTCATGAGACGATCTTAACTTTTGTAAATCCTTATATATATATATATATATATATATATATATATATATATATATATATATATATATATATAAGAAGGTTTTTACAAAAGTGTATATGGTCTCATGAACACGGTTTAAAGACCACATGGAACTTGGATTTAAAATGTCAGTTGTCATGTGTCGTGCAATCGTCAGTCATGTTTGTTTTGTACATAAAAGAGAAACTGCCGTTGTTAAGTTTGGTCGTGAAACACTGATACACTGAGATTATCTTAACTTCAGCAAATTCCTTAGTAAATAAATAATAAGCTCAAGCACTCTTTTCTATGTGATTTCATATTACATAAAAACACACATTATATATATATATATATATATATATATATATTATATTTTAAATAAATGTGTATTATAATTACTTACATATGCAATCTTCAGTATAAGAGAGGTATAAGTCCTTGCGGTTCGGAGGGCACGAACCCGGTTTAAAAGTCACCACTTATTCGTTGTCCGGTGTTTTACCCCTCGGCCAACACCGATTAGAAAGGAAATGAAGAGAAATTAAGCGTCAAATACGTACTAAATATCTTCTGAATATTTCACTGTATTGATATGCTCTACTATGATCAGGAAAGGATGAAAAGGACTGCCAAAAATCAAAGCTTGATGATCAATGCTTTGAAGTAGATGAGTGGTCTCAGCAACGAGAACAAGTGCAGATTCTGCCACAGAAAAGTAGAGAGTGTGATCCACCTGCCATCTAGTTGTAAGGTTCTGCTGGGGAACGACTACTATACAATGCGACACGATGGAGTGTGTGAATATCTCAACTTGAGTATGTGTAAAAAGTTGAATATCCAGTGAAGCAACAAGCCATAGCAGCATATATCAGAAAGAACAGTTGGAAATAAGTAAAACAGAATCCACTATGACTATGCAAGTATATAATTTAGGAAACATTAAGTCATATAAACCAAGACAGCCGGTAGCTGGCATGTTTTCTAATGGATGATACGCCATAATGCGACACAATCTAGGGCTATTATTCGCACGATTTGGATCATTTCTATACCAAGAAATCGATTTTTTTTGTAATCTTTGGATATTATTCGTGTGAACGAGGAAGGACTCAGGAAATGTCAACTTCATGGTAATGTTGAATATTATGGCGTATATGGACTTAATTCGGAAGTCGAGTCACTGAATAAATTGTTGCCGACATGTTGAATGTCGAAGTACAGAGAGAAACTATGTTTGTTAATTGCTTAAATGTTAGGGGGAAAGTTGTTGCTACCACTTGTATGGAGTATGTTTTGTAGGAGAGTCGAAGATGGTAAGCCAAAAGTAATATTTAGAGACCAAACAAGATGAGTATTTGTCCTGGGAGCCGGTAAGATCAAGAGACAATAAAATATACTATAACATAATCAACTGGTCAATCTAGGAGAGGAACATTAATGTGTTTCACTTCTTTACAAACTCAACATTTAAGCGGTGAAAAAGAACTTTAATGACATACTCGAATATTTATGTATCTAATAAAGAGTGTTACCACCAAGAAGGGGCCCCTGTATTTTTGAGAACTTCAAGAGGATTAATATGAATATATATATATATATATATATATATATATATATATATATATATATATATATATATATATATATATATATATATTAATACAGGGAAAATTTTAAGAGATATAGGTGATAGTATTACAGGTAAAATTTAAGGCCTAGTGTTGTAAGGTCGCTGCAATAAAAGTAATACTAGTTATTACAAATAGTATTACTTCTATCGCAGCGACATTACAAACGACAACACTAGGCCTTGATTTCAATCTGTAATATTATAACCACTATAATGATAGTGGCAGTAGTGACGATGGAAGTAGCAGTAGTCATGAAAATAAAAATAAAGTAAATAGTAATTATAAGAGTAGTAATAATAATAGTATTTACAATAATACTAGTAGTGATAATAATGACAATAATAGTAACCATAATAATAGTAGTGATATTAATAATAATGATAATAATAATAAGAATATAAATAATAAAAATAATAAAAATAATAATAATAATAATAATAATAATAATAATAATAATAATAATAATAATAGTAATAACAATAGAGATAGTAAAAAAGCAATAATAATAGTAATGATAATTGTAATACTGGTAATAATAGCAACAATAATCTTAATAATGACAGTACCAGTGATAATAATAACAATAGCAGTAATAGTAATATTCTTAAAAAATGATAATAATAATAATTGTTATTAAAAACATAGAAATAATTAGAGTAATAGTTATTGTAGCAACAATAATACTAGTAATTATAAGGATAATAATAATTACAATAGTAGTAGTAATTACAAAAATAATAATTATATTCTAATAATAGTAATAGTAATAATAATACGAATAGTTCTACAAATAATAATAATAGTAATAATAGTAGTAGTAGTAGTAGTAGTAGTAATAATAATGTTAATAGTAATGATAATAATAATAATAATAATAATAATAATAATAATAATAATAATAATAATAATAATAGTAATAGTAACGGCAAAAGTAATAATAGTAGTAATACTAATAGTGGAAATCATAATAATTATAGATTAAGTAATAATATTAATAATACCAATAATAATAAATACTACAGCTGTTTACTTGTGAGACCTACACGTATTCAAAATATTATAATGCTAACTCATATAGTTATTTGTTGGTAACGTGCTAGCACCTCGCTCGTATTGATAGTAATAGATTACGTAAAAGTTATATGATTTCAAAATATTTATTAGTATTGTTGAATATACAGTTAATTTTTATGATCAAAATTAGTTGATTATAACCTTAAACATCATAGGTTTCAGTTTAATTTCAATATTTAGATTAAATGTATTGTATAGCTCTAAATATTAATTAGTCTTGAGTCTTTTTAGCGTTACTTCATATATCTATACACACTCCCACACACACAGACGCATATATATATATATATATATATATATATATATATATATATATATATATAATTCTACTTATCTGTTATCCTATTTTCCTTACTTCCGCATGCCTGTTCTGTCTAGCGAATGGCAAAATTATAGTCGCTCAGCAGGAGGACGGGAAGTTTGTTCGAATATAGGAGAATACTAGGGTTTCATTAGTTCATGTTTGACATGAACTTAGATCGGATTTTAATCTTGTCTTTTTTCTTAATCTTTTTCTAAACATCCATCTTTTTACTGGTGACATTTTCAATGCGTGATGTTCACATTTTATCTTTATTCAGTCTTTGAAGAGATGTGGTAACATCGAAACGTTGGTTGATGTACGTAGACTAAAACATTGTTTATGTAAGTTTATATATATATATATATATATATATATATATATATATATATATATATATATATATATATAATGAGTGAAATATACGTTAAATAAACTTTATTCAGCCCATAATTACGTTTGGCATGATTGATAACTTCTTCAAATACTGATAGTTCAGTATTTATGATGTAAATTTGTCTTAGGGTGGGAGAAAGTTGAGGGGGTGCTGAGGTGGTTGTCTCTCTCCCACCCTAAGACGAATTCACTAACACTCACACCAATCCCCTTTTTTCACTCATAGCCATACACATTCATTTCACTCTCTGCCACTGACTTATCTTACCCCGGACCACGGCTAATACTTTTTCTCATCAACCCATCATGTCAACCCAATATTTCGATGTACTTGCATGACATTCTTCTTAAAATTATCATCGTGAGGAAGTCTCACAAATAAAGACGAAACGTTGATGAATATATAAAAAAATATATCTTGGTTTTTCCTTTTTCATTTCATATTACGTCGGATTACTCTCATCCTTTCTTTTCTTATATATATATATATATATATATATATATATATATATATATATATATATATATATATATATATATATATATATGTATATGTATATGTATATGTATATATATATATAATATATATATGCATCTCTCTCTCTCTCTCTCTCTCTATATATATATATATATATATATATATATATAGAGAGAGAGAGAGAGAGAGCGAGAGAGATGTACTTACATACATACATTATATATTAATGCCTGTACAAGTTTTTTGTTCAAGGATGCCATAGCCGAGTGATGTTAATAATGATTTGCTTACCTTGTGTATAAAATGTATCTGACATTTAAGTCCAGCTTATTGCCTTCTAATCAGTATTAGATATCGACCCAGCGGATGGGGAATTACTGATATGAGAAGGGGTGAATGTGTGTTACCTGAACACCAGTTGTTTCAATAGAATTGCTTATCATTCATGGGAGGATATTCCCTCAAAGAGAACAACAAACTTTATGTCAAAACCGAACTGCATTGCGACACACTTATAGGAAAGGTTTCAGGAACCAACCTGAGAGTAAATTCGGAGCCAGATTCTTTAGAGCATTATAAAGCTGAATGGAGCAATGGATGGAACGCTTCTATGACGGCACTGGAACTATGCTATTTCAATATACTATTTTAGCTTTGTGGAAAGTAAGTTTAATTGAACAAGCCAAAGTCATTTCCAAATATGCATTTAAGCTTGGTATAATGCAATTTAATCTGTAAATGAAATTAAATCATTACAAACAAACACTACTAACTATTATTATTAACTACAGTAGGAACAATACATAGTTGTCTCAGTAACTTTAAATCTGAAAATATTGATAATGATAATAAATATAGAATGACATCCAAACAATTAACTTGCCATTAATTGATGATAATAAATTAGTGAAAGCATTCATTGAAAATCAACGAATAACGCTGTGAGAATGTTAGGGGGAAAGTTGTTGCTACCACTTATATGGAGTATGTTTTGTAGGAGAGTCGAAAGTGGTAAGCCAAAAGTAATATTTAGAGACCAAACGAGATGAGTGTTTGTCCTGGGAGCCGGTAAGACCAAAAGACAAAAAAGTATACTATAACATAATCAACTGGTCACTCTAGAAGAGGAACATTAATGTGTTTCATTTCTTTACAAACTCAACATTTAAGCGGTGAAAAAGAACTTTAATGACATACTCGAATATTTATATAAAGAGTGTTACCACCAAGAAGGGGCCCCTGTATTTTTGAGAACTTCAAGAGAATTAAAATGAATATATATATATATATATATATATATATATATATATATATATATATATATATATATATATATATATATATATATATAATACAGGGAAAATTTTAAGAGATATAGGTGATAGTATTACAGGGAAAATTTAAGGCCTAGTGTTGTCGTTAGTAATGTCGCTGCAATAAAGTAATACTAGTTATTAGAAATATTATTACTTTTATCGCGGCGACATTACAAACGATAACACTAGGCCTTGATTTCAATCTGTAATATTATAACCACTATAATGACAGTGGCAGTAGTGATGATGGAAGTAGCAGTAGTCATGAAAATAAAAATAAAGTAAATAGTAATAATAAGAGTAGTAATAATAATAGTATTTACAATAATACTAGTAGTGATAATAATGACAATAATAGTAATGATAATAATAGTAGTGATATTAATAATAATGATAATAATAAAACAATTAACTTGCCATTAATTGATGATAATAAAAAGCATTCATTGAAAATCAACGAATAACGCTGTGAGAATGTTCTCATCAGTTCTTTCAATGACAAATTGTGATATTTTTTCATTGTAAAGGAATATGCAAATTACAGTGACCGGAAAAATAGTTTTCAATCGAAATTTACGAAGCCCAGATATTTGCACTCTCTGATTTTGTCTATCGCATACGTCTCAGATCAATGTGGTTGAATATTAAAAACTTTTATATGAAGTATTACAAGGTTTTCAATAAGATCTCGATATTCCATTGTAAAAATACACTTACTCCAGCAGTATCAGCTTCATAGCAAAAACTATCATAGCAACGGAGAATTTCTAAGTTCAAATACGTCTATAGATACGGTATCTTGTGATATTCGATCGTTGAAAAAAGTTATTCAAATGGCGCATATCTTGATTACCTTATAACTATTGCATTTATTGTTACAATGTTCTATTTTGATTGCCCAGTTCAGGTGTACATATCTCATTCAATAAGTTTGCTAATTTTGTTCTTTGTATACTTTCCTATATTTTTATTAATATTAGATGTTCTATCATTCATCCGACCAGTTATTGATCAACCGCCGTCATTATACTTTGCACTCTTCCCCTTTTATTTCATCTTTATATTCTTACTAGAACCCGTCTGTTGAGAGGTTAAATTAATACCAAGGAAAGAACTGTTTTGCACCAATTTTATGTAGCCTTGCTCAGATTAACATCAAGTTATAATACTACTAAACCTTATGTCTGTAAAATCTCTTTAAATATCAAAAGGCACCTGCAATCTGGATAGCAATTATTAATTAATATATAATACCTATTATTAAAATTTCACAAACATTGGAGACATATGAATTTTTACGAAAGAAATTCCGCCCCCTGTTTTCCCCCTCTGTATGAGTTTGAATTCAACTAAATATAGCTTATGCTCACTACATTTACGCTTAGCGTCTCTGGTCGAAAATTCGTAATGATCGGTTCATTAGTTTAGGTGCGAATCTCATGAATGGAAATATATACAGATATCTAACTTTATACAGATTGAGATTTAATATGTGTTATATTCTTTGAAAATGTGTTATTAATCGTTGAAGAACGATCATAATTATGATATCTCTGTAGGATCATCATCATCATCATCATCATCATCATCATCATCATCATCATCATCATAACCATTGTTATCGTCATTATTTTTTCAGCGATTTTCTCTCCAGGTAGCATTAAAGATCTGCCGTTGCGGTGAATTAATTGTTACGTATTGATTGACCTTTTCATCGTTGATTTGGGTTTTTACTTGAACGTTCTGCCGATTTCGTTTGGAGTTGGAGAATAAGGCGTTCCTGAAAGCTTATGGTTCATATGCATTGCAAAAAGTGTATCAATATATTAAAGACATATCTACCATCTGAAAGCAATGGTAAGATAATCAACACTCATAGTTTTGGTTATTATTGATTTGAAATACAATTAGCGTTTTATATTTATTTTTTTTGAAATATTCGGTACTTTCTTCTATTAATGTATGTATTCTTGATTTATATATGTTTTCCTTAATTATTCTACTTCATTTCAATATGACTACTGACTCATACTGCTACTCCTGTTATTAATCTTCATATTAATGGGAATATTTATTATATATGTAAATATGTATGTATGTACGAATATTCTATTACTCCAAAACCAATTTAAAATAGATTATTTATGTATTAGTGTGATTAATTTGATTTCTTTTTCTTTTTCATTGTACCGGCATATGAACTGTTTCGGTGTCAGGTCATTTAATGCTGAAACCATTTTTTTGGTAGAATTTTGTATTTTTCAACTTGATAATATCGTCAAATATTTATTCATGTTGTAAATATAATTTGTTCATTCAAATCATGTGTATATTAATTAGTGGGTAAGGGGTATATTCAGATACGATTGATTATAATAACGCATTTAATAGGATTATGACATGTACTTTATATATGGCTTAGAGTGGACCTGGGAGTAATGACGACTAAGGCTTCATATTTGACAAATTTAACAAATTAGGTGCTCACCTATCGATATAGTCTTACGTCATAACTAGGGCACTATCAGTACGAATAACATACGCTATGTGATATTGTTATACTTGCAGTAAACATAACCCTTAATTCGAGAAGTTGATATTCTCAGATTTCAATGGAATGTGAATTGTAGGCAAATCAAATCATGAAATATCAATTTCCAAAATATGAGAGAATAGTATTACTACCTACATCGTTCAATAGAGGCAAACCTTTATACAACGATGTAAGAAAATGAATGTGTTATGGGAACATAACTTCGGTGGTTAAATCTATTTCAATAATATTAAAACAAGAGTATCATTGCTTTGGGTTATATTACGATTCTACCTTTTTACTAAAGTTGTCTTAATATAATAAACATTTACACGTAATCGTATTTCAGCTATTAACAGCAGAAGTTAATACCCTCTTTAATGAACATTTATATTAAGTGATATATTAAAACGGAGTATACTTATAATTAATTCCACGTACTCGGTTGCTTATTTAATTCGTGAAAACTATATTTATTCAGAACTTGTATATTATAACAATTAATATCAGTTTCCAAATATTCTGCTGGATTTGCATTCTTTTTCGGCAAGATCCATATGAGAATATGTTATAATTGGCAGAAAATAGTTATGTTGTATAATACCTTCTTTTTGTCTAATGCTTTTATAGGCACATAATATAGGTCTCAAGTCTGCCACTATGAAGTATAAATTCATTATTCTATCCTGATTCACTATCTGTTAGGAAAAAAAAATGACTGTCAGAGAAGAATCATTTAACGGTTTGTGTTTTATTAGTCAGACCCAGTATATTGAGTTAAGCCACTAGTGACAAAAAAAACGTTCACCAAAGTTGGTATGTCTTTCATCACTTGATCCAGTTCAGAACTTAAGATTATATATTTCATTTGTTGATCGTAGTCTTTCCGTATCTAAGAGAAATATCATACCAAATGTATCAAAAGAGCGTGAAATTTCCTCAATCTGCCAGGGTTGCTCGTCTGCCAGCGGTTTGGGAAACATCCTCTTTATTCAAAAAAATTATAAACATCTATCAAAATATCTGCGATAAATTCCTTATCTCATATATTAAGGACGAGATCAGGGAAAATGGATGTCCTCCGGTATGACCTTGCTCCACATCATACTACGAACACTGTAAAGTAATAGTTCAAGGAGAAGATAGTACCTGTTCAAGATTAGCCCACAAATAGCAAAGATGCAAATCCAAGCGAAGATGGATGGAGAATTCTCAACGTGGGATTGAGAAAATAGTATCCTTTAAAGCAGAGTTTTCCAAACTTATTCAGCTCGCCGCCCCTTTTTGGAAAACAACTTAATCAGCGCCCCCAGGAAATTATTTTTTAAATTGTTTAATAGCAATTAAACAGAAAGATATATTTTTAATGGTTTTACCTTTGTAGTAAAATAATTTAAAGAAAGTTGTAAATTGGAAACATTGAAGTTTGACTTTATAAAACTAGTTATTAAACTAAGACTAGAAAGGTAATAAAAAATTAAAACATTCAAAATCATGTTAATGAGAAGGATAAGCTTGGTGTGCTGCTACTCATTTAGTAACCCTCGGCTCTATTTTTGTCAGTAGTAATCGTAAATCACTGCGATTGACTATTTGTAACCGATTTTTGTTTGTCTGTTAATAAATTGGTTACCGCACTGAATCTACGTTCCACTAGATATGATGAAGGAAATGCAATTAAGAACTTTTGAATTACAGACCATATTTCACGATAAGCCGTAGGAAATCTCCTTTCGCAGCCATGAATTGTTTGTAGCCGCTTTTTAATTTAAATTTCAATTCATAATCTGTTGTTTCTTCCACCAGTTCTTCTTGTAACTGTGGAGATTCCTCTGTGTTTGCACTTGAAAAAAGATCTAAAGTCCAATCATATATGATTATTTTCAAAATATCATCAAATCGTTGATTAAAATCTGAATGGAGAGCATTCAAGTGTTCACAATAAGAAAGTATGTCTTCATTTTTTTCTACTCCTGATAAATTTGGGAAGTGGATGAATTCCCCTTATCTAAAATGTTGTTTCTACAGAAGAAGCTTTGTCATAAATACAGAAATAACAGATTTTGTTTATTATTAAATTCAGTTCATCACCTTGAAACTAAAGATTACTTTTATTAAATCTTTTAAACAAGTCGGTCAAGTAAGCTACGTTACTTTTGGATTGAATTAGATTGGATCGTAAAAGATCATTTTTATCTTTCGAAAAAGCTAACACCAAGTTAAACAACTTATAAAACCTATCTAAACAGGCACTCTTTGACAACAAACGAACTTCTGTATGAAGCAGAAAACGATTAAATTCTTCATCGTTTTCAATAAAAGTTGTTTAAATAATCTGTTATTCAATTATTTGCTTTTGATTGTGCTGATAGCTTTTATTAGATATAATAAATTATGTAGACGTGCACTTACATTTTTGACAACTAGATGTTGACGATGGATGATACACTGTACTGTAAATACATTTGGCACCTTCTTTTTTGAATATGCAATAAACACCCTGTAGCGCCTTTCCATCGCTGGAGCACTATCTGTGGCTACTGATGAAATATTAATCACAGGTATTCTTTTTTATTTAAAAAAAACTCATCCGATGCAGTGAATATTTATTCTCCTTTAGTATCAGTTTGCAAATATTTAGCAAATAAGGATTCTTGGCAAATTCGTTCTTCCTTTGTGAACCGCACGTATGCTAAAAGTAAAGTTTTATTTCCCAGCAAAGTTGACTTATTAAATTGAATAGAAAAACGAGATGTGTTAAAATAGCCACACAATGAATCTTCAACATCTTTAGCCATTTCATCAATTCTTCTTTGTACTGTATTATTGCTCAATAGAATTTTCTTCATAATAGCTGATGCTGGTTTATGTAACACAGTACATATTACTTCACTTATAGACGGTATACTTAGTTCTTCACCAATAGTATGAGGTTTTCCAGATTTGGCAATCATTGGGGAAATATTTTAAGAAGCAAGCAAAACATCGCTATCTTGTATAGTTGCAGGTGAAAAGAGTTTTGCCAATGTCTGTTGTTTGATAAATCTTTCCTTTAGTGTTCGAAAATAATATATATATATATATATATATATATATATATATATATATATATATATATATATATAATGTGTATCATACTGAGGGGTGGTTTGATATGGCGGTGGCTAAGTGGTAAACGACGAGGATCTAGTGTATGCCGGGTTCGAATCCATATCAAAACCCACACCTGTCTTTGTGTCTAACCCCCCTGGGGAGGAGATAAATAAAATACTAATCTGTTAGATCTGTAGGCTATTCGATCTACGAACTAATGAGCTCACACCTATGTTAGATGTAGTAAGGAGATTATAATTATTTTTCTTACTATATTCACCGATGGAGCATGACATATTTCACATACAATTAAAATAAGACTATAAAAATAAAGAAACTAAAAAAATAATTCCTATTTCTTGTATCACTACCTTTCTAGTCAAAGTCTAAATTCATCCTTAATTCTTTAGTCAACTCAGTATTGAATTAAACGCTTTCTCATAGATTGTACTGGCATTAAAAGCCAGACTAAGTGAGGTTTGAGGAGGCAGGTATGAATATCATTTAATACCGAACAACATAACTTCAAGAACTGCGGCACATATGCTTTCTTCCTCATTCAAAATAATTAAGCCAATGTATTGTATTTTTAAGAAGCAGGGTAATTCACACTAATTATTGACAATAAAAATATTTTTACGAGAAAATAAATTGTAATTGATAATCATATTATCAGAGACCAAAATATGTGTTCAAACATAGATACTGCTACAATTAAATACAATTAAAATAACGTTCTATTATTATTTATTTCACAAAAGTGAACTACCACAGTTGAAAATTAATTAAAAAATAGAAATGAGTGTCATGTTAAATTTCATGGAATATAGAAATTGCTTTAAAATGTGCAAATGTAATGTGGGCTGTATTATAACCTTCCTGGCATTAGCCGTGTGGAGATAGGAACCTTTCTTAGGAAAAGAAATTTCCAATATAGTTATGTTTCCAATTTTTGAATTATTCTAGAGAAATAGTAAGAATAGCATTTCCAATATGTGATCAAGTAATAAAAACTGTCAGCGCGGTCGTGTTCTATTAAAGCTACTTATTTTATATCTTAAAAATATCAATAAAACCTATTAAAGATATTAAAATTTTTAAGCCTTTTTTAAATAGATTCTTCACTGAGATTTTCTGATTTCATTTTTGTTTGATAAAACGAAGAACATCTATTAAAAATATGAATTTCGTTTCTTTTACGTTCTTATAGATTTCAGTTATTTTATGGACCTAACCGATAATTGCCGCTACTGACTCCAGATGAAAGCAAAGGAAAATATCAATGGTGTATTTAGATTTCTTGAAACTTATTTGCATGTTCTTACTGTTTACATCGGTTTCTATGACACGTCTACAAATTATTTTCATAGAAGATAAAAGAAATATGAACAATTTGAAACGTGTCAGAATTAATCTATCATATTTCTTTATATAACAACACACGGTAACATTTATTTTCCTGATATGGATAATTAGTGGGAAAACTTCTTCGCGATTACAATTGTTTCCTTACAATGTATACATTTTTAATATACTAAAAATAAAAAAAATGCTTTGCCACTCTCTCACTAATATTTATATAACATAATATTACGTCAATAATTTAATTGTGCATATATAAATTATTCTCAACATCATCAGGAATGACCTAAATAAAAAAGTACGAACTGCTGACTTTTTATTTAGAAGTTAAGATTTCTTTACGAATTAATTTAAAGGCGGCGTGATTGTTTGATATTTACTTTCTTTCTCAGTCTCCATCACCAGCTGACATAGTTTCATCCATAGGCTAAGAAAAGGCACATGCTGTACGTGTTACCTTTTGTTTAATAGGGCAGATTTATATTAGTTTATATTATACAAATAAATAAACACTGGTATGTATAATACTACTATTCCTTATCAACCCATCATGTGAACCCAATATTTCGATGTACTTGCATGAGATATTTCTGAAAATTATCATCCTGAGGAAGTCTTACAATAAAGACGAAACGTTGATGAATATATAAAAATATCTCTTGGTATTTCCTTTTTCATTTCCCATCACGTCGGATAACTCTCATCCTTCCTTTCTTATATATATATATATATATATATATATATATATATATATATATATATATATATATATATATATATATATATATATATATATATATATATATATATATATATATTACCAGCTTTTCTGGGCGATCGCCTATCTCTACAAAGTCTACTATTTTACATGTATTTTCTTATTGTTTAATATTATAAGATCTGATATTCTAACTTTTATGACTTGTGTTTGATTGTATTTTACTTACTAAGATGTTTTTAATATAATTCATTTTCTAATACTCTCCCAGTTTGATTTTTTTCCTATTTACAGTTCACAATATATCAAAACAGAAAAACTAGGCGCTACCACTGTCGCACTAATATTTATATAACATAATATTACGCCAGTAATTTAATTGTGTATATATAAATTATTCTCAACGTATCTGATGACACACTTATGCCTATATTTAAACTTCGTGTGGACGAGTATTCTGCATTGATTCTATATGCGGTTTAGCGTTTTGTCTCTTCGGCCATGGTCAATATTTGATATATTTCTGTGTCTTGTGTATGTGAGCATTTTCGAAATATGTTCTAATCACGTCGTTTTGTGCGATTTTTTAATAGCAACTTTGTTTTCTTTTTTCAAGTCTTTTTTTCGAAGCCACGAACATATGTGTTCGTGTCGAAGTGGTTACATATTTTTTCTGTTGCTATTTATTTCCCAATTTTCTCTAAGCCACGAACATATGTGTTCGTGTCGAAGTGGTTACATATTGTTTCTGTTGCTATTTATTTCCCAATTTTCTCTAAGCCACGAACATATGTGTTCGTGTCGAAGTGGTTACATATTGTTTCTGTTGCTATTTATTTCCCAATTTTCTCTAAGCAACGAACATATGTGTTCGTGTCGAAGTGGTTACATATTGTTTCTGTTGCTATTTATTTTCCCAATTTTCTCTACTACTTTTTTGTTCTGCGTTTCATTGTTCTCTGTATTTTTAACGAACTGCTGTTAGCGTCTCTGCATTTTATAGCATATATGAACTCTCTTGTTTATCTGTGACGTTTCTATTAACTTATCTGTACTCTTCCGCCTTTTTACTTTTCAAAACATCATTTTTCGGGTGAAATATTTCGAGCATAAGCATTATTTTCTCGATTCTTTTATTCATTTTCCAGAATTATTTTATTTTACTATTTTATTCAGGTTTCTGAGTACGTTTCCGGGTGTTCTATCCTGTTTATTACATCGATTAGATGTATTTGATATAATTGAGTTTACAGAAGGTTATTGTCCTTTTAAGTACCCTCTTATTATCTATTATCTCATATTCTATTGTATGCGCTTCTAGAATGTCAACGCACTGTTCAGTTATCGAGTTCATTAAGTGTTTGATGAACATTCAATTAGCTTTCTCAATACTATCTAAGTTTTCCGTCTCTATTGCAAGTAGTGCACATTAATCTATCACGAATTCCATTACTAAATTCGTATTAAAATGTGTAGTTTTTCTTATAATGGTCTTTTTGCTTTATTTAACCTATTATTTCACCTCATATTCATGCATGAGCTAATTTGTGTTCCTTTATTTCTGTTAATATACAGGGTGGGCAAAAATAAGGGTCCTATTTTTAAAAATTCATAACTTTTTTATTTATTGATTTTTTTAAATTTTTTTTTAGAATAAGTAAAGGACCCCTTCCGAAGCAAGCATGAGCCGTATTAGCCCTAAGGAACGTACCCTCATTTAGAAAACATTATTTTTGCTTAAAAAACTCAAAACAGTGTAAAAAACAATACTTTAGTTTTTGTAAGTTTTAAGAAGTGTTTTTCGGCTAAAATTTGTTTTGTTTATTTCAAAAAATCTCAGAAGGGTCAGTCTACACACACATAAAGTTTGGTGAGTTTAACTTTCATTTTGTGGAAGTTATTCAAATTCAAGTTATTCAAATTTAAATATAGGACCCTTATTTTGGCCCACCCTGTATATTCTACACTTTGCCTCCTACTTATGTCAGTCAGTGGCATTATTGCTAAAACGAACTTGTGAAAAATACGTATTCTTCTGTGAAAGGTCTCATGTATTCTTCCGTTTCGCAGTTCTAGCGAATTTTATTAACGCTTTCTCTATGAAGTTCACACATTTCTCTGGTATTTTTACTAAACCCATCATTAAGCATTTAACTATTCACATATACATGCTTTGTATAAAGATAGATAGAGGAAAAACAAGAAATCGCGTTGAGTAGGGGTAGAAAAATATTAGCGATTTTACACACCTCATATTTGTTGTATGTTCTTGTCGCACTCGAACGAAACTCTCCCATAAGTTAAATCCACGATAAAAGAAAAATAGAGAATTCTATGCAATTACATGTTTTATTGCCTTCGGGCCCAAGCATACCCATGCATATTTATTCTTAATCTCTGATGTATGTGAGAGCTAAGCATGGGGTCGGTCTGTGAGCAGCGGGTATCAAGCCTCCATACAATACAAAGAAAACGTACTGTAACCTTGTTTAAGAAAATCAGTTCCGTTTAAATACATCGTCACTTACTTCAGTATTCTCGTATTGTGACACCCAGCGTTGTCGTCATCATCATCGCAGTGTGTTGCATTTCGTCACGATTATCACCATCGTCTAGTGCGCTGCATTTCGCCGTCGTCATCGTCGTAGTGGGCCGCACTTCGCAGTCATCATCATCGTCTAGTGGCTCTAATCAAAACGTTTAATGCAGAGAAAAAAAGGCGAGCACGGCGCAAAATTTAGACTAAGTCTTTATTTGGAAGAGTTTTGCTCATCATACGAATAAAAATCACACATTCATTTAATTTTAAAGAGAGGCGAAATTATTCTTGTTAACCAAATCCTACTTTTTTATGGGGAACGAGGAAGGAGTAGACCAGTCGCTATCAACTCTTTTAGGAATGAAATTCCCATTTTCCATTTTATTTGAATTACATTTCGATTTTGCATCCGTGCGCCACGCTTCCAGAAAACAGACTGCCTAAAAACTTTTATCTTTTCATTCCAACGATATTGTGACGTCATCGCCTCAAGGTGGGCACTGGACTTGTCACAACGCACCTCTTTGATCTCTAACCTGAGTTCCGACTTGTTTATATTTTAGTCCGATAGCAAACTTGCTCCCCAGGTGTTCGCGTCAAGTTATTGCACTGGTCCACCTGGTCTTATTCCAAACTAGCTGACGTAATCGTTATTCAAATACATGCATCTATTATCTAACAATATAACTACTGAAAAAGATATATCTTAAACATATTGAACAATCAATTAGAACACTAAATTAAACATTTTCCAACCAAAATACAACTCTCTTATTTGTTCTACTTATTTTTCGCTAACTATTATTATAACCATTTACTTACTAAGAGTTCTCAAATAAGTAATTATTATTAAGTGTGCACCAGTGGTGGTCATGCAGTCTGAGCGGTAACAAGTCCTTTCAGATTTTCTAGTATTTTTTACTTCTTTTGATAATCATTGCAAATAATGTTTGCGTTATCGCAACAGCCGATTTCTATTGATTATTCGCTAGCAACAACCGTTGGTTGTTTCTGGCTTTTGGGTGGCTTTATTATCATTACTATTATTATTATTATTAGTAGTAGTAGTAGTAGTAGTAGTAGTAGTAGTAGTAGTACTATTATTATTATTATTATTATTAGCAGCAGCAGCTCGAATTGTGTTAATAAAACGCGAATAACATATCAAATATTGAAAACTTCTCCCGACACAGTATTTCAAATCTCTTGGTCTAGGTTCCTCTTACTTTTTCTTGTTACATAAAATTAAACTTTTAAGTCATCACATTTCTGAATCACCGAACTATTTCATAATTATTTTGTGTTCTTCTATTATATAATGTCTTTGTTTGGCTGTTCCCATCTTTGTGTTGCTTATCCACCCTATCCTCACCTTCCCTATCGTACTCTCCACTGTACTCAATACTTACCCTCTTTTCTTAACCTTTCAATTTGCTACCCGTATATACTTTACCTTATTATCCCTCCTCTCGTACATCTTTTTATCGCCATCTCTTTACATCAACGACCATTCTCTCATAACCTCTACACCCTTATGATTCTTTCTCATCATAGTCCTTTTTGTTTATAATCCATTCCACCTTACCCGCCTAACTTATCCCTACCAATATCTATTCGCACTTCTTCTCGTCATCCAATCGACATTTTATACGTTTATACACGTAATTATTATTTCATCAATATACACATATAATATTATGAGCTGATATAATATATTGTGTATAGATTATTAGTATTTACTTAAAAACTGCTCAATACCTTAGTAGGGCTTATAAGTAGTAATATGAAAATATATGTATGGCAATAAGGCTTATAAGTAGTAATATGAAAATATATGTATGGCAATAAGGCTACATATAGGCGCCAATATTTTACCTCGAGGGGAATGCAAAGGCTAAGTGCACGTTTTTTTTTTGTTTTTGAGTAAATTCATGTATCTCAGCAGTGTTTAGTCTTGTCACTTAACCAATCGGATTCGTTGTTATTTTTCTCTCAGAGGTCAACCTAAAATAACGGAGAACATCACAAAATAATGACTCGTGGAAGATAACACTGTTAGGCATAAATACACAGAAGATATTCCGTCAAAAAGACAGTCAACCATATTTAAAATAAATAAATTAGTATATTTACAGCATTGTAAAAAGTTAAAGATACACACGCGTAAGGGTTTTTAAAGTAATAGTCTGAAAATCAAAATAAAACACTTAAAATATCAGTTAACATTTATCAATATATCTTGTCACGCATAACCTTTGTCGGGACCACGGCGACGAGTGGGTGCCAATAATAAATATTAAAAAAGGTAAAAGTGTCCGGAACTGGCTCGTAGATCCTTATGTCATTTTATTATCAACAGAATACAGGGGGAAGGAGACTCTCCACTTCAAGACCTAAGAAACAAGGGAGAATAACGATCAGGTAAAAGACGACTCAAAAACCAAGCTAAGATTCAAACAATATTTATTTATAAAGTAGTAAGAAAAATAATAAACATATATAGAACAAAAAATAATAAAACTAAGTACTATTTTAAGGGAAAAACTAATGACGAGCCAAATCTATTAACAAAATAGCGTCCGAAACAAATCACGGAAAAAAGAGTTACTCACTAACAGAATGTGGAAGGTTGTTACAAGACTCCCCACGGGAGTTGAAACGTTCAATTGTCAAGAAATGTCACGTCACACTCATCCAAGATCCATACCGATCTGTGTATAGAAAAATCATCAGTAGATATAGAGGAGCAAGTGTTCAGAAATCATATATGCGGGTATAATCATGGAAATCTACAATAAGTGCTATGCAATCTTTAAATGGGATACGTTTCCGTGATCTCGGCGGTTATCAACTGCAGGTTTGGTGATGCAATTTCGAAAATCCTTGGTTTTCATCAGATTAATCTTTTGTGTAGAAGAAAACCTCGGTATAATCAGCCTGGTTATGGAGTCAGTTTCTTAGTCAGCTTCGTCTTTTATCTTCTTCTGTTTCTTCTTCTCTTTCTACTTTTTCCTCTTCCTTTTCATAGCTCACAGCTCATACGCTGGTGGGATCGGGTTGCTCAACCGGCAACAGCTTACTGTTTGACTGATGGTAACTCTCTGGTTGATTCACCAAGTCGATTATTACATCTTATCCGCCGATAAGCGTGGACGGGAAAGGTTTGTTGAAAGTTTCATTGAGTTAGCAGGTGACGACACTTTGCACTTATTTCGGATCAGGGCATTCGTGGTCGTTAAGAATTGACACCCGATGTTTGTCTGACGTTTGACTTCTCTTAGACTTAAAGTTTAGGGTGTGTGAGCGTGTGTTACTAACTGGAAATAAGAGTTAAAAGGCGACGATATTTGGACCTTTTATGCGAGGTTAATACGTTCGTAAATGTTTTAAAAGACGACAGTTGCGTGATCTGAGTTTATCTCGGTAAGGTTAAGGGTAGGGGAAGGGTGTCGCTAATTGGCCACACGATTCGCTTTAATTGACTACAATGGTAGGGTTTAGGTAGTTGTTGTCGGTCACACCGGAGTAACATTTCTTCCTTTATAAGTTGTTTGGTTTCAAAATACAGAAAATTAATGATGAATATATATATATATATATATATATATATATATATAGATATACTGAAAATGAATGACTAAATAAAAGTTGTACAATTACAATATTTATTAAATCATCATAAGTCAAAAAACCAGGAGGTATCTCATTATCCTTAATCCCTGGATTTCCAAAGAAAAACTATTTTCATCAGAGGATAACAATCGGTAATGTAAGTATTATAGGTAACATTTAACTTGGTAAATTAATACATGTATATAAAACAACTGTTTCGGCTAAAAGGGTCCTAAATTATGGCAATCAACTCCAATAAAAAATGTTAAAGTAACAAAGTGGTGAAAAGAAATAATTAAAGTACTCTAAGGTTCAGATGTTGCCCTTTAAATGTTGTGTATTCCATAGAACCCAAAGAAGTGTGTGTAGTCTGTATGCCGATATTAATAAATGTTGGAATTGTACAACTTTTATTTTCATTATTAACTTTCTGAATGTATTGCTCGATCTAATATATTGAGCGTTTGATTATCACGATGAACTATTATTTGAATAATATATATATATATATATATATATATATATATATATATATATATCTAACAACCCCCGATGTATTCAAAAAGGAATATAACTAGTAAACCGTTTAAAATGCAAAATAAGTGAAATGAGGGGCGTTTCGGAAGAGTCTATTTATTTTACCTTTTGTTACTCAATCTGTGTTGGCTGGTCGGTAGGTTCGTACGTTCTAACGAAGGTAAAAAACAGTATTGTATAGATTATTATTATCATACAATTAAAGAACAGCAGAGATTATTAACTCGCGCCGACCGTTCGAGAAAAGAAAAAAGAACTGTAGATTCAGCGTCTGGCTGTAATGCAATTAGTTACGTCTTTCTATCGAGACCCGAGCAGCTGAATGTAAGACACGTCGTGCTATCTTGACTGGCAACACAACGTACTTTTTTTTTTTGGCGACTGGAGTCGACTTATCGATTTGGCAAAGCTGAATCAACTCGTTGGCTTGGCCTGGATCGCCTAAGTTCGATTAACCACATCTCTATGGCTGACATATGTTTGATCCCCACCACCGTATCGGATCGAACAGCGACCATAGCCCTAAAGAAATGACATCACGCTAAAATCTGGTTCAGTTCAGAAATTACATGTTGCGCTCGTGAACACATCAAAAGAGTCTGTTAACGACTTCGCTCGGGAAAGAGACGGATTATGAAGAAATGTGTTTATCTGTCTGCACATGTGTATGTGTCTGTCTAATACTAGCGTTGATCAAATGAAAAATATATATGTCCCTCTCTTTCTATTTCTCTATCTATCTATCTCTCTCTATTTCTCTCTCTCTCTCTATATATATATCTATATCTATCTCTCTCTCTCTCTCTCTCTCTATATATATATATATATATATATATACATATATATATGTGTGTATGTGTACTGAGTATATATATATACATATATATATATATATAAATATAAATACATATACATACATATATATATATTTAAGTGAAATATTTTGAAAATCAACAATCGTGCAATTTAAATGAATACTTCATTTGTTTATTATTTTTTTGTAAGGTTTCGTTGTAGAACAACTTTGTCAGGAAAAACTGCCTGATAGGTTTTTTTCTTTCTTTTTTTATTTCCCAATTTGATGGTATCAATCCCGAGGGGTCAACTCACGATAAAAGCGGAAAGGCATGTCAAGTTCTAAAAGACGTTAGGATAAGTGTAGTCCTGTCGATGTTATGCGCAGATTGGCTCATTTTAAGTAAGGTAATTGACAACATCTTTAAGGCACGCATGAGAATGTATTTAAGAGAAATATTTTGAAAATCAACAATCGTGCAATTTAAATGAAAAATTCATTTACTTATTATTTTTTTGGAAAAGGTTTCGTTGTAGAACAACTTTGTCAGGCGAGACTGTCTTATAGTTATTTTCTTCTTTTCTTCTTTCTGATTTTGATGGTATTACCCCCGAAGGGTAGAATCACCATAGAAGCAGAAAGGCACGTCACGTTTTAAAAGACTCCACGGGGTTAATCAAAATGAGGACGAAGAAAAGAAGAAAAAAACTATAAGAGAGTCTCGCCTGACAAAGTTGTTCTACAACGAAACCTTGCAAAAAATAATAAATAAATGAATTTTTCATTTAAATTGCACGATTGTTCATCTACAAAATAGTTCACTTGGATACATTTCCATGCATGCCTCAAAGATGTTTTCAATTTCCTTACTTAAAAAGCGCCAATCTGCGCATAACATCGACAGGACTACACTTATCCTAACGTCTTTTAGAACGTCACGTCCCTTTCTGCTTCTATCGTTATTCAACCCCTCGGGGATAATACCATCAAAATGAGGAAGGAGAAAAAAAGAAAAAAAAACATAAGACAGTCTCGCCTGACAAAGTTGTTTTACAACGAAAGCTTGCAAAAAATAATTAATTTTTCATTTTGCACGATTGTTGATTTTCAAAACGTTTCACTTAAATACATTCTCATGCGTGCCTAAAAGATGTTGTCAATTTCCTTATATATATTTATTTTTTAAGTAAATATTAATTATTTTTCTTACATACATCGATGTTTCATGCTTACGCAATCTTCAGTGTAGGGAATGTAAATTCACTTCGGTCGAAGGGCATGAACACGGTTTTACAAATCGCAACTGATTCGTAGTCAGGTGTTTTTCTCCTCGGCCGGCGTGAATTCGCATGACAATTAGGATGAATTTAAATCTATAAACGCCAAATCAGCGAGCGCGTATAGCGAGCAGTGGAGAAAGTGATTGAACAACAACAAATGGGGTCGGAATCTCGCTTTTACGCCATAGTATTACTGCTCGTTTTATGAATTACTTCAGAGTCCACCAATCTTAGTAAAGGAAGCTATAATAATATTTTAAAATAAATATTATTTTTTTAACATACAGACATCGATCTTTCATGCTTACGTAATATTCAGTGTAGGGGGTGCTAATTCACGTCGGTCGGAGGACACGAACCAAGTTTAACAAATCGCCACTGATTCGTAGTCGGTATATATATATATATATATATATATATATATATATATATATATATATATATATATATATATATATATATATATATATATATATGCATGTTCCATCAACTCCCAATTAAGGATTACCACAAAACGTTCACCTTAATTCTCATTAGCCCTTATGTTACAATAGCAACTTACCTTGTTTGTGGTGAACTAAGTTAAACAAAATTCATCATATACAGGGATTGAACTAAATGGGAGCATCTTGTGAGTTTTGCATAAATTATAAAACACTAATAAAGTTGAAACAAATTTACCAAAATGTTGGATTAATTTTTATCATTCATCGTTATTGTTGCTCTGAATTTAATGGTTAAATTTATTTTTTTATTTTAGATAGTGCACTATAAAATGATTAAATGACAGCTCTATCAGATTTTTAAAAAGGGCAGATGGTTGGTGCCTGTATGACAGTTGTACTGTAACGGAAGTGGTTGTGATGGTGGCTATATCGAGAGGAACTGTCTCGAAGGTGACGACAGTCTATGAAAAGGAAGGTAAAACATCCTAATCCAAACGAAATTCTGTAAAAACGCCGAGGAATTTTGAAGAAAGAGTACAAAACTACTTCACCCAAAATTACAACTGGGCTAAACAATTATCTGGATAATATTGTGTCATCAAAGACTATTCGGCCGAGAGATTCACAAAGCTGGATTTCATGGAAGGGTTTCCAGATATTTCCATTATTTCGTCCAAGCCTCCCCCCGCCTTTCTCTCTCTCTCTCTCTCTCTCTCTCTCTCTCTATATATATATATATATATATATATATATATATATATGTACAGAAATATTTAATTATAAGAAATATTAAATTATTTATACATGCATACGCCGGCGTTTCGAGCTTACGCTCTCATCAGTGTAGGAAGCGATGACTTCAGATGGTCACAATTACCAAACCCGGTTGACAGAGTGAACCAGGCCCCTGTACGCGTTCGCTCTATCCTCGCGGCTATCGGCAATTACCACGTGGTACAGGAGAAACTAAGTTATATGTATGCCAAAATTCAGCGGAACGAATTATTTACCGAAAACTGAAACTTACTCCTTTTGTTATTAGTCAATGTTAAACATATTTTGAAGCAAGTATTAACATGTTGTTTTCATTTTATTTCATATATATATATATATATATATATATATATATATATATATATATATATATATACATATATATATATATATATATATATATGATCTGAATTTTTCCTTAAATCATTTATTAATTATTTTCTCCTAATTAATCATTTTAACTGTATTTTCTTACCATGAAATCAAGGTATGTTTAACCTGTTTTGTCAGCATTTCATTTACCGCAGCCTTAACTAATTTTGAATGTTCCAGCTGTGTTCAGTGCAGTGCAGTGATTGCCAATATAAAGATTGGCAATTTTTACTCCAATTATCATTTTCCCTGTGTATTTCCCATGTTGTCTAGACAGTGTAGCCTACTAATAATTCCATGTATCAGCTTAATTGTTTGAAAATGCAGCTTACCAGCTAACTGTACTATTTGCCAGTTATTTTTTATTCATTTCTAGTCTTCTTGCTTGGATAATTTTTATGTTTGCACTTCAAGGTACTCAGGAATTTTATGACTTTTATTTTCTAAATCTGTTTAAATGGTGTGTCTGTAGCTTTTGTCTTTGTTTTAAGTTCAGTAGTTTGCACAGTTTGCAATCGACTACATTTCCAACCCAGGCATGTGTATTTCGTTTGGGATATTTTGCTGTATTCAGTTATGACGTAGTTTACCGTTGACACTCTTTGTTCGTACAATGTGCATTCACTGTTTTCTTCTCTATCTCGGCTTTTTGCATATCTTTTTTTTTACTAATAGCGTTTCTATGCGGCAATGATTCTTTAACGTATATTGCCTGAAGGATTAGGATGTCGCTGATTGTTTGAGTTTATAAGTTTTATCCTGCGCAAAAGCAGAAAGTTGATTTAGCAAGATAAATAAAGCAATATTGCAAGGTCTAAAAAATGGAATTCGGAGTTTGTACTCACAAGTCTGTAATAAAATGTTGGGTTACATATTCTACCATTATTCCAAGGTAATGCACATAACAAATGGAAAAGACCGGTGATCAAAACAGCCGAAACTTTGTAATAACAGTAACTAAAATATAGAAACCAGTTCGAAAATAATATGAATAAATCATCTCAACATAGATACAATATATATATATATATATATATATATATATATATATATATATAAATACATTTCTCATCTCACTGTACCTCAGTTGAAGTTATCGGAAATAAAAGGTCCCTTTCCTGGGACTAACTCTTGACTTCTATATGAGATATATAGATATTCGAATGTTCCATTAAAGTTCTCTTTTATCTCTATACGTGGGTTCAGTAAAAAAAACTAAAGAACAATAATTTTCCTGTGTGTGTGCGCGCTTCTGTGTGCTTATGTGTTTAACAGAACATCTAATTTGAAATCATCACCTTTGATTCAGTGTTCTTATCGATGTCAGAAGTAGTTGAACGTTTGTTAAAACTCAAAATAAACTTAAGTACGAAAAAATACCATTAGAAAATGTTTGGTGTTTCATTTTTAGCCAGTTTAACAAATCGTTCTAAACCTTTTTTACCATCAGTGATGAACTTAAGTAAATCAAAATATAACATTTAAATTCATTTTGCTTGTAAGTAAAATCATTGTACGCATTTGACATCTTTTTAAAAAAATATTCTTTTATATGTTCTTTTAATTTATTTGACCCAATCGAGCTATTTTATGTGTATTCGGAGTTTGCATTCTTACGCAGTACTCACAAACGGGTTAAGTAAGTTATAAAGACAGTTGATCGGTGGACATGTGAATAAGCGTTCTCCTTCAGTTCCAGTGTGTTATGCTATAGTTAAGAGTTCGAATCTCACAATAGATATTTTCTATGTTCTTATATATTTTTTTCTTTTCCATCCTCTCCTTTCTCATCTTCTTCATCTACATTTTTATTTTTATTTAAGTTTTTTAAATCTTTTTTCTAGTTTCTTCTTCTTTTTCCTTCTCTCTCTTCTTCTCCTCACTTTTCTTCTTCTTCTTCTTCTTCTTCTTCTTCTTCTCCTCCCTCTTCTTCTTCTTCTCCTTCTTCTTCTTCTTCTTCTTCTTCTTCATATTAATGTCTCCTTTATCCTGATGCTTTACACCACAATCTGCGCCAATCATCTTCTCAACCTTCTCCTCATCCTCATTTTAACTTTTTTATCCAACTTAATTTATTCTCCGTTATTTTCCCGCCATAACAGAATGAAAAATTAAAGATAATAAAGTAAATCGCTTGACAAGGTTTCCATTTACCTTGTGGAAATGGACTTAGACTTTTGTTTCGAATAAGATTTCCAAACGCTGTCGATATAATTCACTTTCCGAAGAGAAAACGAGATGCGGCGCTGTCGTCATCCAATGGCTGATAGGGGGAAACGAACGAGTTGACTATCAATTGTATTTTCAGATAATCAAAAATTCAATTTTCGTAGAATTAAATTTCTAATGAAATAAGCAGGTTCAGATTTCGCTAAAGTTGCTCTGCAGTTTGCGGGCATGAAAATGCTGGAAACCCTTTACCTACGTATCTATGCATGCATATGCATGCATGTTTGCAGTTCATTCATGTATATATAAATATATATATATATATATATATATGTATATATATATATATATATGTGTGTGTGTGTGTGTGTATGTATGTGTATATCTGAAACTCTTCAGTTATTTATCTATTTACATATACTTTGTTACAATATAGTTGTTAATTTATGGTTCTAGTAATATATCTATCTATCTATCTATCTATCTATCTATCTATCACTCTCTCTATTTCTCTCTATCTCTCTCTCTCTCTCTATATATATATATATATATATATATATATATACATATATATTATTTTATAAACTTTTATGTACGTATAATATATATATATATACACATATATATATATATATATATATACATATATATATATATACATATATATATATATATATATATTAGCAGAAAATACGTCCGATAAAGTTAGAGGCGACTTACAATGCAGTCTACTGCATTTTATCACTTCAGAAGTTAAACAATACAAACATAGTAGTAAGCGTACAAGCAACAAACGCTACAATCACCTATAAATACAATTACATAAAGATACATGTATATACACACATACACATACACAAACACACCTATATATATATATATATATATATATATATATATATATATATATATATGTATATATATATATATAACATATATATTACATATATATATATTATTAAGATATTCACATATTAGAATAATTTAGACCAACGGTTTCATATCAATGACACGGCAATTATTAAATAGCTCACGAGTTAGCCACAGAAAACCTATATTAATTGTAAGTGTGAAATTACTGATGATGTGAAAACGCCTAGTAAATAAATAAGAAAATATTATATTATAAGAATGTAATATTAATATTGTACTGTTTATTTATTAGTTGTTACGAGATATTTTCTCTTATGCTTGTGTGTATTTACCTTCCATATTCATTGAACTTTTATTGCATCATATACCAAGGGAGAAAGGATCTAACACAATATATTCGAACTTTGTAAAATCCTTTAATTTTCTAATTGAAAACTCATAATTCTCAACATAAAACTTAAGAAATTATATATTTTATAATATATAGAAAAATGCTTACACAACAGGTCACGTGTGATCTAGCTATATAATAAAATAGATAACGTGTTTAGTAATTATATAATATAACGTGATTTAGAACTAATATAATTATATGAAAGGTAAACGTTCATGTATTCAGAAACACACACACACAAACACACACACACACACATACATATATATATATATATATATATATATATATATATAATATAGGTAGGTCTTTAGATTGCATATAAGTATAAAGACGTAGGCATTTTGAATATATGCACAGAACGAAATATATAAAGGTATTAATAACTAATGTAGTTATATAACGAAATAACGATCATTATTTCCAATGTTCATGATAACTTAACGAAATACATGAAGTTATTATGACTGTATCTAATTACAAATTAAAATACAAATATTTCGAACTCAGATAAGTCCATATCGAAAGACGAACAAGTATATAAAACATAAATAATTATTTAACAAAAGATATCTTTTTTCAAAACTCACAGTCAAATAAACACACACGCATTTGCTTTTTTATATAAATATGCATCGATTTCTAACAAAACATGTGTTGTATTTGGATTATTCGGACTAGTGTTCTCTTCTTGAATGTAATTCTGACAACATTAAGGCTGATCTAACGTCCGACATTCTTACAGCGTGTCTTGTCGAACTTGATAATCTTTGTGCAAAATTTAGGAATGTGTACATAAATTCGAACTTGACCTTTTATTTAATCCACATGTAGATTGTTCTCGTACCAGCAGCCATGAACGAGTAGCACATTTAAGTAAGTCATATTATATACTTAGTCATGGACTCGTGACGCAACGGATAAAGTTCTAAATAATCAGCAGTTCTAAGTGACAGTCTCCTGAAAATAGAAGTGTGAAGACTCACTAAGATTATAATATAAATTACTTAACACTTGGTCATGGCGGACAGGACAAGAACAATCTACTCCTGTGGTGTTAAGTTTCGAATATTGTACAGATTCCGGAGTTCGAAAAAAAGATGTCCGAATTCGCCAAGAAGCACGTGAAGAATGGTGGAGGTTACATCGGGCGAAACGTTGTAAGAATAACATCGAAGATTATAACAGTAGTATGAAATTGATTATTTGGAATATTTGGATTGCTAAATAATACAAACTATCAATTCTCATCTCAATATTTCTGAAAAAAATTGATAAATCGTAAAAAGATTTGTCCGTGCTTGACCAGGATTGATAGAAACTGACATACTTCATATTTAACTTATAATATATTTCACGGATGTTCTGCCTTAATCAATACAGCGGTAACTGTTGACAATGAACTCGTCTTATGTGTATACGTGAATGGAGGCGAATTCTGTTTATAGTCATTATATATGCCCCCCAAATCACAAATAACGCGGGAGATAAACGTATTTACATCGATAAAAATGTGCTTCGACGAGAGATAAACAAAACTGATATAATACCGCGGGAATGCGTCAGAAAAGTTTAAATAAATATAAGTAGTAGTATTAGTAGTAGTAGTAGTAGTAGTAGTAGTAGTAGTAGTAGTAGTAGATGTAATAGAGAAAGATGGAAGACCTGAAATAAGTGAGTTAGATGAACAAACAGAATATCGAGAAGCGGTGAAACTCAATTTTGAAACAACACGTACTTAAATAATGCTGTTTGTTTGGGGGCTATGCGATGGCAAATGTTCTTTCTGAACTTTCAGAACAACCCCGGAAGCTGTATCGTTCATGGCTAAACCTGAAATAACCTGCCAATTTACGTTATGGGCTCCAGGATCCTTCCCATCGGCTCTTTTGTCCTCCGACTCCCCTCTGAATACCCGGCATTTAATGCAAACTGATAACTTCAGTTTATCATCGGGAAATATCGACCTAACTGCGGTTGGGAAGATTTTGATTGCTCGGTTGGCCATTGACCCTTGAGGGGCTTTACGTGTTATCTATCAAACTCCTGCATGTAGCGTTTATACAAGAGTTCAAAAGTAAACTTCAGACTATAATTAGCCTTCTTTAAGGTGATATATCTGAACCTGACTGAGCTTATATTAGACAAGCGTTGCTAAAGATAACAGTTATGATCAGTATCAAAAGTGCAATAGTTTTTCAATACCAAAAGTCGGTACAGTATCAGGCTTAAGTAATGTGTAGTAACAAATAGATTTGGTCTTGGCGCTGGAATCTTCGATTTGCGAAACAATATATCGATTTCATGTCGCGGTGATTTCTTTTATTGGCGTTTCCTGTCTGGGGACGAATTTGTGTGATTAACTACTTAAGTTAAAATTAAAATGGTTCGATTTTAAACTTATGGCATTAATAAAATATAAGTAAATGCTAATGAAATTTTCCCAAGTGTGTTGGGGCGACGGTACCGAATTTGAGAGACAGTGAACAATTTGTATTTATATTGACATCATGATGAAACCTATCGAGCCGGCTGACAGAATATTTTTTAATTGCATCCAAAATAAATCATCTGTGGTCTCCCTTTTTACTTTGTTCTCACTTCGAAATATACAATACCTTGTTTTGGAAAAAATTCAGTGATCATAAATAAATAGGAAGATATCTTTGTAATGGAACTGAAAATACGTTTCAGTTTTAAAATCTATTAATTTAAATAAATAATTCTTAGTTAGAATAATGGTAATATAATAAATATGTTACGAGAAGTACGTGTTACACATATCAATTCTCAACACGAATATTTTTAAAAAGCGTATATATTTCGTTTATTTATTAAAATAACTTGCGTAATCTTCCGTTTTGCCTCACCGGGCTAGGAGCAAAGTATAGTATGGAATAATCCTTCTAAACTGAGGTAAGATACAGAGTGACGCTTTTTGGGAAGCTTGATTTTTTCCTACAAAACGGAAGATTACTTAAGTCCGGCGATAAATATTTCATACCCTCCCATTTCTGCCCTCGTAGGGAAGCAAGTAAATAGTGACACAAACACATGTTCTAAAAGAAAACATGTTAATATTTTATTTGTTTTATTTATGGACCCTCTGCCTTAAAATAAATATTAACATGTTAAGAGAAAAAAATATTTCCGAAATATAGAATGTACTTCATTTATTAAAGTAAATAAAAGTTTTATTTACAAGTTTTTTTGTAAATAGCGACCACGTGTATTACGAGGTCAACCGGAAAACGCTGGTGACTTCCGGAATATGTTCCGCGTGTTGTGTTAATGAACTGGGTCCTTATTGTCCTCTTGCTCCGATTTTTATCACCTAAATATTTAATGTAATTCAATCTAATTGTTTTTATTGGTGAATAATATATATATATATATATATATATATATATATATATATATATATATATATATATATAGTTATATATAAATATAAATATATATATATATATATATATATATATTACTATTTCATGTATCTACATAAAATCTAATAAGAATATATCATTTTTTATGTATCAATTTTCAGTATTTACTTCACTCGCTAAATTAATCTGACCAAACCAGAAATAAGAAGAATTAGTAAAACGATTATATCTAGAATTAACAAAGAAATAAAAATACATAGAATAAAACCAAAGGGTAAATACTGCCCAAGCAATAACTTGCTTTAATAATATCGAAAATAAGAACAAATGTACCTTCCTACAATTTGACATAGTGAATTTTTATCCGTCTATATCAGAAGAACTCTTCAACATCGACCTAGAATTTGACGGGATGAATACTGGCATATCCAAGGATGAAATTCACACATTTACAAATGTAGGAGATCAGTTTTAATCGATAATAATGACCAATGGATTAAAACAAATACGACAACCTTTTTTGATTTGGCCATGGGTGGACTTGACTCTTCGGAGGCATCACATCTTGTGGGGTTATTTATTTTATATACACTTACAAATATATTTGATGATACAGATATCGGCCTATATTGAGATGATGGATTAGCGATTATAAGAAATTCTAACAAAGTCATTGAGAGAAAACTTCAAGAAAATCATGCATATGGAAATAAAAAACTAGGCCTAAAAGTAGAAGTACCGGCTAACATAAAAATAACTCACTTTCTAGATGGCACGTTAAACTTAAATAAAAATACTTACGAAGCATATTTAAAAGATAACGCCAATCCAATATACGTACACCCAAAGTTCAATAACCCCCATCAATCATAAAACCGATTCCGAATTCTATCGAACGTAGGTTTATCAATAATTATATCAACGAAAATGTATTTAAAAAGTCAAGCAACATTTACAATACAGCTCTGAAAAATAGTGGTTACCATAATATTGAAATTAAATATAAGAAACAGGACCCCAATAATTATACTAAAATTAAAAATAAAAGAAAAAGAAATATAATCTTTTATACACCGCCCTATAATCAGATGCTAAAAACTTAACTGGGCAAGAAATTCCTAAATCTGATTGAAAAACACTTCTGCGTAACTAATCCCCTGCATGAAATATTCAATAAAAATTACCTAAAACTGTCCTACAGTGCTGCTAAAACGTAGAAATGATAATTAAGGCACACAGTTACAAAATACTAAAAGAGAACAGCAGAGAGGAAGAAAAACATAACAAATTACATAAAAGTTACAAATATAGCAAAAATAACACTAAGAAGAACAAAAATATAACACTACAAATAGAAATAACAAAACCCTAATAGCAATCACCCGAATATAAATGAAAAAGTTAGCAATGAAGAGAAGAGATGTAATTGCATAAATCGTACACTTTGTCCACTAAAAAATAAATGCCTCACCAGAAGTATTGTTTACCAAGCCACAATGTCTGAAAAAGAAAAACCGAATAACAAGAAGTACTACGTGGGTATGACCTCCCTAGATTTTAAAACCAGATATTACGACCAAAAAAGTACATTTAAAAAGAAAGAACGTTGAATTAAAACAGCACAAGAAAACCATTATTGGGAGCTCAAAGAAAATAGACGCTCATCAATAATTGAATGGAAAATAATACGACAGGCCAGTACATGTAGGAATTTAGACGACCCTTGTAGATTATGTCTGAGTGAGAAATGTGAAATCCTAACATTTAAAGAACCCCAAAATCTATTAAACTGTATAAGTGAGTTATCTAACATTGCCCGCACAGAATAAGATGTACCTTAGGCTTACAATACATACATAAATAAATAAACAAATAAGTAAAAAAACCTAAACTGAACAAAAAACTAAAAACTTTAAAACTGAAACCTAAAATAGAAATCCAAGGAACCACGTGTTAAAATAAGGTAACATAAGGTCAAATAAGGTCATATTGACACGACAAAGAAACAGGATATGCCACTCTATAGAAAACAGAACAATAGAATAGGAAATATGGAAGTAAAATAAATCGAACCTTTGCTTATGAGAAGCTCAACGATTGGCTTAGACAACTACAGAGAAACCGAGATTAATTATCACATATGCAACAGAACAAAATAATATGACCTAGAAAGCAAAACTAACCGAACCTTTATTCGTGAGAAGCCCAACAATTGGCTAAGAGAACAACAAAGAATCTGATTGGTTTACAAGCTAGTCGTGTATATCAAAACACCCGGAAACACTTACTCCATACATTTTAGCCTGAAGATTTCCCCGGGGATGAAACGCGGGAGCCTCTGTGTAGCTTAATTGACATAAATATATTTTCATAACCTACTATACATATATATATATATATATATATATATATATATATATATATATATATATATATATATATATGTATATATATATATATATATATATATATATAAATTTATTTATTAAGATGTATATATATACATTTATTTATTAAGATGTATATATATATATATACAGGGTGGGCCAAAATAAGGGTCCTATCTTTAAATTTGAATAACTTGTATTTAAATAACTTCCACAAAATAAAAGTTAAACTCACCAAACTTTATGTGTGTGTAGACTGACCCTTCCGAGATTTTTTGAAATAAACAAAACAAATTTTAGCCGAAAAACACTTCTTAAAACTTACAAAAACTAAAGTATTGTTTTTTACACTGTTTTGAGTTTTTTAAGCAAAAATAATGTTTTCTAAATGAGGGTATGTTCCTTAGGGCTAATACGGCTCATGCTTGCTTCGGAAGGGGTCCTTTACTTATTCTAAAAAAAAATTTTTTTTAAATCAATAAATAAAAAAGTTATGAATTTTTAAAAATAGGACCCTTATTTTTGCCCACCCTATATATATATACATTTTAATAGAGAAATGTGAAATTTTACTCATTTCTCGCATGAACGTTGAAGTGAAAAAAGCGTATTTCAAGTTAATTAAACTTATCTAATGGATATACTATCTTTTTATTTATGTATATTCGATATCAGTGTGAAAAAATCAAGTAATTTTCATTTTCAACTTGCAAAATCTTCATTTTATTTATTAACTACTATTTCTTATTGTTTCCTTATTCAATGATTGTCTTTGATGTTTATACACAAAATAGTTACGTTTCACTTATTGTTTGCTTTTCTGAACAAATATTTAACATTTGTGTTCAAATGTCTCTTTTGTAGCCGGGCCAACTTGATTTTTCTAAATTGCCAGTGAAAGGCAAATTCGTTTCCATTCTTTTATTTTTATTTTTTTATTTTTTTGCTTTTCTTGATATAACTTTGAAAAGATGAATAAATCTGTGTTTGAAATTATCAAAATGTTAATGTTTTGTGCTCACGGCAAAGTTTGGAATAAAAGTGATATTCATTTAAACTAGCATTGCAACCCGATAACCGTATAAGAATTGAATCTCTACTCTTGTTACATGCGAGGTATATCTTAATGTAAAAACCGTAACAATTAATTGAGGTTTTAAAAAAACAAAAAAAACTAAAAAACACAACAAATACGCGAGTAACGAAGTTTGTAAATCGATAGCGAGCTGCAATGGCCGTCTTGTATATATATATATATATATATATATATATATATATATATAGATAGATAGATAGATAGATAGATAGATAGATAGATAGATAGATATAGTAAAGTATACACATATATTTATGGCAATTAAGCTACACATATAGTTTAATTGTTATAAATATAATTTCACACTTTACTACTAATGTTTACTCACCTATTGTGTTCTGTTTAAGTCAATACTGAGAGTACTACGCAATATATTATATCATCTTATAATATGATATGCGTATACATGAAATAATATATATATATATATATATATATATATATATATATATATATATATATATATATATATATATATATGTAAATGTAAATCCGTAGAAACTCATTCCTGAAAAATTATTGGTCTGATGAGGTTGACTTTCTTGGAAAAGTGCAACCGAAACATGTATGCACATATGTAACCAATAATGTTTGTATAAATAAAAATTTATACTTATATATATATATACATATATATATATATATATATATATATATATATATATATATATACACACATATATATATATATATATATATATATATATATATATATATATATACATACATATTGAAATTTATTAATACAATTATTAATTTCGATTTGTTTGTTTTATGGAAGTTTTATTGATAATGTTATACCTGTTTTCGATTATGCACATGGCGCTTAAATTATTGTCTATCAATAACGGCAAGTATCGGTTTTAAAAACAGTCCAATTCATTCTTATAATTCATATTTTTCTGATTGAAAACACCATTGTGAGGTTTTCCTCTATATTGATCGGTTATTTTTGGAGTAGAAAAATTATCACGAATTATCGAACCGTCACGCTTTCTTTTTATAATCGTTGCTTAGGTTTCACACTCATCTACATCTACGGAACAAAAAAAAAGTTGTCATCTGTTCTGAATAATTTACAGTTAATTGTTTGCAAACAGTTATTGTTTTTTTTATTGGTTTATTAGTTAATCTTTACTAAGTAACCGACGCAATAATTAATATTCTTAAAAAACTTATAATATGGTCGACAACACAATACCGATAATAAGTGATATTTACTCACGTCATTCGTAAACAAAATATACCTACAATTTAATAACACATTACTCGTGTAATCGAACAAGATATATATATATATATATATATATATATATATATATATATATATATATATACATACATATATATGTATATATATATATATATACATATATATTCACTTTAATCATAATAAATATTTACTTAATATATATATATATATATATATATATATATATATATATATATATATATATATATGTATATATGTCCGGCGTACCTCAGATTATCTTGGTTGGGTAATATTAACATAAAATTTGCTGATCAAATTTCTGTAGCTGTTCGTCGGTGTTACCAGGCATCTAATTCTGGAATTGTGTTTTCTGCTCGACCTTTGCTCAAAACTATTCATAAGGATTTTCTCCCACCCCAACATACTAGTAATATTATTTATCAATTTAAATGTCGATGCGATGCCGTATACGTGGGAAGTACAGTGCAAAGGTTTGAATCCAGAATAAAACAACACATCCCCCCTGCCATACGCCGGGGCCGTCTAAATAATTTAAATAATTTAGTCAATACATCCGGGTCTGCTATTGCTTACCATATTATAAATAGCGCCGAATGTGCGTCGACTTACACTAGTGACTGATTTTCTGTCATAAGTAGATCACATTCTTTATTCCACCTCAAAGTCCGAGAAGCTATATATATATAAAGTCAGTCAAACTCTTCCTTTGTAAACAAAAGGACTCAATGTGATCAACTTTTGACCCTCCCCGCAATTTTGTTTTCTTACTAAACTTGTAACTAGTTTTCATTATACTTTTTAAAGTTTTTAGTCGTATTGAATTACTTCCACGTGCCTACTCTGATGAGTGTAGACGAAAGCCGGCTCAGAATGTCATGAATTTAAAAAAATTATTACCTGTCGTTTTTATACTTATTCAATTTCATTCCGCCCCCAATAATGGCTCAAACGTCTGTATTCCTTGCCGTAATTAAATTTTGTACCACGAAAAATGTATTTAAATATATATATATACATATATATATATATATATATATATATATATATATATATAATGTACGCAGATGTTTGGTGCAACAAAAAGATAGGATTCATTTTGGAGGTAACATATTTTAGAATGGAGGTTATTACAGGGTAGTATACGGATTATCAACAGTACAATTTGACTTTTTAAAAAATGCTTTTGTTTTTATGTTGTTTCTTTTGTTGACGTCCTAGCTGTTTACGAATGTATTTATTTTGCATAGCATATTAATTGAAATCTATTTTCTGACAAAGCGAGATTTTCTGCATTGTTTTCCTTTAATAGATGTTACTTCCTAAGGATTTGCTGATCCATTTATTAATAGTCTTCCTAACATTGATGTTTTCTGGGACTTTTTCTTATCAAAACATAATTCAATCTTATTTTTTAATACACATACACTCACACACACACACACCTACATATATATATATATATATGTATATATATATATATATATATATATATATACGTATTATTTATATATTGTTCCTAAAATAATGGCCGCGCCAGATTTTATAAGTGATGGCAAATTCATAACTACTTGTTGCATTGTTTTAACAACTGAAGTATCTTAGGTTACAAAAAGCAAAAAGGATCTATATTATATTTTTGGCTTAAAAAGGGAAACGTCATCGAGGTATCCATCCTGCACACACCATACTAAACAAATAGTAGGTGGAGACTCGCAATTGGGATAGTTTTATTTTGCTCTCCGTTGCAAGATTTACAATACTTGACAATGCCCATCGTTCTATTGTAAAATACCAGTTGAGTGAATTTTGTTACGACGACCTGAGATAGTTCCAACCTTTACATCAATACACCACCTTCGATATAATAAGCTTTGGTTGCCTATTCGAATTTCATCGAAATGCTATATCGGTGATAAAGAGATCTTTACAATTTTTTCAATCAGAGAGATATATACACCAATACAAATAAATTGGCCATATTTTGTGAGCAAGAGAGAGAGGGAGGGAGAGAGAGAGAGAGAGAGAGAGAGAGAGAGAGAAGAGTAAGGACGATATTTTTAATCACTCACTTGGTTTAGAAGATTTACATTGGATTAAGTTGATACGTATAAATATATGCATATATATATATATATATATATATATATATATATATATATAGTGCGTCAGGGTATGTTGAAAAGAAATAAATAAAGTACTCGATCGCAAGGATGTGATAGATAAAATACTAATTCTTTATTTTAAAACCATAATTGCCTATTCCATAAACGTTACTCGGTTTCATTGACATATATATATATATATATATATATATATATATATATATATATATATATATCTTTACTCCTTATAAAAGGCCGTTATAAACCGTCTAAAATCATAGGCGACTCAGGAAATGAAGACAGTTCGAAACATGGAAGTCAACTATCACCAGTTTCATCGTCCGGTAAATTCGCTCAAATATTAGTTTTGGGGAAATTACCGAGTTAATAAGGGCAGTCTATATAGTTGTATTAGCATAATTGTAACTTAATAGTTTTACAAAACAATTTAATTGTTGATTACGGATACTGTATGTTTACCTTTTTCAATGGCATATTCATATTTAGAGGTGATAGTGTATAATGTAAGTTATTGCTCTGTGAGTTAGTTCTGGTGTGTCCGACTGGTAATAATTTACCGGGTTGGGGGTGTATTTCTGTTATTAAATAGCCTTCATTATGTAAGTGATATGAGATTGTTTGTAACGTCATTTTCCAAACATAATGGCTTATACATGTCAATGTAACCATCCATGAAACGTTTCTGCAAATATTGAAACTATTAAAACATTTTATGAATTGCTTCAAAACCAAATAAACAACATAAATCTTTTTTTTAAATAAATTATTTAATTATTTTTAAGACTTAAGCTTTCGACGTAAACGTCCTCCTCAAAACTATAGACAATTTTCCTCTCTTTAATCATTCTTGTTAGAGACATGTAAGCATGTAGCAGATAGGAATCTGTTCTATGGAATACACGATTTAGGTTTGAATATCGGCGTGTGTATCACGTGGCATAATGTTTTTAGACAATGAAAATCGTCACACTTTCGAAACATTGTTGTATATTTAAATAACATTTTAGAAATTGTTTAGACAATGAAAATCGTCACACTTTCGAAACATTGTTGTATATTTAAATAACATTTTAGAAATTGTTTAGACAATGAAAATCGTCACACTTTCGAAACATTGTTGTATATTTAAATAACATTTCAGAAATTGTTTAGACAATGAAAATCGTCACACTTTCGAAACATTGTTGTATATTTTAATAACATTTTAGAAATTGTTTAGACAATGAAAATCGTCACACTTTCGAAACATTGTTGTATATTTAAATAACATTTTAGAAATTGTTTAGACAATGAAAATCGTCACACTTTCGAAACATTGTTGTATATTTTAATAACATTTTAGAAATTGTTTAGACAATGAAAATCGTCACACTTTCGAAACATTGTTGTATATTTAAATAACATTTTATAAATTGTTTAGACAATGAAAATCGTCACACTTTCGAAACATTGTTGTATATTTTAATAACATTTTAGAAAGTGTTTAGACAATGAAAATCGTCACACTTTCGAAACATTGTTGTATATTTAAATAACATTTTAGAAATTGTTTAGACAATGAAAATCGTCACACTTTCGAAACATTGTTTTATATTTTAATAACATTTTAGAAATTGTTTAGACAATGAAAATCGTCACACTTTCGAAACATTGTTGTATATTTAAATAACATTTTAGAAATTGTTTAGACAATGAAAATCGTCACACTTTCGAAACATTGTTGTATATTTTAATAACATTTTAGAAATTGTTTAGACAATGAAAATCGTCACACTTTCGAAACATTGTTGTATATTTAAATAACATTTTAGAAATTGTTTAGACAATGAAAATCGTCACACTTTCGAAACATTGTTGTATATTTAAATAACATTTTAGAAATTGTTTAGACAATGAAAATCGTCACACTTTCGAAACATTGTTGTATATTTAAATAACATTTTAGAAATTGTTTAGACAATGAAAATCGTCACACTTTCGAAACATTGTTGTATATTTTAATAACATTTTAGAAATTGTTTAGACAATGAAAATCGTCACACTTTCGAAACATTGTTGTATATTTAAATAACATTTTAGAAATTGTTTAGACAATGAAAATCGTCACACTTTCGAAACATTGTTGTATATTTAAATAACATTTTAGAAATTGTTTAGACAATGAAAATCGTCACACTTTCGAAACATTGTTGTATATTTTAATAACATTTTAGAAATTGTTTAGACAATGAAAATCGTCACACTTTCGAAACATTGTTGTATATTTAAATAACATTTTAGAAATTGTTTAGACAATGAAAATCGTCACACTTTCGAAACATTGTTGTATATTTTAATAACATTTTAGAAATTGTTTAGACAATGAAAATCGTCACACTTTCGAAACATTGTTGTATATTTAAATAACATTTTAGAAATTGTTTAGACAATGAAAATCGTCACACTTTCGAAACATTGTTGTATATTTTAATAACATTTTAGAAATTGTTTAGACAATGAAAATCGTCACACTTTCGAAACATTGTTGTATATTTAAATAACATTTTAGAAATTGTTTAGACAATGAAAATCGTCACACTTTCGAAACATTGTTGTATATTTTAATAACATTTTAGAAATTGTTTAGACAATGAAAATCGTCACACTTTCGAAACATTGTTGTATATTTAAATAACATTTTAGAAATTGTTTAGACAATGAAAATCGTCACACTTTCGAAACATTGTTGTATATTTTAATAACATTTTAGAAATTGTTTAGACAATGAAAATCGTCACACTTTCGAAACATTGTTGTATATTTTAATAACATTTTAGAAATTGTTAGACAATGAAAATCGTCACACTTTCGAAACATTGTTGTATATTTTAATAACATTTTAGAAATTGTTTAGACAATGAAAATCGTCACACTTTCGAAACATTGTTGTATATTTTAATAACATTTTAGAAATTGTTAGACAATGAAAATCGTCACACTTTCGAAACATTGTTGTATATTTTAATAACATTTTAGAAATTGTTTAGACAATGAAAATCGTCACACTTTCGAAACATTATTGTATATTTTAATAACATTTTAGAAATTTAGACAATGAAAATCGTCACACTTTCGAAACATTGTTGTATATTTTAATAACATTTTAGAAATTGTTAGACAATGAAAATCGTCACACTTTCGAAACATTGTTGTATATTTTAATAACATTTTAGAAATTGTTTAGACAATGAAAATCGTCACACTTTCGACACATTGTTTTATATTTTAATAACATTTTAGAAATTGTTTAGACAATGAAAATCGTCACATTTTCGACACATTGTTTTATATTTTAATAACATTTTAGAAATTGTTTAGACAATGAAAATCGTCACACTTTCGACACATTGTTTTATATTTTAATAACATTTTAGAAATTGTTTAGACAATGAAAATCGTCACACTTTCGACACATTGTTTTATATTTTAATAACATTTTAGAAATTGTTTAGACAATGAAAATCGTCACACTTTCGACACATTGTTTTATATTTTAATAACATTTTAGAAATTGTTTAGACAATGAAAATCGTCACACTTTCGACACATTGTTTTATATTTTAATAACATTTTAGAAATTGTTTAGACAATGAAAATCGTCACACTTTCGACACATTGTTTTATATTTTAATAACATTTTAGAAATTGTTTAGACAATGAAAATCGTCACACTTTCGACACATTGTTTTATATTTTAATAACATTTTAGAAATTGTTTAGACAATGAAAATCGTCACACTTTCGACACATTGTTTTATATTTTAATAACATTTTAGAAATTGTTTAGACAATGAAAATCGTCACACTTTCGACACATTGTTTTATATTTTAATAACATTTTAGAAATTGTTTAGACAATGAAAATCGTCACACTTTCGACACATTGTTTTATATTTTAATAACATTTTAGAAATTGTTTAGACAATGAAAATCGTCACACTTTCGACACATTGTTTTATATTTTAATAACATTTTAGAAATTGTTTAGACAATGAAAATCGTCACACTTTCGACACATTGTTTTATATTTTAATAACATTTTAGAAATTGTTTAGACAATGAAAATCGTCACACTTTCGACACATTGTTTTATATTTTAATAACATTTTAGAAATTGTTTAGACAATGAAAATCGTCACACTTTCGAAACATTGTTGTATATTTTAATAACATTTTAGAAATTGTTTAGACAATGAAAATCGTCACACTTTCGAAACATTGTTTTATATTTTAATAACATTTTAGAAATTGTTTAGACAATGAAAATCGTCACACTTTCGACACATTGTTTTATATTTTAATAACATTTTAGAAATTGTTTAGACAATGAAAATCGTCACACTTTCGACACATTGTTTTATATTTTAATAACATTTTAGAAATTGTTTAGACAATGAAAATCGTCACACTTTCGAAACATTGTTTTATATTTTAATAACATTTTAGAAATTGTTGTCAACCAAAATAAAGCACTATTGTTTTAAATTATTTATTTATTTTAAAGACTTTAGTTTTCGGCGTAAAACAAAATTACTAAAATGTTATTCAAACATCAAGCAATGTTTCAAAGTGGCAATATTTTCATTCGCTTGAAACACCGAGCCATCGAACGGACTCCTAAATACAAAATACGTAAGCAAAATATAAGGTATAATACATAAAGGAGAAAAAGACATAAAGGAGAAAAAGACATAAAGGAGAATAAGATGAGAAAAGGTTGAATTAACAAGAAGCAAGTTCTGCATAAAAAGCGTAATATAAATGAATTTCTCTCTACTAGACTGACTTTCGAAAAAAAAATCAACAATTCGTTACTAACAAGTTTGTTGGATGTTGTCTTTTTGATTTACATTCAAAAATGAAACATAAAAATGTAAATAAATTATCATTAAACCGTCCAGTGATAACATTTTTTTACCTTTGATATCAGAATATTTATTAAAATACGAGGGGCTTAAATAGGTCTATTTTCAATATTCTTTCGCTGGAAACAGTAAATACCATTGTCGATATTTTATCGAGTGTCACTATATCTCACAAATTTATCAGTTGAAAAAATATTTTACAGGATTACATCTAATCTGAAATCAAGCTGATTTACATATATAAATATGTATTAATGTATCATGATATAAAGATATATATATATATATATCTTTATATATATATATATATATATATATATATATATATATATATATAGAGAGAGAGAGAGAGAGAGATAGATAGATATAGATACATAAATATATACACGATTACAGTAAAGGTGAATGATTGACGCTATATAATAAGTTTGCCTTCGTCTCCCTTAGTTGGCACGACCGTATCACTGTAAAATTCATACGCTAAATAAATGTAGACCTTATGAAATGGAAAGTGGTGGTGCTTTGGCGGTTATTGCACGGACTGTGTAACCTTACGAGTATGAGTTTATAGTGTTGTGTTCCTTTCTAAAAAGGGATGAGGGATAAACACACCTTGCATGTAAAATGAGTTTCCGCAGATTAAACTGTCGTTGTAGGTGTTGTTCATCCAGTCATTTTCGGAGCTTCTATGAGAGAGTTTAAAATAGAACACACACAAAAGCATGCAATTAAAAAAATATATATATTCTTTTCTTTTTATTTGTAAGTTCTAAGTTTTCGTGTGTCATGAATTTTTACTAGCGAAACATTAAACCCGTTATGTGTTTACATAGGTGTGCGTAAGTATGTAGAGCCGGTTGTCGCTGCTAATCCAAAACTTTGCGTGTGTGCGTTTGTGTCGCTTGCAGAAAAATAAATGCGGCAACTAACTGCCTCTCTGGCTGTCATTATCAGTTTGTCTTTCTATCGCTCTCCTTACCTGTTCATATTTACATATGCTGTTTTTTTTTGTTTTCTAGGAATTAACTTTTAATAAATAATTATTCCAATTTTAGTTACATTTCCAAATATTCCTTTTTACGATTTTACAAATATTTAAAAAATCTACTATAATTTAGTATACCTTCAAACTTACATTTTTTCGCTCAGCATTTAAATTATTTTATGGTCCTGTGTTTAGTTTTCAGTTAAATTCCTTACTTCTAATATGATCTGTTAGAATGTTATTTTCAACCTCGTAATATTTTTTTAATTTGCATTATTTCATTTTGGCACTTGCAAACAGTTATCTTCATTTTTTCCCCCGCCTCATCCACTAACAGCTTAAAACTTTACACTCGGTGTGTTGTGTTGTAGTTCTAATTGGTGCTATTGCATTACTATTATTGATACACACTAATAAGTATTGTCCAAGTATCTTATACGCTCGTAATTCACGAACGAACAGCGTATTTCAACTTTGCTCTATGTTTGTGTCCTTTTGTAGTTTTACATATCTTTCGTCTATGTAGAGAAAAAGAATGCCTGTAAATCTCCTATAACATAAAAGGACGTTACAATTACGGCAAAGACCTAAAGGGGAACTTCTCTTCAAACTTCTGCAAATTTCCAACAACAACGCTATCTTTCAGTTCCTAATTTCGACGGACCGTTTACTTTTAATCAATTTTATTTTTAAATGAGTTGGTCTCTATACATGCAAATTAGTTGATCAGGCATGCAAATTAGTTCCAACTATAACAATGTCTCATTATAAACTGTTCTTTTTTCTGTGGAAAACAGTTGCCCTATACGCGAAACATCTAATATCTATTGTAACTGGTAAGTGTTAGTTTTTTGTCTCTATTGCTACAGTCTTACAAGTTTTAATTAATAACAATCTTACCTAAAACTGTTCTAATTGAATGAACTTAGAAAAAATACTGTTCGTTTACTTATACCAAGAAATTTGTATAGAAAATATTACCGCGTATAGATGAATTACATCACCTTGACAAGCATACTAGTATTAATTAATATACGTATGCCCAAAAAGGTTTAACAAAGAAATGGTATTACTCTGTAAGTGAAGCTTATAGAGCAAAGCTGGCCATCGACTTAGGAGTTCGTTAATATTCGCCAGTAACCATTAACTCTGTCAGATCACTTTCAGACCGGAATAAGGAAATCAGTTATGAACAGATACTAGTTGATGAAAGATTATTCGACAAATAAAAGGAAAAATAATACGGATGGAAAACACAATGACAATGCAAGAAAAATAATATACAGTAAAACGATGAAATTATGATATTCGAAAAAATGTTGCAAAAGGCAGTAAACGCCAGTAACAATATAAAATATGTTTTAAAGTATAATTTTCAAAAATAGGTCCTAAAGAAATTTTATAGCAGAAGCGAATTTGCAAAAAGCAGGAATACGAACAAACGAAAGAAAAAAGGAAAGAGACAAGAAAAGAAAAGAGTTCTGAGATAAATGTAAGAACAGCGGGAACTGATCTATAATTTGATTATTCCTCGATCAATATTTTTTATCTCTTTTATTTCTAGCTTCGCCATTTTATTTTTAGTGCTGTCGTCTTTATTTTATTTTTCTTCGACATTATTTTTCTTATTTTCGATATTTTGTCGCTAGCAACTATAACCGCAAAAATCTTGCTTTTGAAGAAATCTTCTCTAATTTTACAAAATTGTATTTAATTGGAAATCAAATTTAGATAAATAGCGCTCGGATGTTAAAGTAAAAGTTATAAGAAAGAAGAGACTACAAAGAGATAGAAAAAAGAGAGGCAAAAAAGGGTGGAAAAGAAACAATAAGAAAAGATACAGACATTTCAACTATAAAGCCAGCAATACTACTACTACTACCACTACTACTGCTAATAATAATGATAATGATAATCAAAATGGCAATAGAATAAGAATAAACATGGTGGCCATCTTAGCTTCCGGTACGATGCGTATGCGTTTGGCGGGTGTGGTGATGTTGCAACCGGAACGCGCTAGGACGGCGCTTTACAATACTACGGCTTCTTTCGTTAATTGTACAATTTGGCGAGATCCGTCCGCCATATTGGCAGCTCTGTTCCATTATCGTCTGGCCTAAACGATGGCATCTTCGAACCCTGATGGGGACTCGGTGTATTTCTAGATTTATTCACTCGACGGAGAAAATAAACTATCAAACTTGTTTCTTTCTTTTTTTCTCTGTATCTTTTTGTTGTTTTTTCTGTATTCCTTTACGCGTTCGTTTGTTTCATCGATTTTTTTCTGATTTTTTCCGTTAAATATCCTGTACATTTCGTGTCCTCCATTTCTTTCTATGTCAAACTGTAGTGGGATATTTGTCATTGTAAATTGGGATGAAAATAATAAGAAAGGAGAAGGAGAAGGAAGTAAGAAGTGAGAGAGGATAATGGAACTGTGCATCGTCTAATGGCTGCTCCGTTCGAGAAAGTTGTCGATTGTGTATACATTAGGAAATCTGACTGCCCATGACTATTTTAAAGTCACCCTTGTTTCGTAACGGGATGAGCCTCTGTATTTCTGGTCTACCTCGTATCGTTCTAAGTTGGCAATTTCCGCGACGTAAGATGGGGATCTTTTTAACAACATCATGGCCACATTACACGATAGGCTTCAGGAAATAAAGGCAACAAGACAAAATCTAGATGGTTAGCGAGGTAAATGTAAGTGCCATTACAGGCGAACAGATACTTTAAAACGACAATAGTTGCCTGCTAAGATATTACGTTTTTTTAGCTATTTTAGATGTTTGAAAGAATTAACATACATTAGAAAATGCAGTGTATTTGCTAAATGTATATGTTATACTACAGTAGAATACATTAATTATACGTATGTTTCGGCCGATAATACAAAAATGAAAAGTAGCCATTATTGTTATGCAGATATAATTATTGATTGTATAATAATTAAAACCTTATTGACTGTTACAAAAGTAGCCTATTTGATAATAATATTGGAACTCTTACATATAGCATTATGGCGTGGATGATTTAACGCAAGTTTAGTATAAAAATCCAACAATTTTTACCAGAAATATATATAAAATATAGTTATTCTTAAAATTATGTCAGTATATTAGATATCAGATAAGAAGATCTACTAGTAAATAAACAAGTTAGTTGAGAATTGCAGGGAATATATAATGTTAGCCGAAGTCGACTAGATGCTCCTAAGGTGAGGATTGCCAGACTGTAGCAATATAATATAAACGGATATGACGTCATATGGCTGAACGAGGGAGTGACAAATATAAGAGCGTAGCCTGTTCGTGAGTACGCAGTGCGTGGATGTGTAAAATGATAGGGATAGCTAAATATAATTAATTAATGATTTCTATCGATCGCGGCCTAACTCGCCCACACACACACTGGTCAGTGATTTCGAATAAAGATCAAGTTTACTAAATATCTAATGTCTTAAATCAGTCCTTGTCGTGAGTTATTACGATTCAAGGTATCAAATACATTCGCAAGAGGTTTTTCCTTAGTCGGGAAGTATCACGTAGAGCGTACGAGGAGTATATACTACAGTCAAAGTAATCAATATAATTTGTGGACTTTTATGGGTTTTTTTAGAATAATTCCAGCAACATTTAGAAGGGTAGAAAGTGGACTTTTGGTTTACTTTCAGCAGCTTCGTAACTCCCGATTCCCTTATTTTGTCTTTTAGTCCTGAAATTTCCCGAGCGATGTTTCCGATAAATGGGGAATGATTGCTATTTACTGGGTAAGAATCTATCCATTTAACACTTTTTGTTGGCTAGTTTTCGACCTTGAAGTACTATTTGAGCTCCTTACATTAAGTGGGTTCACGCCTTGCCTGGAACGATGTACATTAAAACAAATCTTTTGTCACTAGGTTGAAACGCAACAGATAACTTTCTGTGTATATGATTAAACCGTATCCGGTAACAGGTGCCGAATTGTAAAATTTTAAAAGTGTGTATTCACCTCTTAGTTTCAATCACTTCCAAGTAGACTTTAAATATATTTATTATAAGTTGTGATATGCATCGGCCAGCTTGCTAAGAAAAGTCAAGCGTTCTTAAGTTTCTGTGGATCAATTTCTGAAATTTGTTTAGAGAAAATCTGACAAGATTTGATAAGATTGTAGGTCGTCATATCATCAGTGTGAAAACATACAGAGACGAATCATTAACGTACAAAATAGCAGAGGCTAGGATTTACAAGATTGTCACTAATATAGATTTGAATGATATTGATCGGCAGTTCAGTATCTGATCTCTAACATCAAGCAATTTCAATTTCACTGACGTACTGAAATCCACGGGAAGTACCATTGGAAGCGCTATTTGATATGCCTCCTCTTATCACGAAACACAAATGTCTGAGGATGACTTACTGACGACATATTTGATAATAGATATGAGTCGCATTCTTTCACTGATGAGACCCAGGCAGCCCGTCATGAACTTGACGGCCGGGCAAATATATATTTGCTGCTTTGGTTAGATGACATACATTTTTCGCTACTACGTGACTTTGTTTTATGCATGGCATGCCCCCTCAACCTGCCCGCCCAAGCCATAATTATTGGCCATTATAGATATCCAATTTCACTTACTGCCCGCTATCTTCTCTCGATTGAAACCGGATTGAAAAATGTTAGAACATCATCAAACGAGACGTGTTTGCCAATTGAATTCAATTCTAATCGAAAACAATCTTTTCGGAAGCCATCAATACTTCAGCAAAAGCTGTCCTTGTGCCACTTAAATGAAATTCACTGATTCCATGAGTACGAAAGTTTTATTTAATGCAACTCCATGGCAGATATAATTGTTATTACCACTAATAGCTTATTATCTTTATTTTGTATGCTTTTCGTAATTTACACCAACAAAGGTAAAATAAATGTATGTTTAGTTTGAATAGATATTACCTCCAGTAAGTCAAAATGGAATAGTTCATGAAATATCTTTTTTTTTAATACACACTCTTGTTTAAAGTTTAAAATTTTGCCAACGATCAAGCGCCAGATTTTTTAGAAAATTATTAAGACAATATTGAGAAATGTTGACATTCATTATAAATCTATTTTTGCTAATCAAAATATATATATATATATGTAAATCTATATATATATATAGTTGTAAATATATGTATATATATATATGTATATATATATATATATATATATATATATATATATATATATATATATATATATAATCAAGTATATTTATTTCAAAGCAAAATACATCTTTCGTAATGCGTTGTTTTAAATCTTGATTTCAGTTTCATTCAAAATTAAATTTTAAATATTTTACGAAATACGTTACCTAGTGATTGTTTGTAGTAGAACAACAAAAATGAAGTAAAAATTAAAGCAATAGAATAATGAGGACTCTTTATATCTGAGTTCTTTTACATTAAGTACATTTAAGTAGTACGACTTCAAACAGTGCAAAACAGTCCTCCGCAAACCAATATATGATATTCATTTTTGTTGCTGGGCAGAAGGTGAAGTACCACAAGACATGAGAGACATATTTATTCTCTATAGAAACAAAGATGATCGGACTGAATGCAACAATTACATTGACATATCTCTCCTAAGTAGTCTGCATAAGGCTTATGCAAGTGTACTACTTGTAAGGTTACAGTCGCTTGCTGAACGCGTCTATTTTGAGTTTCAGTGTGGCTTCATGGCAGGGTATTCAACAGTAGACATGAACTTTTTCATTGAAACTACTTCAAAGAGAAATGCAGGGAACAAAATATGTCGTTGCAGATTGCTTTTGTGGATCTAACAAAAGCATTTAATACTGTAAGTCGCGAAGGTGCTCTACTTGGCACTTTCTAAAATTAGCTCTCCTCTAAACCTCTGGAGACTCGTAAGATCATTCCACCAGAATATGAAAGGATTATTAAAATTTGATGGGGACATGTCTGAACCATTTGTCATTTGCAATAGAGTGAAGCAAGGCAATTTTTGGAACCAAATATCTTCGGGATCTTTTTGTCGATGTTTCTGAAGCATGCTAGTAATGATGCACATGAAGGCGTTCTTCACATGACAAGATCTGATAGACGCTTCTTTAATCTTTCCAGACTCAAAGCAAAAACTATGGTAAGACAAGCCATAATAAGTGATATTCTTTATGCTGATGATGCAGGTATCACTACTCAAACTGATGAGGAGCTTCAATTTCTTATGAACCGCCACTCTTTTGCCTGTACAAATTTCGGCCCGAATTTAGCCTCCCAAAGACGAAAATACTGTCCAGGACTCAATTGACAAGCTCTCTATCAAAATTGACATATATGAGCTAGCTATTGTTGAAGATTTCCCATATATTGGCTCACACATATCAGAATTTCTCTCATTAGATAGAGAAATAAACAAAAAGGTTTGATAAAACAGCAGGCACCTGGTTTAAGCTAAATTGTCGAGTTTCGGAAAACTCCTAACTCAAACCCAGCACAAAAATGTCAGTCAATAGTGCTTGCATTATAAGCATCCTGCTATATGGCAGTAAGGCATGGACACCCTATGCTAAACAAGAAGTATGCTTGTAGATATTCCATCTAAGAAGCCTGTTTTTTATCCTTAAATACAAAAAGACAATAGTTGAGGTAATTGAAATAGCTGGTCAGAAATCTATGTACATACTGCTGAGGCAACGCCGACTCAAATGGATTTGTCACGTTCACATAATAGCTGATGGCAGAATTCCCAAATATCTCTTTTATGGACGGTTAAAAGAAGGTGAGAAAGACCGTGGTCACCGCGTTCTAAAATACAGGGATGTCTGCAAGAGAGACATAAAGTCCCTTGACATTGATCCATCATCTTGGGAAAGTCCTGCTTCTAACAAGGTTGAATGAAAAAAAATCCTCAAACGACATCTTGACATCGGGGAGGCAAAGTAAAAGATGAAAGCTACTGAAAAACGTGCAAGGAGAAAAGAAAGGGCTAAAGCAAGTGGGTTACCTCTCCCACCCTCCCTCTTCATCTGTGGAAACTGTGGCGGTGACTGCAAGGCACGCATAGGCCTTCTTAGCCACAGCAAGAAATTCCTAGGTTAAGTTAATATCCCCTTAGGGTATTGGCATTACTAAAAAGACATTGCAAATTCTGAAACTAGCCGGTTGGATCTGCAAGTATCATTCATGGTCGGACACGACCAGCGAAAGTCTGTGACATAAATATATATATATATATATATATATATATATATATATATATATATATATATATATATATATATATATTAATAGACAAAAACTGCGTTTGGGAACCACGTTTTGAGATACAATATTTTATTCAAAATCATTTAAATTCTATTTTTTAAAACATTTCCTTTTTTTTACTTTTGATTTAATATATATATGTGTGTGTGTGTGTGTGTGTATATATATATATATATATTCTGTATAACGTTATTTTGGGTTGATATTTGTGTTTGCGTCAATAGTACAATTATTAAAAACGGTTACATAGAACAATTCACAAAGATAACATTGATATCCGAACAGTATTTCAACAAGTACTTGGGAATAGATGTCGTCCGTTTTGCCGTTTGTCTTTCGAATCTAGGGAAAATTGGAAGTCGAATTTGGAAAAATGACTCCCATATATTCAGAATAATATTATATATATATATATATATATAAATATATATATATATATATATATATATATATATATATATATATATATATATCGAGAAATGTTATTAAATAACACGAATTATTTTCGTCTGATGATACTTGTTTTCAAGATTTTGACATAGTCTTTAGTATTTCGGTCAAATAGGTGTATTTAAGTTTGTTGTTGGGGTATAAAAACTGATAATAATATCATACTTTTTACTGTCTTTTCGACATGAAAACAATTATTGCTAACTACTAAGTGTTATGTTTTAACTTCTTATGATATATGATCAATCTTATTTTATTATTACAGTTAATAAGTGATATACATATAGCTGTACTATATTTTTAGAGCTAATTTCAAATCTAGAAAGATTTGGTTACAACAGAATCAATTAATATGGTTGCCACGATTAAGCTAATGATTAGTAGTATTGTCTAAGTTTGTAAGTATTTTTTGTCAAGGATATAATTAGGAACTTAATTGTTAAATAGAATTAGCTTATTTTTTTATTCGTTAAATAATATTTTTCGGGTTGAAGAGATTAGCTTTATAACTGCTATTTGGTGTTTTCATTCGCTTTGATGATTAAGAAACATCTGCTGCCTTAATAGATACACATAAATATTCATTATATACATATTTAATTTAGCTAAAAGTCAAGTATTATGTTTATATTATAAATATTTATAAATCTATACTTAGTATTGAACACCTTTGCTTTAAGTTCATTTAATAAAAACATTTAAACTTATTTAATGTAATGTATATATATATATAATTTTAAAATATTTATAATTACTAATATAAAGACTTATATATATATATAATTAATCATAAATATTTGTTTTTGTTTATATATATATATATATATATATATATATATATATATATATATATATACTGCAATATGAGATTCCAAGAATGGCTCTGTTCTTGGTTAAAATATCCCTGAATTCATTTTTGGGGATTCTATGTGTTATGAAGTGTAGGTAGATAGAACTTTGAGGGGAGGTGAGATGGCAAGTTAGTCGACGTGATATGCTAGTTCTAGTCATGCCGATATACGTGTTGTTTGCAGACACATTATCTGATAGGTCATTTAAACACGTATATGGCATTACTAGTTTTTATTTTGATATTGTCGGCCGGGTTATGTTTTCATTAATAAATTTGTGGTTTTAGATTTCTTGTAATAAATATTAAATATAATGTTAAAGTCATTATCTACGGGGATATATGTTTATATACATATCACGCCGACTAACTTGCCATCTCACCTCCCCTTCAAAGTTCCATCTACAAACACTTGATAACAGAAAGCATCCCCAAAAATGAATTCAGGAATATTTTAACCAAGAATATAGCCATTCTTGGGATCTCATATTGCAGTATTCGTCTCCCCATAATGGAAGCGTTGTGTACTCAAGTAAATAAACCTAGTATCAACCATGCTCGTTATGAGGGGGGGGGGCGAAGGTATGTTGAAGTGTTGTTGAAGTGGTATTGAAATGTATTTTAAAAGCGTCTTTTTAATAAATTCACCAATTCTTTTATTTTGCATACTCATTCATCCGCCTGAAGATGACCGACGTCGGTCGAAAACGTTCGCGAAAATATGGCGATTATTTATACAACATGGACGACAATACCAAATCGGTCGTTCGACGAATCGAAAAAAAACGAATCAAAAAATAAATAAACAGAAGCTGGCGCTACTGTTCAACAAAACATGCATACTAGAAGCAATGCTGCCTAATTACACACATTTCAAATATATATATATATATATATATATATATATATATATATATATATGTATATATATTAAACGTATCGATGTGTAAAAATATCTATGCTCAATATTTCTAAGTGTACGGTGATACAGTTATTTATATTTGCAATATTAGTGTTATAGTTCAATATATTGATATTTTTAATATACTATAATATTTGGATTTTCTTATTTTCCGTACACAGTGTGAGATCCATTCTCTTATTTAAACATATGTGACCAATAATATCGGTTGTGTTGCCATGGCACATTTAAAAATATTTATCTTTAGTTACTTATTTCTAAGGTATTTCATATTAATGTACTTCCACCTCTACTAGTTTCTGTTTGTTCTTATTCTACTTGATGTTCTTGTTCCCTTTCTTTGTCTTCTACTTTTATTCTATTTTTAGCTTTTCTAATTGTGTTTTTTCCGTCCATTTAATTCTTTCTCTCTCAATTATTTTTCTTTAGCCTTGATCACTCTTTATTTCTTTTTTAAATTCTTTATTCTTTTCTGTCTTTATATTCATTTCTTTTTTGTTCACCTGTTTTTCTTTTCCTTTTGCTTTCTTTGTTTCTTTACTCCTTCATTTAATTTTTTATTTTCTCTTCGTACTTTCTTCCTGTAAAATTTGCTGTGTTTTCCCACCGCTTAACCTTTTCTAAAATCTATCTTAACAGCCCCTCTGCATGCTTTTCCATTCGGTTTTCTTTCTTTTGCCTTGTTAGCAATCGTCATTTTTCTCATTAGAAGTAGAATTCCTTCTTCTCAACTTTCGTTTCTCTTTCTTTTTTCTTTACTTACCTTGTGTGTTTCCATTCTTATCGTCCTTCTATATATCCTTTTTTATCTTTACAAAATATGCATGCTTGGCCTTTTGGCTAAGATCAAAGTGTAGTATCTGTTCCGATTGATACTACACCCCATAGACTGGTATTGTCTTGGCCTTCGGGACTTGATTTACGCCGGTCTGTGGGTCTGTCCTGTGCAGTTCTAGGAGGTCCACCCTTCCAGGCTTTGCCTCCCCTCTTTGGGGAGGAGTAAGTTTATTGCTTACTGCCTGAGGCGCCCCTACCGGGGAATGCCGATGGGGCTGCCCAGGCAATTCTTAAACCCCACTTTCCCGACTCGACCTTGGGTCACATCTTACTTGTGGAGTAAGATAAAAACTGGCCTTGTGCCTAACTCCTGGAGAGGAGTAAATCAATACTCTTCCATTTTTCTCACAAGTACTTTCTTTTCCTGATTTTCGTTCAACATGAATCCGTTTAAATTTCCCTTTCTCCCCACCTTTTCTATTTTCTATTTATACCTTAAGATATCATAATCCTACTGTAATTCAACTGTCAATAAATTATTCTTTATCTCACTGATAAAACTACTGCTAAGAACACTATCACATTAGTTTGACAATTCGATAACTGGAACCGGCGTTAACTGGACTATTACATTTCCAATTACCTTTTTATTATGATGATATCACATGCAATCGCACTAATGCCTATATTTTTACTCTCTCGCTTATTAATGTTCTCCAACCAACTCTTCATATTTTATTTTCTCTATCATCAAGATAAATATATTGTTCGTTATTTCTTAATATGTTCGTAATCTTTGATTTGAGTGCAACTTTAGTTCTTAAAATACTATTCGTAAGCACAAAGTCTTTCATACCGTTCACATACACACGGTGTTTATAGTCGAGAGGAGGACACACACAACGCCTTAGTTATTCATTCATGTACAATAATTAAATACGTTTGTTTTTCTTGTTTGTAAATCTAAATTATATACACAACTCTAAGAGAAGCTTATTTGCTTCCCTTATGTTTTTTAATTATGAGAATTTGTGAATACACCCTGAGAATTGATTAGCTTTCATTGATAGTTGTGCAAAAGGTCCTAGACCGTCGTGAGTGTCGGGTCTATCGATATAATAAAATTTCAGACTGATTAGATACATAGTTTTCTTTTGGTAATCGACATTCCCATGATATAACCAGTTTTATATTCTTTCCCTGGTGGGTTTTACTGTATATCTGAATTCCCCACATGCTGATTGTATGGCTATCTACAATTAGTAGATTCTGCTTTAGCATCAATTGGTCCGTATACATGACGTAGAATATTTTATATATTAATTTAGTTAACTCGTTTAACTACAAACTCTGTAAATAATTCTCTTTTCTTTCGCTGTGTACCTGGAGCTAAACGGAACTACCATGAGCAGAGTTTCTTTCCAAGAACTGTCTGAAAACAACATCGTCGTTTTATACTCATTTACTAACAAATTCTTCTTGAGATGTCCTTTTAAATAATCAAATTCTGCTCAGATGTATCTATTGTCTGCATTACTCAAAGTGCTTTTCTCTCTATTCACCTGACACAGACCTATTAAACTTTATCTTCACGTAGCTTTTGAGCCTTGATGAGCAGTGACTCTTTAGCCAAAACAAAACATTCAACAGTAAAATAACGTGTTTATCTCGTCATACGTTCATATGATTTTACACGTTATCATAAAGAGCGACATACTACATAGCCACCTTTATGTTATCTTTAAAACTGTCCTAACAAAACTAACTATTTAAAACCCTCTATACTCTAAAGTAACACGTGATCTGCTCGTTTAGTCATAGTTTCCTATTTCTTCCGCGACCGTTTACTATCGAACAAAAAGAAAGAGATTTACAATTTCAGATTTAGCTTCGAATAACTCCCTGAATGTAATCCAGATTTTGTTTATTAAACGATCGTTGGTAAACAACGTCTGGATTACATTTCGGGATCTATCCGGATTTGAATCTGAAGTTGCATTTCATAGCTAACAAAACAGCTAATAGAATAGCCTTTAAGTAGATCGTCTTGTTTCTGTCATATGTGCTAATAAGACTTATTAGTGATCTGTAAAAATATACAGTACTATTAACAATGAAAATAAGGAGATTTCTTTTCTAATATACTTATTCAGTTGATGAAAATCTAGGGATCCAAAGATTTTCATCCCACCGGATACTTCGTAATTTCTCTCTCAAACATTTTTCGTCTGATGTAAAATTGTCGTTTACGTTAGTATCTGAAAATATGTGACGACATTTCAGTTTTAGATTTGCATATTTCTTATTTTTATTTTATATACAGATACCTAACTGATGGAAATGGAAATAGACAGAAATAGAAAGCAAGCACTGTGCCCTCCCTCTCGCTAGGGGTTGATATATGTCGGCAAGCAGTAGTCTATAACGCATATATATATATATATATATATATATATATATATATATATATATATATATATATATATATATTTCTGTTTTGTATCATTCTGCTTCATTGCTTTTCTCTTCTTTGCATATTCCTCGCCTCCATAGAATGCTTAATCCTACCACATCTAGTTGTCGTCTGATCAGTTAAGATTGACGTTTCAGTTTGTCTAAAAACAGCCTTGTCTAGCAAAAAAAACATACAGTGGTGTACATAATAAGTTAAATAACGCAGAATCAATTGAAAAAATATTGCAACGGGCAATTGACAGTTCAGACGATTAGGGTTGAATAGTATTGCACTAACTTTATAGCTTAAGCGCTTCAAGCCAGGATAGAAAGATCACTGATGTTTTTACAATCGAACATCATAACATTTAACCACGAGGAAGTGAAATTTTACATTTTATATAAACTATATCAGCCACCGAAAATGCTTCATTCGATATTCTACAGATGAGATTTGCATTATCGCTGTGGAAACTGGCGATTGTGCACGTACGCACACACACACACACACACACACACACACACACATATATATATATATATATATATATATATACACACACACACACATATATATATATATATATATATATATATATATATATATATATATATATATATATATAAGTATACACGCATGTGTGTAGGTTTTTTAAAAACATATTTCTGCCTGTTTAAATTTTATTCATCTTTTTATTCATTTATTCATTGACTTGTTTAAATTATACCAGTGAAAAGTCATCATCTTCAGTTAATTAATTCCTATCATAATTTCTTTTCTTTCGTATGACTTTATAAATTTGTCTTTCTTTTTCTTAGAATTTTGCAATCGCATCTCTCTGATTACCTGCCACGGTACAAGGGCTAGATACGGCACAAGGTCGAGCTTAAAGTCTATCTTTTTTCACCCATTATTGTCGGTTTTTACTTTTAAACAAATTACAATAATCCTTTCTCTGATTTCATTTTTCTGCTCCGTGTTCTATTCGTAATAATTGTGTTTTCTTTCTTTCTGTCTTTAGCCTTATGTCCGACATCAACTCTACATCTCCATTCTTCCTCTAACCTCAACACTTCCCCCCAACATAACCAGAACATCCCGTTTCGTATTCGTCGCAGCGCGGAAGTCCAACTCTCTGTGTCCCAGGCGTATACAATGCTTACGCCTAGCGTTAGCAATTTGTTTAAAAGCCGAATTATAGACCAGACGCGATGCGATTGTCAGAAACGAAAAGACGGAAGAAACCAACGACACCTAGGTTCGGTGAACAGAGACAAGTCACTTTCCCTTTTTACCGCCATCAGCAGGACGTAACATAAATATACGGATTTAATGGATTTAAAATGTTTGTAATCAGAAACGAGTATTGTCAACTCCGTCACGACATACGTTACTAACACTGTAAATTCGACATCTCTCATGAGATGCAATACTGTTGTTATATATGTGGCTACCATCATGAATTTCGTAACTAGCTACCTATCAAGATAGACTGCCACATTAAGTACAGCCAATTTATACAATCTAATTGGAAAGTTATGATTAAAATGCCAATCGTGCCACGATTCTCATGCATTTGTACAAATCTAGCCTCTTTTTATTTCAGAAGTGTTGGTCTATTTCTGGCCCAAAGTTTCAGACGGGTAATTAAATCAAGCATTTAAAATTATACTAATACTCAGAACAGCGCATAATTCCGCCAACTCACAGCTATTAAAATACATACTAAATTAAAGATATAAATTAAAAATTAACAATAACAAAAATAGATATGATGTTTAAAAAGCGTGTCAAAAAGGTGTTGATGAATATAGGCAACTATTGCTGAGTAATATGCTTTCCTCTACGTCAGATGTGACATCGTCGTTAAAAACATTAATTGCAAACCAAAAATATTCCTGTATATATATATATATATATATATATATATATATATATATATATATATATATATATATACGACCGATATACGGGGTGTGTATTAATTGTTTTCAACAACAGCATATGTTCTGGTTGAATTTTGTCATAACTGTTTCATATATACTAAACATATATTTTATTTAGAGAAAAATGTAGAGAGAGAGAGAGAGAGAGAGAAAGAAAGAAAAGGACGGAAAGAAGAACAGAGAGAGAGGGAAACAAGGATTTGAGATTAGTTTGTCAATGAAACAAATAGATAGTTCTTATTTACTTTATTCCTTTAAACATAATTATAATTTTTTATACTTATAATAATACTAATTTAAATGTTTCTACTCATTAAAATTGCTATAAAAATGATCCACCTGGATTTGAATTTCTTTCAATGCGCAAGAACATCACAATATTAAGCGGGCTTACCTTTCTTTCTGTAATCTATGTATTTATCAGAGAATTAGGACACTAGACGACACTGGGTAGCCGTGGAAATGTATAATAAAATAATACCTTTACTCGTTAATTTCATCTACAAGTTATTGTTGATACTTGATCTCCCGGACTCCTTCACCGTAAATCATTTTAGAAAAAGGTAATAATAAAATAAATTAACAACTTTAATCGAAGTCAGACATTTGTTAATCGACGCCATTGCGTAAATAACTTTCGCAAATTAATTATAATATATATGAAACTAGCATGACCCGTGCAAGGCCTTGCCCTGGAAAGGAGAATAACAAAAGAAAGACACGCTCCAACCTTGAAACCAATATCATATTTTACTTGATTTGTTATTAGCTATGAATAGTTAGTATAGTATTCACTAAGGATTACATTTATAAATGAGGTGGTAGCTACTAAGTGGATGGCCTCAGTCGGCGTAAGAAGACCGTTAAACGCCAATGTGTAATGTGAAAAGAGAAAATTCAATTCTGCTTGACAATGCTATGCTAGGTGTCAACAGCGCGTAAGTACGGCAGACAAAGAACGGAATTAGAGCCGAATAAATATAGAATTGCTTATTCTTTGATTTACCGACCGTCATTTTATCGGGGTTTCATTTTACTGATTAAATTCCTTAATTTCGATATTGAAGTGATTTATTTGTGCTTTTCTTTTATTTCCTGCTACACTGAAGAATGTTACTTTTGTGAAATAAATAATTGAGAAAAAGTATAGTATTTTATAATTTACCTCCTTTGCAGGAGGTTAAACACACGGTCAGTTGTGGCTTTTGATGAACGTGTTTCTGTGGAACGAGCTGGATTCGAACCCGGCACAAACAGGTCCTCAGTCCGCGTTGTTAACCACTTAGCCACCGTGCCATGAAAAGGAGAGTATAGCCCATCTAAATGTGTGCGTGTACATATATTCTGATATTAAATAAAGAGTTTGTATTATTATTTTTATTTACTCACAAGGAGTGTTCAAACGCGGGCCTCAATGATTGGTCACTGAAAAGAAAAGGTTGTGTTACTTGGACTCGGAATACCAACAAGTCTCCACCTATTACTAGTACACGCTGCTTCTTTCAATGAAAGTCGGTTTGGGGTTGTACAACAGCTGTTGTACATGGTTTCTTTGTTGACAATGGGTGTTGGTTTTCTCTGGGAGTTGTGTGGCAATATGGATGATACTCTATCTCTCATCTATTTTGCATCTTTCTTCATCCTCCACGACTATTTCCTGGTGTACCAACCTATAATTGTACACCCCGTTCTTTTCTTGAGTGGGTGGATAGATTGTTTCTCACATATATACCCTGGCAGTACAATTTCTTTTTGCTAAGTGTAATATATGCAGTCTATGTAGGGTTATTTTGTTTCAACTCGTCTATTGTTGGACGCTGTCACTTGGTTATGTTTATTGCTTCCACTCTCGAAGTTTTTCCTTAGATTTGAGCTGTTTCTATCCGTGCATGTTTTTAAGATCTTAATCTTTTATTTGATGCCATTTTCTCTAAATGTTTGTTAGCATGTTTTTAAAAAAAAAATTCAAAAAATTATTTATATTACTGTAGTTTTTTTATATTTAATATTCTAATAAGCTCTCTGGCAAGCTTCATGTATTCACTTAGCTGTATTGCCCCCTTGACCGATGTATATTGCTAGGACAGAGAAATCTACTATTTAGATAGTTTCGTTTTTGCTTGTTGCCTTTTATTATGTCCGATCTGTTTAGTTTGCGGACTTCATTCGTTTCTATTTCCATGTCCCTGGGAATTTTCTGTTTTTGGTTTTTCAAATAGTGGTTCGTTTTTGTTTCGATTTTCCATTCGTTCATCTCAAGCTATGTGTACTAATCCATTCAAAATCGTTAAACATTCTAGTTGTACTTATTACTGTTCAAGCTTTTTTTGTCTTTGAGAATAGTTTTATCTATATACATGAAGTTGTTTATTTATTCCTTTGTATTTGTATATTAATATTAAGAATTGTACCTCAGGAGTATGTTGCTTAGTAGCAGAATGACTATGATGCAAACCAATGGAGATAGAGAGTCTCACTGGAAAATGTCTTTCTGTATTTTTTATCACTGTAAATTGTATCGAATATTTAAAGATGTACCTCATATCTGAGAAAATTATCAACTTTACAGTGAAAACAATGGAAACATGGAGACTGGAACTCAGAGCTGGAGGATAAATAATATTTTTCTAGTAATATATTAACAACCGAAAGAAGAATTTACCTTTATAATGCGAGCATTAATTGAAGCCGCTGTGCGATGTACTATCATTTAAATCAACTCTCAAAAATAAATGACAGAGAACTGAATCTTCTCAAAATATCCCGTAGGCAAGCGATACAAGGGCAAGAGTTACTTTCTTTTCAAATACAAAAATGATTATACATGCTTAAGTTGAATCTGTTTTCCTCTAACACATCCCTTCCCAACTTTGTGTTTTTGTCGTAGGCTGAACAGCATTTTGTTCGCACGATTTTATATGTTTCTCTTGTGAGAGGTTTGTGCAGCTGGACGAATGACATCTATTAGTAAATTGACTTTCAGGTTCAATAGAGCTTCAGCCGGTGAACAACTGTTAGAGGCATTTGTATTTTGTGGAACTTCTAAGGAATATCTCAATGATTTCTGGAGTAGTTCTTCCCCCTTTGAGTTTGAAGAGTGCTTTCATAAATGTATCCACACTCGACCTTTCCATTGGATGAAATGTGAAAAGGTGGAGTGCGCATGTGGTGATACTATTCTACTTGCAGACATCTGTAAATTTTGATGAAATAAAAGCAGTAGCATGTGTTAAAATTTAAAGATTGTTTCCTCAGATTTAATGCGGCTCATTGGAATAAACTTCATGGCATTATCTGTAGGCGTCTACTTGTAGCAGAAAACCTTTTCCACCAATAGGTTCTGTAAAGTCGATGTGAAGTTGTGAGCAGAGTGAATCTGGAAAAGGCTAAGAAAAAAGTTTAGCTTTTCTCGGAGTTTTGGCTGCTAACTGACATTTTGAAAAGTTTTGGCTCAGATCTTTTAATTATGTGTCCATGTTTAGCCAATAAATATAGCTACAAGCTAATGCTCGCATCAGGCTATATACCTAATGCCCAAAATGTAATTGTTTTATACACAATTTTGAAATTTTAATGGAACAGTTACCAGATGCTTAGAACAATACACACATCAACTTCATATAATGATGATGTACGCTGCAAAAAGAATTGAAGTTTGTTAGCTTTACATAACTCAGGTTATTTTGTACGGTGGAAGTGCACGACTTATTTGAGTAAGTCGTCGGAAGCTGAAGCCTCCCGATTATTTGTGAAGTAATTGGCAGTGCTCTAACTGTTAATGCGAGCACTCAACTAATTCTGGTTCCACAGATTATGCTGAAATTAATGAATCTATTTTGACTTTGGTTTGCTTATACATGTTTCTGGATAAAGCATCTGCATGCCCGATTGCATCAGTTGAACAATATCTTATGGGGAAATCATAATCCAACAGCATAGTGTACCATCTTTGCAGACAGCTGACTGTATAGACTGGGATCATATTTTAATTTAAAAATTCTAACAAAATATTTATAATATGTGAGCAATGTAAAGTGACGTTCATATAACATCTCGTGAAATATTTTTGTTGCGAAATTATCACTATCAGACTATAGTTTCGCCCGGCAGGTGTCAATGGCCTGGATAAATGAGCTGTTAGTTTGTCGCTGTAATCGAGAAAGCTATGTGAAATGGCAGCTCCAAAACTATAGTCAAATGAATCAGAAACATTAATACTATCCATTGATCGATTTTAGTGTGTGAGCAACATATCTAAAGAAATAACGATTGTATCTTATTAAAAGCTGATTGACACTGAGTGGACACTTTCCATGGTACATCCTTGTTTAAAAGATTGTTGAGAGGTGAACGAACTTGATGTAATTATAGAAAAAAATCCACTGTAGTGGTTAACCATGCCAAGGAAACAGCTTAATGTTCTAATAATTGACGGTGCTGGGTTTTTTTAATGCCTGTAATATTTTCTGGGACTGGCCGTCGTCCATTTTTGTCAAAAATAAATCCAAAATATTTTATTTTTTGTCCAAAAAACTACATATTTTTCAGCTTTTACATGAAATCCATGCTGCTGAATTTGCTCAAATCGAGAAACAAAACACTGTAAAAGTTTATGTTATGGAGCACCTGTAACAATAATATTGTTGATTAATGCTGCTACTTCTGTCAATCCGGTTCACATTGCATCCATTGTTTGTTAGAATATGACTGGAGCTGGTTTTACATCGAATGTAAAGTGGTTAAATCTAAATAGTCTTTTGTGTGTGTCTAATGTCAGAAGCTCTTTTGACTTTTCATCAACTACCAACTTCAGGACAGCATCTGAAAAATAGATTTTCGCAAAACAAATTCCACCATTTAATTTTGTAAAAAGATCCTTTGGCAAAGATAACGGGTATTAATGTGTATCTAAGGAATTGTTCAATCCAGTTGACCAATCACAATATATACTTACTTTTTAATTTGCTTTATTAATAATAACAATGGGAAGTGACCTTGCAGAGTATTTTATTTTGTGTAGTACTCCTGCTCGTTGCAAACGTTCCAACGCCTTGTTCACTAGTACAGCATATAGAACCGAACATTTTGGTCTGAAAATCGGTTTCGCATCAAACATTAATTTGAGAGTTGTCTTTGAATTGGTGTGAAATCCTGTACTCTCCTGAAAAAATTGCCAAATTTAGCCTTTTTGTAAATTGTTTTTCAATATCATAAATAGAAAAAATATTTAGAGCGTAAAAACACGTTTGGGAAAATATAGAAAAAAATCAGTTCTTCTCTTTAAACAGAATATCAGAGAGATAGCATATTCCAGAAAATATTTATCTTTAAGGGGCACATTGCAATTTAACTCACCCGTCAGCTGATGCACTTCGAGCTATATATATTTTTGACTTAGTTTACCCGAAAGAAGACTAGTTACCACTGTAGACGTAAAGGGTCTTCTGAGTATTTGGTGAAAGTTTTTAGGGTAATCCTAAATTAGTGGGTATGTAGCGAGATGCTTGTTACATTAGTTTTAAATTTCCGCATGTTGTACAGTAAGGGAAACAGGGTGCAGGGAGGGGTTTCTATAGGCCGGCAGCTCGGAAGAAATGGGGCTATTGCATTATATACTCTTTTTTGGGCCTTATCTAAGAGAGAGATACTGGTGATGGGGCACCAGCCAATATATGACAACAATAATCAAGCATGGGCGGAGGTGGATTCATAGAGATATAAACTGCTGTGATGTATGAGTAAGTAGAGTCAACTTTCATTGTCTTTGCAATGTCTTCTATATAGTTGTACCAATTTATGTTACCTGTGAATGTAAGGCCAAGGAGTTTGAACGTTGGATTTTCAGATATACCATGACAATCGGTGGTTGAAGAGGTTTCTTGTAGTTGTCGAAGGAAATGTGTTTTGCCTTAGCAGCATTAAATGTTACCATCAATGTATGATGCCATTCCACTACAGATTGGAGGTCACTTTCTAAGGAGTCAGCCATTACATAAGATATATGCGCGCCCGATTTACTCAAATACCGAGAGTAGCACGTGATGTTGTCAGCAAATATACCCACCTCAAACACAATGTCATCAGGTAGGGCGTTTATGAAAATCAGGAGCAATAAAGGTCCAAGGATCGATCTCCGGGGTATACCAGCATATATGCCATGATGATTGGATGAGCAGGCGCCGAGGACTACCTGGATTTTACTTTTGAATAGGAAGAATATTATTGTATTGGATATTCGTCCAGTAATACCATATGAACTATTTTTATAAGAAGACCTTTATGCCAGACCTTGTTAAAAACTTTGGATATATCAAGCGCTACCACCCTAGCTACACAAATATTGCCCAGAGTATGGTATATGCGTTCAGTGATGACCGTTAGGATATCCGCAGTAGACCGTGCTTGCTTAAATCTGTACTGATGGTACGAAAGAAGTTTAGCATTAATTGATTAAGGATTCAAAATTTTACCGAAGGGCAAGTGTAGACTGAGTGTGCGATAATTGCTTGCCAATATGTGTCCACGTGGAGGGTGTGATAAGAGTAATGTTTGAAGCGGTGTCAAACTAAAATCGAACTAGATTGCTATTTACAACGAGTCATTAATTTTCTGCAAAATTGAAAATCGATATTGAATGTTGCGGAAACATAATTTTGATTACATTTCTTCCAGACTGTTTTTTTCTAGAACGTTATTGTCAAATTTGAAAACCTGTATCTTTGTCGTTTCTGGCTTTGCCTTTCTGAAGATTACAAAATCATTATTCATATTTGTATTTGAAGCATTCCTACCACTTATGCTTCTTAAATGGACAAAAGCGCGAAAAACTCATCTCACCGCAATTCCAGCAAGCACTATGAGGTATTTTCCTTATAAGTGGTTTATTAGCCTTTCCTTGGACATTGTTTGTTAAAGATGGATTATCGTATTCTTGTACCATCATTTTGTTGTGTTTCAGGCTTAATAAACGTTGGCATCTTGTAGTGAGAGAATTTAAATTACTTACTAGACATAATTCTAGAATGTCTTCGGTTTTTCTGTACAAGGCTTTGTCAGGACAATCTAGCATTAAGACACTTCATCCTACACGTAAACACTTACCAAATATTCAAAATAACATAGTATTCAACACCCAAATAAGATCCCCTCGATACGGCTATACACTGGTTCATACGAGGACTGGTGAACGTTTTCCTAGTAATGTGTCCCCAAGTAACAACACATAGCTGGATAATCCACCAGAATAAATGAATTCTTGTTCTAGAATCCGGTAAGACCAAGAAAGATATACTATAGCATAGTAAACAGGCCAATTGAGTAGAGAGAAATGAATGTTCTTAACTTTTGTACTAACTCAAGTTGGATAGGTAAAAAGAACGTTAATGGAATATACGAATATCGATTTATCTCATATAGAGATCAAATGTTAGCCAGTAGAACGGGTCCCTTGATTTCTGAGAACATTGACTGAAGTAAAATGAAACAAAATCCGTGAGAACTTTGACTGCCACATTATTATCCTAATCCAGTCTTGAAAGTAAACGTGTACGAATGTTTTAATCCTGTGGGGATTGAAGTCGTGCAATAAATATGAGAAATTTAAATTAATGCTTCATTTGAAATCATTCGCATTCACGTTTTACTAAACCGGCTAAGGAAATGTAGTTTTAAGCATTGTTTGTTTTTCAGTTTTAGGCAATAATAGCGGATTTTGAAAAGCGATTTCTGAACACTAAACAGGTATGTAGGCGTTTCCACTGATTCTGTGAAGCATAGATCTTTTAATTCCTTAGAAAAAATACCTTTGTATATCGTTTATGCTCGTCTGGTCTTTACTTTCATAATAAATTTTCGAAGGATCATCCATACAAGAAATTCGCTTAAAAAAGTGACTTTTTAACGTAAAACCATGTTATAAATATAATTCCTCGAGATTCATTACATAAGAATTATTTAATGGCTGCAACATCAATGTTTGTTTTGCTGCAATTAACGCTTTGCGCTGTAAATTATTTTTTTCTTCAGGTTGTTGGTTTAAATAAGTTAAATTCCTGACTCCTCAAATAACTTGTGTTAATTTGTTTACAAAATGTCCAACAAGTCTTGAGAAATTGCAAGATTTCGGTTTTAGTTTTTTCTTCAAATAAATGTTGTTTTTTCAAGTTTCGTACGGTTTGTTTATCTCATCTTTGTCACCAGTAATTGAAGTGATGTAGTAAGACATAGGACGTATATATAAACACGAATTTGGATGAAAAATCTTATAGTGATATTGTATAAATCAACAATAATATTAATTAGAATACTGTCACCTGAAAAAAAAATGTACGTTTATAATGAGGAAATCAATTGAAGCAACTGTGCAACGCAGTCTATTGATATCTGCGTCTCTAAATGAATGCAAGGGGCGTTTCCCTTCTCACATATACTCGAGGCAAGCGAGACAAGGGCAAGGGTTACTTTCCTTTAACATACAAAAATGAATCTGGTTTAATCTAACAATTATTATTTGTTATTATTATTAATGTATATCACAATAACAAACTCTTTCCAGTTGTATATATTTGCTAGTATATAACATTTAAGTGTTGGGTTGGTTAATGAAAAACAGACTGTGCTAATTTCTTTACAAAAACTATCCCTCTCAAAGGAGGTAGTTTTGCCTGAAACAAGTGTATAATGTAAAGTGAACATGTACTACGGACCCCTCCAAAGAAGGTGCACATGCTTTGGAAGATGGGCTCATCACAAAAAGCGTATATTACACTACACTCCCACATCCCAAAGTATGAAGTTATGCCTATGTGGATGTAATCATGAAAAAAAAATCAGAAAGAAGTAATGCCTGAGAAGATGGTATCATGATGAATAAACATATACGACACAATACCTTTCTAAGGAGGAAGTAACCCATAGGAGGATCGTCTCATAATAACACAACAGATACTGCACTAGCCTCCATTAAAATATATTACAATAGTATAATAGTATAACAGTACAATAGTTTAAGTATAGTATACTATCTCGAAATATTGTTAATTACAATAGTCTTAAATAGTATAGTTCGACTTCAAACAGACAGACACCAAAACTCCATTATAAATAGATATAAAAAATTGAATATATACAAACCAATGTTAAGAATTTAGTATGATATGTATGGTCTATACGTAGTAATATTTGATTAGTTTTACATAAATATTTGCACTATCGTCTCAATATCTATTATTAGAAAGATAAAATCGTTTTCTATTGTGCGTGTGTTAAATGTCTACGAACTTTATTAGAATCTTGCCATAATACCGAAGAGGTCTAACGGCTTTACTTTTTCTATAAGGAGTTATGACAGTCTTACGTTCTTAACGATAATAAATAATGAAGGAAAATAGAATAGAATTTCAACATTTGTATATGAAATCACTTAAGATTATTTGTATTTCTCCGCATGCTATATATATATTCGTTATTTATTTCTCCGGGTGTATTTTCGAAAGTGAAGAGATGTATGGCATACATATTGACAAGTGTATCATTACATATATGTTTTCAACGGATGGGAATAGAGAAGGAAAAAGTGTATTTTTTCAACTTCGTAACAGCTCATCGACAATTGAATGCACGTTTAAAAAAATAAGCTATTTAATTTTTTTTTAAATCAAGCTCAACGTACTGAATCAATTCAATATATCTCCATCGTGTATTTATCATTATATAAGGGAAATTCTATATCTGATGAACAGAATTTATTAATTGTATTGGGCGACAACATAAATACATTGTAAAAATACACTAACACAATCATGCGTTTATTTTATGTTATTTAGAAGCAAGGAGAGGGAACGTACTGTTGACCGTCTTGAATAATTGTTAAATTATATTTATTTTTTGATAAAAAAAATATATATCTTTTAAAACTTGGAAGAGTTGAAACTTTACAGGAACGTTCCTTTTTATAATATTATACATTTTTATTACAATAAATGTGTTACTTTAATGCGATTTAATAAATAAAACGTTTGATCGGTACATTAACAAACGAACATTCCATATACTTGTTCCAGTTTCTTAAAATTGCACCGTAAATAAAAAGCACAAAATAACCATGATAGTACGCTTTATACATATAAACATGCACTTATCTCTGTGACAGAGAGAAAAGTATATATATACATATATAACATTGTTTTCTTTAAGCACACCTTAATTTTTACTGTTAAAATATGTTATATTTTTATTCATAGTTTAATCTGTCTTTCAAACTTTTATTCGCTATTCCAAGTTGTAACATATTAAATATTTTGAATCTTTCCAATGATTTTCTTTGTCGTAAAATCAAAAACCTTGATAAAAGATCCATATGTGTCACTAACGTTTTCGATTCCTCTTTGAATCATCTTCACGTATTGATGGCAAAATAGACGAAAACCTGGTGAAAATAGAGAATTTTTTTTTAAATACAGCGGAAAGACGCGCACGTAAAAGAACGCCTAATATTGTTCCAATAAAGACTTTGTCGAATGAAGTGTTTATTTATTTATTTATTTATTTATTTATTAAAGTAATGCTAAATTTATTAGGTGTACTCGAATGAATATCAAGAGGGAACATTGGGAGGCAAGCAATAATCAATTTAATGAAATTGTATATTTTCTGAATTTGAATTCAGCGACGCTGGGTTAGTAGTGTCACTTACTTAAAATAAACTACGCTAAGCATTTTAAAATGTGTTTACTAGTCCCATACGCGATAGTATTACTTGTACATTGTTGTGTTTTTATTTAGATGGCTTCAAGTATTTTTTTATTTTTCAAATGTGTCTCAGAATGTATTATTTTAGTGTTGTTGACTAAAGTTTGTCTTAAATATGGAAAGCATTTGCTTTTTTGTAGATGCTTGTAGCTTGCATTAGAGTTCACAAGATACATAGTGAGGAAGTGGGATAGGGTAGTGGTTGTAAAACCAATGTAGCTATTATTATTATGGGAGTTACATTCACCGAAATTGAATTTAAACTTATAGACAACGTTGGTCTTGCTAGTGTGTTGGCGGTTGGGGAGAGGTTGTTTCTGACTACAATATTTTTTTATTTTTTTTATTTTACATAGTAAATAATTAGTTTCATTTTATTATTGCTGTGTGTTGGAAATATGTATCTGTGTATAATATTTTCATATATATTTCTTCTAATCAAGAATTTGGCTGCATTTCGTTAGAGTAATATATGTTAGTAAAGTTTGAAATGGGATGTTAGATATTATTATTATTTGTAGTTCTGTTTTTAGGTTTCGAATCATCGATTTTATTTGTTCATCAACGATGTAGTTGGGAAATTCATTGTTAATAAGTATGTGTTTTATATTTTTTAGTTCAATGAATAATGTTTTCGGAGGAGGAGATCAATTTTGCACTATTTACTAGATTTTTAGAAATACTTATTTTGTAGCGATAGAGATCACACTCTGGTAATTTAACATATTAGCATTTAAGCTGGTTGGTTCTTTGATTCACCATAAAACTACACATAAATAATAAAATTCAATTCTTAGATGTACTTATTGATAACTCTTATAATATGTGTAACACGGCTACTCATAAAAATACAACCAGCTTAAATTTCGTTACGTTGCATTCATTGTTTTTTTTCCTCTTTATTCTTTCCCTATATTTTGCTCTAAAGGTAACTTTATATAAAGAATTAATTTATTTTAAAAAGATATATATATATATATATATATATATATATATATATATATATATATATATTGTGTTTACTTGTGTTTAGTCTTTATATTTGTATAGTCGGGGTGATATATTTTATGTACGTGCTTGTATATGTTGATGTATTAATGTGTATACGCTTTGTATGGGTATGCATGTATGCTTATGTATGTGTGTGTATGTATATATATACATATATATATATATATATATATATGTATGTATTATATGGGTGTGTAGGGTCTAGGCGTGTGTATACATGGGTATTGTATGTATATGTATATGTATATATATATATATATATATATGTATATATGTGTATGTGTGTGTATGTGTGTATGTATATCTATATTCGCGTTGTGGATGCATACATCTATGTATGTACATGGGTGTATGTACGTGTGTGTATGTGTATACGTATGTATATGTTATATTTGTGTGTGTATGTGTGTTCGTGTATGTATATAGGTGTGGTGCTTAGGTATTTACTTGTATAGGCGTATGTTTTTCTTGTATTAACATTAATTTATATATTGAAACTGTTTTATATACTAAAAGTATATTAATAGGCAAGTACGTACTTTTATTGTTTGCTTGAAAGTGGATCTATGTGTGTGTTCATGATTAGATGTGTGTGTATATTGATGAATGTTTATTTATATGTACTTGTGTACCAATTAAATCTGTTTGTATGTGTGTATTTTACTGATAGATAAGATAAATGTGTTTGTAAGATTTGGGAATTCAAACAGAGTTGAAAAGTAGCCATCGCTAAGAGAGCAATAAAAACAGGGATGGTTAGGTCGTAAAAAAGGCTGAAGAATGGTCAACATTTAAATAGGTAATCCGATACCAATTCATAAGAAATAGAGAATAACCAATCCCAGACAAAGATTTATTCGGAAAAAATCTACAAACCCATCTCATTACTCTGAATACTTGGTCTGACGAGGTTGACTCTCTGCGAAGAGTGCAACCGAAACATGTATGCACATATGTAACCAATAATGTTTGTATAAATAAAAATGTATACTTATATATATATATATATATATATATATATATGTATATATATATATATGAAAATAGAACGGTAATAATATTTGTCATTCGCTTATTTTTAATAAAATACAGTTTCAAATATAATTGTCAGCTATTTGCAAGAACGGAATCATTTTAGTTCATTAGGAATTATCTTACGTTGCAACACTGGATATAAATGAAAAGCAAAGTGCTAAATCTACAGCTGTACACATATCATGGAGTTAACATCATAATGATCGAAGCCACCATTTCTAATTGGTTTAATTATGTATTTTGTCTATCTGGAGATACAAATAAATTTGTTTTGTTCTACTATTATTTCATAATAAAGACGGATACATGTGTTGTTGTTGCAAAAAATGTTCTATCGCTGTCTGAAAACAATAATATGCAAGGGAGAACACTTAAATTTAAATAAGTTGTTATTAGTTATTGTCTGACTTTTTCACAAGAGAAAACGAATTTACCAACCACTCTTCAACCAAAGTAGAAATGTACAAAATGGTCACTCAAAACATTTGACAGTTCTGCGTAGTCAAAGTTTGAATTGCTCCTACGCAATCTGTAAGGTTTGGGGAGCCAGTATCATGATACATATATCATGATACTGAACTAAACTAAACTAAAACATATCATTCTTGCAGTGTTGAAATGTCGAAAGTTTATTATAGAGACGTATTTTAAGGGGTACACTGTAAATTACACTGCAATCCTGTTTAAGTAATTCAGCGGAGTGAACACAGACACATGTGAAATAACACTCCGCTGTACAGCTGGATCATTTCCCCGTGCGAACACTTATTTAACTTTTTTACTTCATTCCAGTATTTCCTGTGTCTCAAAACAGAAAACAAAGTATATTTTTATCATTTTCGTCCGGAAAGAATTCCTTATATAGAAAACGGTCATGCAAACTTATTCTTAACTTATAGTAGATTTTGTTTATTCTTTCATATTCGTATTTTACCTTCTCTCCTTCTACCGCTGCTCGGTTATTCTTACCATTCAAAGTGTTTTCTCATCCAGCAGGTTTAAATATGATGTATTTATAAAACATGCTATATTTCTGCGTAATAAAAATAGCATTGAAGTAAAATTTTAAAAATATCTATAGTTTATATTTTGGACTTGTTTTTTTAGGGAAATAAAGTATTTTTTACGCGTCTTTTCAACGATGGAAATAATACAATATGGTCAACTCAAAATAATGCCGTCTTATGTACAACGACTTCACTTCCCATTGGCAATGGCGAAACAACCATTACATTTACAAAAAGAATATTGCGTTTTATTATCTTTTACACACTTCAAACTGAACTCACAGGTGAAATGTTATTGTTGAAGAGTGTGATATGGTATGACGAAATAAGAATAAGTCAAGAATAAAGAAGAAAAACCCAAAAGAAAGTAAAAATAAAGCAGGCATAAAGCAATGATAGAACAAACAAACTTAAATACTAGCAGTATATAAAAAGAATTTGAATAATTGATCCCTGATGTTGCAAATATGAAAAAGACAAAAAGTTTAAATGCAGTTAGTAAAAAGAAAAATAGGCACATTTTGAGGACAGAACTAATGAACACGATTTTTACGCTTATTCAAAAGGCGCCAAACCATCGCAACAACATCGACCGGATTTTACTTCACTTTAAATTATCGTCTCTAACAACTTGACGTATTTTTCTGAATTAACAGTGAATTCGACCTCTCGGGGTTAATACCAACAAAATGGAAAAGAAAAAAAAAGAAAAAGTCTTGCTTCAGAGAAAGATGCATTCATCAATTGTCTCTTAGCAAAAATAAATAAACAAATAAATAATTTTATCATTTGAAATTGCATCATGGTTTTTTTTTTCGAAATTTATTATAAATATTCAGATACATGAGTGCTTCAAATATGCTATCAATTTCGTTATAAATATATATATATATATATATATATATATATATATATATATATATATATATATATACATATTGGTACAGAAAAATTAGTATAACATTCGTACCGTCGGTTTCAAGCACAGATAGTCTTAGCCATCCGGCACTCTTCAGTTTCTGTTGTCATCTCTCTCTCTCTCTCTCTCTCTATATATATATATATATATATATATAAATATATATATATATATATAGAGAGAGAGAGAGAGAGAGAGAGAGATAAGATCCAAAGATAATTAAGATATGATGTATACATTTAAAGTTTAATCTATCATGAAAAATTGGTGTTCGATCTACAAAGTTGAGCAAAAGTAAAAATATATATAACGATAAAATATGGCTGGATTAACCTTACTTCGAATCTGCTGCTACGAACCTTCCTGTCGCCTTCAACGGCGAACATTTGCCTATATTGTTAACCTTTTATTTTTACATTGTTTTTTTTTTAATTTTGTATTATCTTTATTAGTATATATTTTCAAATTATGACTTTTTGTAATTTCGATTGTAAACTTATTTGTTTTCACTCCTCTTGCGATAAGGTATGATTCTTTGAAATGTCATGGCTAAAGAAAGGCATCATCAAATGTATTTTATTTGAAAACTCTTGTTTTGCACAACTGATAACTTTATATATATATATATATATATATATATATATATATATATATATATATATATATATATATATATATTGCTATCATACGAATGTTCGAAATAAATATCGTCCGACAGTAATGTTAAAGATAGAATTTATTTATACCTATAATGACACTTATAAAAGTGTCATTTTAGTGTAGGTGTAGTCTATTTGAAGTAAAATAAGTGACAAATGACAGCTACAAAGGAAGAGAACCGAAAGGTTGAGTGTTTTGAATGCAATTAGTCAACTTGGTGTTCAATTAATTATATACAATAACATTATTTATGCCATGTGTGCCATCCCCCTTTTCAAATGTATGAATGGACAATGTTTCCCTCAGTTTGGCGTAAACAAGAGAATTGTGTCCGATTTATTACATGCAATGAATCGTTTATGACATGGCATAAAATGAAATACAAATCCTCCACATGCCATAAACAGAGTTATCAGTTTAGAGACGGAAATATGATAATTTTTACTGATTTCATATTTCATGTTAAAACAATCGAAATATTCCTATTATTAAAGTCAATAGAGATTATTGTATAAGCTAGTACCATGCTAAGCTACAATTAATAAATATTAATTATTTATTATTATTCTTTTTTTCATCTTTCATTTTATTGTTTAACACGTTTCTAATTGTTTAGAATTTTTTTTCTGAAATCTCCTCTTTGTAAAATCGTTTATTTCTACTTTCTGAAATTCTGTATTTGTTGCTACGTTCGTTCCTTCCTCCTTTCCCTACTATTCATTTCCTTCATTATAAAAAGCAAACGAAGAAATGTTCTGTTTTTTTTTTGGGGTTGTTGTTTTGTTCATTAGTTTGTTTGTTCGTTATTTTCTTTAATCTAGAATTTCATACAGAATAAATATTTTGTCAACTACATTTATCAATTCCTCTTCTCGTTGAGTTTAGCCTTATTTTTACCTTTCTTTTTATCTTTCAATGTCAACACAAGATTAGATTAGAAGTGAATAAAACGACTTCTCTTACTCCTTCTCCTCCTCCTCCTCCTCCGCCTCCTCCTCCTCCTTCTGCTTGTTTCCGCAGAGTCGAAGACAAGACGAAAGATGAAAACAATAAAACAAGAATTTATGTATTTTGATAAAACAACACAAGACAAGGATAAATTTCTAACAAGAGATGATAAACATCAACAGAAAATAAATAACAATTAGAATAAAATACAAGACAGAAACAACACAAACGATCTGCAAAATCATTGAATATTATTTAATAAACATACATAAATGCAAATACACACACATTTATATTTATTAATATATATATATATATATATATATATATATATATATATATATATATATATATATATACATGTATATGCGTGTGTTCGTGTAAGATGGTTTGGATTTTTTGGAAATGATGTAGAAAATATTAAGCCATACATTATAACATATATAGTATAATATGCATATAATCTAAACACTCATAAACTGTATGTATGTATATATATATATATATATATATATATATATATATATATATATATATACATACATATATATATATATATATATATATATATATACATACATATATATATATATACATACATATATATATATATATATACATACATATATATATATATATATATATATATATATATATATATGTTCTAATGAATAAAATATACACATAAGTGTATCAGTATGATTATCGGATGCATAAAAATAATATTGTGTTCTACATATGAAAATATGCGAAAAACGTTAAATGAATAATAGTGATCGATGTTAATTGTCAATTTCTGAGAGACTCATACCTCTTGCTCCTCTGGGAAGATACAGCCTTGACATACACTAGTTTCTGTACATTACTATGTTCAGTGTCAACATTTTTCTCGTTTAAGTGTCTAGTCTGTTAATGTTCTTTTGTGGCCAATCAAGAATGTCAAAGCTCTATTTTATCATTGCCAATGCTTGTTGGTTGATATCAGTTACTTTTTATCATTGAAATTTATCCAGACAAGGCATTAAGCCACTTAGTTAAAGAAGCTAAAACAATTTACCACTACAAGATCAAACACTAGTTGATAAGTGTTAAATGGAGATATTCCGACTCAGTAAACAGCAATTATTCCCCCTTTCTCAAAAACATCGCTCATCAAATATGAATAATAAAGGACAAAATAAGGGAAGCGAGAGTTACGAGACTGCCTAAAGTAAACCCAAGGTCAACTTTCTACTCTCATATTTTTTGTTTACGAGCTGTGTTTTGCAAATATTTCTAACACGGCGTAAATATTCTTAGACAATTGTTATCTAATGGTGAATTTAATCGTATTTTTCTATGCTAAGGTATTTGTATTGTTCCTGCTCTTCAAGATCTTTGATGTCAGTATCTTCATGGAGCTGTATGTTTTCCGTTTGGATCTTTTTCCCAGCTCTCGGGTAGCACTTGCCACATTTGTTCAGAACAAACTTTACTCCAATATTTTTGGAGAAGGTTTGGACAACCTGCAAGAGTCGACTTGAGTTAACGTCTGACCTGGCATACAGCTTGAGGTCATCCATGAAGAGCAGGTGGTTGACTCTTTTTTGTGGTTCTTGTTCGCCGCCTTGGCTCAGCTAGTAGGAAATCCGGCTTTTGGTCAGTATTTTCAGGCAAAAGTAGAGGGGATACGCTATCTCCTTGTAAGAGTATGTTCGTATCTTGACGACACGGATTGTTATTGTTCCACTAGTGTGACTTAATGTCATGGTTGTTTGCCACATCTTTATACGTACAGATATGATTTTCTTTAGAATCGGATGGATTTTATACAATTCAGATATACTTCTATGGATTTATATGTGTGTACTTATATGAATGTATATGTGTGTACTTATATGAATGTATATGTGTATACTGATATGAATTGAAGTGCGTTTACTCTTTTTTCAATTTTCTTATCTCTTTGTTTTTAGCCACTGAATGTCAAACATTCACCCGCTATTTCACACACTCGAGCTGAGACATATTATAAAGATTCTAACTGCCTCGTTAAGTGAAATTGTTTGTATCTCTCTTGCACTTGGTTCACCGGGTATATTCATGAATTTGCATGTGCGTAATTATACGAATGTATATGTGTATACTGATATAAATCTAAATGCGTATAATTATATGGGTTTATATGTGTGTACTTATATGAATTGAAATGCGTTAACTTATGAATTCAGATGCGTATACTGATATGAATTTATATGTGTCTAGTGATATGAATTGAGATGCGTATATTTCTGCCTGTATTGTATTTTTAATTTTACCTGAATTATTTCTTTTATTTTGTTTTTTCGAGATAATTTTATATCATTTCTGTTTATTTAGACGTTCATCAAGATGTAATCTCACTTCTGATTTTAAAACAAAATAAAAATACAATAAGGATCTTACCATTTTAACACGATTCTATTTTTTTAGTATACCTTTCATGATTGCTTTCCGTGTCCTCGAATCTTATCATATGCATCATCATATTTTTTTCATCTTTTCATTTTATTTTTCCTTTCTTTCTTTCCTCTTTTTTCTCACCTTTGGTATTTTCTTTCCATTTTCTGTATGTTTCCTTCCCTTTGTTTTGTATTTATCCAGTTAATCATGGCCGCTTTTCCTTTCTTTTCATTCCTCTTCTTGCAATTCTTTCTTTTTATTTCGTTATTAGTCCGTCTTAGTTCTTTTTTAATTACTGTTTCTGTACCTTTTTTATCTTTCTTTATGTCTTCTTGGACTTCTATGTTTTCAACTTTTATTTCTTCGTTGCATCTTAATTTATGTTTATGTGTTTATATGTTCGTTTTTCGAAATTCCTTTTCTCCTTCGTCGTTTTTTTTTCTTTCTGTCTTGTTGCACTTATTTTTTTATTTTTTTTATTTGTGTCATTTTTTCTTTCCTTTTGCTTTTTATTAATTTACAATGAACATCTTCCATCAAAAATGACGTAAAATGTTATGCTTTGCCAGTGTTCGCAATAATATTCATACAAAATAATAGAATCACTTCAGTGATTTAATTTTTAATACATAAATTATTTTTATCATTTTAAATACTTTAATAAAAAAAACACTCATCGTAGATTTTTTAGATTAGATTTGAGGATTTCTTTGCAAATCAGGTTCAGGCGGCGAGGATTGTCTGAATTGCTTTTTCCTTTTTGCTTTCTTGCTTCACCTCAAAATTTAAATAGTTTCGTCGTAGGCTAGAAAAAGGCATGTTTTTACTCACAAATGCATGTGTGACGGGACGGATAAAATTTTAGTTATATATAAATACATGCACATTCGTCAATAATCTAGATTAGGGATTTATTCCTATTATTATTTTCTTCCTCTCTTTACAGTCTGCTAGCATATTCTTTACTTTCATTTATGAATGTTATCTCTCCTTTACTATTTACAGACACTGTTTTTTTCTTAATCATTATTTCTATTTTCATGCGTCTTTGCCATATT
>OY744521.1:184544744-184557244 GCA_963556195.1 Sepiola atlantica | reverse complement strand
CGAAGACTGGAAGAAGTTACAAGTTGAAATAGAAAGTAAGTAAACAGAGTGCTCATGTACATCCCAACATACACTATCACATATCTAAACAACTTAATATATGCGGGGGCAAAATCAATAAGTATGAAACTAAAAAGGGAAAAATAGACTGACCAAAAGAATCGACAGACGAAATCTGGATAGGAGAACAGACTGGAAACCCAGATCACCAAACTTCAAAAGGAAGCTAAAACCGTAAATAGGATGAAGGAGAACAGTAAACGATGGCAGAGCAGAAATCCGAATCGCAAGGAAAGACTAAATAAGAAACATGAAGAACTAAAACAAAAGATAGCAGCAAAAGAAGGAAGATTGAGACGATACAGATACAAATCAGAATAGTACAAACAGAACAGGACCTTTGAAAACAATGAAAGCCAGTTTTACGAAAATGTAAACAGAGAAAGAAGAACAAAAGAAAAACCGGACCCGACACAAACAAAACATTTATGTAGCAAGATATGGGAAAAGGCTGAAGATCACAACAAAAATGCTAAATGGCTGAAAGACATGAAAGATAAACTTCTAGAAATTGAAGAAGGAACGGAAACAGAAATTAATGAAGAAACTATTAAGACAACACTAAAGAAAATGGCAAACTGGAAAGCACCAGGTCACGATGGAATACATGCGTACTGGTTCAAAAAATTCACGACCCTACATGAAAGACTAGCACAGAAACTGAGATGATGTATCGATAAAACAGACGTACCAGAGTGGATGACCAAAGGAAGGACAACGCTCATACAAAAAGACGCCAAGAAGGGAACGACCCCAAGCAATTACAGACCAATAACCTGTTTCCCGACAATATAGAAAATCCTAACGGCACAACTGAGAGAGCAAATTTACCATTCCCTGAATATTCGTGGACTACTTCCCATGGAACAAAATGGATGCCAGAAAGGGAAAAGAGGGACGCATGACCTGTTATACATAGATCAAAAGATCCTCAAAGAAGTTAAAAGCAAGACAAAGAACATATCTATGGCATGAATTGACTACAAGAAAGCGTACGACAGAATCCCTCAAGAATGGATAATTGAATGTTTAAAAATGTACAAGATACCCGACAGGATTATTAATTTCATCAAAAAAGCAATGGACACATGGAGATTAGAACTGACAGCTGGAGGGCAATACTTGACGGAGATAAAAATACCGAGAGGTATTTTCCAAGGAGACTCCCTATCACCACTACTGTTTATCATAGCCATGATGCCACTCACCTACATACTGAGGAAACCTGATGCCGGATACAAGTTCACAGGCAGAGAACAACGAATAAACCATCTCATGTACATGGACGACCTGAAGCTATTTGCAAAAAGCAAAAAGGAACTGGAAAAGCTGATAAATACGACCAGGACATTCAAATAGAATTCGGAATGGAAAAGTGTGCATTGCTAGAGATTAAAAAAGGAAAGCTCGAGACGACTGAGGGCATGGAACTACCCAACCAAGAGCAGATGAGGGCGCTTGATGAACAAGACAGCTATAAATATTTGGGCGTTTTGGAAGCAGACACAATTAAAACAACATAAATAAAAGATAAGATTGGAAAAGATACCTGAGAAGAACAAGAAAGCTCTTAGAAATAAAATGTTATAGCAGAAACCTAATCAAACGGAATAAATACCTGGGCAGTATCACTAATAAGATATTCTGGACCATTAATAAGCTGGACTAAAGAAGAACTCAGGCCCCTGTACCAGAGGACAAGAAAATTAATGACTATGCACAATGCACTACATCCAAAAGACGACACAGACAGACTCTACGTGAAAAGAAACGAAGGAGGAAGAAGACTGGTAAGTATAGAAGACTGTGTGGACGACACTAAAAAAAAGCTGGAGAAATAAATAAATCAGAACACAGAAAGGCTGATCACCGCAGCAAGATATACCGTCCCAATGAACAATGCAGGAAACATAAAAACTGGACACAAACAGACAAGAAAATAAAAATGGAAAGAAAAACAACTACATGGACGCTTCAAAAGACTCACAAGAGAAGAAACCAACGCAAATAGATGGACATGGCTAAGAAAAGGAAACTTGAACAGAGAAACGGAATCTTTACTGAAAGCTGCACAGAACAATGCGATTAGGACAAACTACATTAAAGCTAAAATAGATAAAACCCAGGAAAACAATAAATGCAGACTGTGTGGACAAAGAGACGAAACAGTAAATCATATAATAAGTAAATATAGCAAACTTTCCCAAAAAGAATACAAGAACAGACATGACTGTGTTGGGAAAGTAATACACTGGGAACTGTGCAAACAATTGAATTTCGAATATGCAGACAAATGGTACAAACATAAACCAGAAACAGTACTGGAAAACGAAAAACACAAAATCCTCTGGGATATGGATATACAAACAGATAAACTCATACAAGCAAGGAGACCTGATGTTATTATAATAGACAAAATAGAAACATCTTGTAAAATCGAAGAGTTCGCCGTTCCAGCAGCCACAGAGTGAAGATATAGACACGGAAAAACGAAGTAAATACACAGAACTAGCCAGAGAACTGGAAGGAATATGGAGCATGAAGAAACTTAGTATAATACCAATAATCATAGGAGCACTAGGCACAATCCCAAAAAACCTGGAGAAAAGACTGGGAGAAATTGAATCAAAGGGACCAGATGTAGTCGAATCTCATTTTTAGTGGCGGGTGTATTCGTGGTGACCAAACAAAAGCCCACCAGACAAACGGCCATTAAATAATTCAAACGCGGGCAAAATCCCACGAACGAAAAAATAAACTTTTTTTTTTAATTAAAAAAAAATCGTTTTGTATTTAATTTTTAATAATTATCAATAAATGTTTATCAGAATTTTTTAATTTTTGACAAAAATAGTTTGTATTTTATTTTTAAATATTTGTCCGGTACTTTGTAAATATAGCATACTAGACAGCGTTTTAAGGACATTAACCAATTTGGTTTGTTTTAAATGTGGCTATGTTTAGGTTCCTGATCAAAGTTTAGTATAAAATGTGTCATTGTTAAAAGCCATAAAAAACACAACTCATTCCTTCTACTAACATTACGTTCGGGTGGTAATAAGAAAATTAAAGCGATTACGTGTGGTTTTATGATTTTGCCAGTCGGCCGAAAGGTAACTTGTAAAACATTTAGTTACTGGCTTAAAAAGTTAGAATGTCTCGGAAATGTGCGATCATTTTACGTTTAATTTATATGTGAAACTAACCCCTCACTCTAAATTCTAAAATAATTGTTTGTTTGTTTGTTTGTTTTTACAGTGGGTTCACACGAAATCGTCTAAAAGGTAGAATCTTATTTGGGGGGGATATATCAAATGTAGACATAATCTCTTTTTTAATTTGACAAATTTTTAAATGTTTTCTCTTTTTGTATTGTATCTAAGATTTTTATCAATTCCTACTGAGATTTTCATTTATATTTTTCACTTGTGCTATGTACCTATGTATCTAATTCTGCCATAATAATATGTGCCAGTGTCACCTGAATTCAGTGAAAATCGTTATTTTAGAGATAGTTTAGCAATCATAAGTTTTAAAATTCAACTTTGAAAGTTGATTTAAATGATTTCAAAGGAAACTAAGCATTAGTTTTCAGAATATCAAACTGAAAAAATACAATAAAACATTAATTATTTAAGAGGATATACACGCGGGGGGGGGGGGCAGAAAATTGCAGAGTCAAGGTGACGCTAGCTAAATAAAACAACTCTCTGAGAGGGGTCATATAGACGTTTAGCAAATATATGCGGAAATAAATTTGAACATTTCGAAAGGTTTTATAAGGGAATAGATGTAAGTTAACTGTAGTATATTTACTTTTTTTTACCATAATTTACAAATCTTGGAATCAGTGACCCTTAGTTATATGTTTTAAATAAACAATCTCCTAATAAAAAACTCATTGTATTTGTTTAATTTTTTATTGTCAAGAAGAAAATGTAAAGAATCATTTTTGTAATCGAAAGTAAGGTTCACATTTTTCCGATTCCGATACTCCAAAAAGTTCCGATTTTTCCGATTCCTGATTCCGATTGCAATAAATCGTCCCAATACTACTTCGTACATTAAGATGCGCAATGTATTTTGTCTATCGATTATCTTGAGAATGCCAGTTTCACGAATAGCGAATATTTTATAGCATGATTTGTGCGTTTGAAAGATGGAAAAATTAACAAATGACAGACACAAATGAAGAATAAAAATGTATTCTTTCACAAACACAATGCGCGTTGTAACAACTTATCGCAACGATAGAGAAACTTCATGAATCGCTTCGAATTACTTTTACACCCACTCTATTCTCCAGACGTGGCAGCCACTAACTACTACTGTTTGCAGACCTTAACAATAGAGTTTCTTTCAATGAAAAAGTAATATCGGAAACTGAGACGTATTTTAAAACCAAATACAAATAGTTCGAGAAAATGGGCATCGAATTGTTACAGAGTAGGTATATCACCCTAAATGTTAGTGGATACAGTCGAATGTTGTCTAAACGTTGTTGTTTTATTAGTAAGGGACGAAACTTATGGAGTGATGTGTTAAAATTAAAGTTCTAGTCTTAAGGATGTGCAACAAAACTATTCTTATCATTTTATGTTTTTTTTTGTTTTTTTGGTCATGTTTACTTTTAACTTATTCGCAATCAACCCTTAAAAATGGCAACAAAACGGTTCACTAGAGGCTCCAGTAGATCGTTGGTCTATTGCAGAAAGCATCTAACTACTTTAAGAAGAAATATCAGCATAACTAGAAGAATTTTGCTGAATATTTATGGCAACAGAATGTTTGGTATTATAGCAAATCGGTGAATTACCTAAGTACGAAAAACGGATTTATCAATGAATTGGCACAGAAAGATGGAATCCCAGGAATACCAGGGTACATTGAACATGCAATATGGGAAAGTATAGAGAATGCAAAATAAGAGAACAGAGATGTGGTTATGTCATGGTGATAGCTTGCAAATATATATATCGCCTAGAACTACACATGAAAATACAGAAAGCTATAGATTTGTTTTGGATTCCGAAAACAGTACAAAAGATGATAATGAAGTATTATGAACAATTCAAAATGTTAGTGCTCACACTATGTTTTGTATCTAAAGGTAATGTGGCTTTTACAGATGTATGAGATACCATTCATTCCAGTTGAAAGAATAAAACAGCGATACAGCATATGTATATATATATATATGTATATATATATATATATATATATATATATATATACGAAAATAGATTGGATTGCCGCAGTTACTCAATAATACTGAATATATATCGAAGACATAATCAACCACAACTGCCTGTCGCATCTATTGTAGAAGAATACAATCCCTTTAAGGTACATACAGTGAGAATGTTTCGCTTCTCCGACGACGAAAAAAATCAAAGAAAACCCACCTGAAGTAAGACTAGTTGAGAGTACAAACTGCAGTCGATCATGAAATAGTAAAATTGACACATGCAGATATTGCTAAAGCAGTGCAGGATGGTACAAATATATTCTGAAACTTTAATTTCTTTCTCCGGAGTCATGTCAGGGAACAGAGGGATGTGGTAGTAGAAGGAAGTTAGGAAAGAAGTTCAAGAGAACCGATATTTACATCTTGCAAAATGTGATGAAAAAATACAGTTCTTCCGATAGGAGGAGTTTTTTGTAGAGCGAAAAATTGGATAGAAAGAATTATACGCCTTGAAGTGCAAGGACATATTTTTTATTAGATCAACGTATGATGCAACGCGATCACCTGCCGAACTTATTCGTTGGGGATATGTGATAATGATAGATATATTTGTGGAAAGAAGGGAGAGCTAAGACATAGCCTCTCAATCGTGCTTGCAATAATTGAAGAATCAAACCAAGGAAAAATTAAAGACATGTCATGATGGAGAATTACCCAGGATGCAACAAATACAGATGGGATTCTACAAAGCAGGCGTTACAAGTCATCTGAGTAGTCATCCAATGACTACAAAATCTATGACAGATGGGCTGTAAACTGGAAATTAAATGTAGATCTGGACATTTTTTTGGTGTTCCCGTTGGTTTTATCTGGACAACGACCAGCTATAGTTGTGTGGTGTGCAGAAAAGAAAGAGGGGATAATACTGGAATTAACAGTACTTTCGGAAGAACAATTGACTGCAGCGAAAAATAGGAAATAGATCAGATATGAAGAGTTTGTACAGTAGTATCAAGATAAAGGATGGAATGTCGAATTTGTACATTGGGGCAAGTGGAAATGTCGAACGAACGGTTGTAAACCTATTTCGACATTTATTTTACTGTAAAAACTCATAATTCAAAGAATTGAGTAAAGATTGTAAAGAAACAGCAGAGACAGAACTTGATGTGGCTGAAGGGGGTGATACAAACTGGAAGGCGAGGTGAAATTTAGATGGTGAAATAAGGTGGATGGAAGTGATAGTGCTGACGGCATATGCAGAGTAGTGTCATAATGTTAGTAAGTATGATGTCACAATGCAATCAAATTCAGTTGTTGATTTTGATATTGACTGAAAGGTTTATATAGCTGGATAGCATTTATGGGAAGATAACACCAGTATTACATAACTACGTCCTGACTGAAGGGCCCAGCCACATCAGAGTCGCAGTCGATGAATAGGGGCTAAAACATCGAAGTGGTTCCTCATGGTGATGGTGTAGTGCTGGATCCCTGAGTAGAGTTTTCAGCTGCGAAGCACACAAAGATCATGTCATAAATATTCTGCAGTATCACAATACAGATATAATTTTATTAAATATTGAATTCGACAGTTCCCAAAATAGTATCTTAATTGCTATTATTAATCTGACATGGGAAATTGTTTAAACATGCATTACTTTATTAGAAAATGCTTAAATTTAATCATGGATTAAGTCTTCGAAACTTACAATGACAATAATCTTCCTAATGAAGAAGAAAGAATAAAAATATTCATAATAGTTAAAAATTAAATTAAGTACTTTACAATTCTAATTAAGTCACATCTTATTCTTCTTACTGTCATAGTTTCTCGTCTCAATTCTTCGTTTTTTCTTCCTGTAACTTTAATCTTTTACTTTTCTGATTATTTTTGTCACTTATTTCTGTTTCTTGCATTTACAATATTCCAATTTCGAGATCTAAATATGTAAATCTACTTCTGAGTATAATACTCTATATTAGAGCTTACTATATCTCTTAAACAATTGTTGGCTCACTGGAAACGATGGTTTCCAACCATCGATCCAATCATTCCATAATCTCGTGAAACAATACACAATTATTATCGCTAGCTTTTAATGTATCAATGAAAGCAACTCCTACATCGCATTTTCATTAAACTATTGGATATTTCTATTATTCAACATACATTTCACCTTGACATTCCTCGATCCGATGATGTATATTTCTCTATATTTAATTTCAAGTTATTTTAATAAGAGTCGAGCAATTTTAATCAGCCAATAGCTATATCACTGAAGTTATATCTTCAGATAAATCGTTTATGACATCCAAACAAATAATAATGAAACGCGAGAAACACCGCAGGTTCTATGCTGCAATTTAGAATAACTTTTACGAATATTTATATTTCATGCTTCATTTTCACTTGTACATCATTATGAGATACCGTATCAGAAATTCAAATATATGAGATCGATATGATCCTTCAGGATTGGATGTTAATTAATAATGCCACAAGTAACCTACATATTAAATGATGTGTATTTATCTTAGACGAAACTATGCTGATTACAATTTATTTCTTCCTTTATTAAAATCTAATATATAGTTTTTACTAATTTTTCTCACAGAAAATAGATGTTAGAGCGACCTGGTTGTAATTACTTGTTTTACGTAAATATAGCATAATTAGTGGTTCATTAATATATTGAATGTTTTCATATTCCATAAATTTCTTAAACAAATTTATAATTGTTTTGTCATCATCTTATGATATGTACTTCAATGTTTAGGGTGTATTTAATCAGCTTCCATAGTTTTTCCAGCTTTTAAATCAGATAGTAATCGGGTTATGTATTTAGTCTATATTCTTACTTGATCCATAAACGTAGTTTTATCAAAAATAAATCTCTGGTCGTAGCACAGACTTCTCCAAAGAGTTATAGATTGAAAAGTAATTGCTGAAAACGCGGTTTTCAAGGAGTGTGTGTGTTAATCTATTGGTGTTTCCTATTATCTACTGTACTAAAATATTTGTAAATGTTTATGTTTTATTTTACATATTTTCATAATGTTTTACAATTGTAGTTAATACTAGCAGGATGTGTGCACAGGCGTTGCCCTAGAAGATAAAGAACCTAATAAACTTCCGCTCCTACCTCTGAACCCCCTAATACGCATTTCACTCGAGTTCTTTACTATCCATATGCATTGAGTGTAGTTTATTTAATTAGTTAATTTTTTATAAATCAAAATAAACATGTAAACGCTCGTATTATTTAATAACTGGGCATATGCCAATCTTCGGAGCAACACATGCTTACGTAGAGGTGAGATTTTTGTGTTTTTAAATTTTGAGTAAGTTGACGAATTGTAAATAATAGTTTTTATCCATGAATACTCAATGGAATGTATTATCATATAGCAATACTAGTATTTGAAGATGAAGTGAATTTTATAGATATTATTTTAAAAAGATCAAAGTGTAATTAGAAAAGTAAGCGAGTATTTGTGTAAAAATCGCCTATGAAATTGAATAATAATTAAAACATGAATTAAATTCGAATGCAAACGAAATAGAAATAGAAATTAAACATATTCAAGCATGGTCACTGGCCTACGGTCTCGTGCAACGTGAAGCGACGCCAGGACTATGCTAGCTCTTATGGTAACTGACTGTAATGAATTGTTATTTGCTAGCTCAAAATGGCTAAAAAAATGTTTGCGTGGAAAGCGAGTAACTACTACAACTCTGAATATGCATCCTACTATTTTCCCAGTAAGTAGATTAAGAACCGATTCACTCATTGCGAAACAACAGAAAAAGACAAATAATAACCATGGGTAATAAGTATGATGTAAGAATATTTTTATGGGGGAGTTTGTTATATATAATCTTAGGACGTAACAAGGGAGAATATTTTATATATTTCTGTATTATTTGTACTTTGAAAATAGGGAAGTATTTTTTTATGAGTCGCATAATTCCTTACAGGTCTTGCGATTAACACGGACTTTGCTGACAGAAGGTACAATGCGACAACTGATCTTAATTACTAAGCATAAATATAAGACGTTTTTAATTAATGATAAGATCGCTGATAATTATTATCGAAATTCTAACAATCTTACGTAAATCAGACTGTAACACAAATAAAACATTTTCCAACTTTCATATTATTGTCTTAGATACATTAAATATTATTATCATTGCTCGAGCGTTCGAATACTGTCCGTAAATTTTCAGTCGAACAGTAAGTATATGCATTTAGTAGGATCAAATACGAAAAGAACAATTAGAAGCATTTTTTTTAAATAAACCGTAGTAAAAAATATAAATATTAAAGAATAAGTAAGAATGTTAGTATTGTGTTTATTAAAGATACACTTCTTAATATATTACTTAAATTCAGAAAGAGAGAGATAGACAGATAGAGAGAGAGGGATAGAGAGAGAGAGATAGAGAGAGAGAGAGATAGCAAACAAACAAAGAAAAGATATATTTAGGATTATATATATATTGTTCATTTAACTTTTACAAACTCATTTGTTTTCATACCAGTCGGAAAAATGCGGTATGGTTCTTTTTAGTTCTACAAACACATATTTTCAAACATAACCTCATCCTCCTTTATGTGATGTTCAGTTAATTGGCTGTTGCTTGAGGCGTCTCTACTAGAGAATTCTGACGGGTTCTTTTAATGACCATTTTGGTATTCTTCCAGTATTATCTGGGGAGTATGTTTTAAACGGGCAATTGTGCCACATTTAGTTTGAATTAAGTATGATTACGTTCTGTCATAGGAGAACATCAGCTCAAGCTGTCAGAAAGACAATTGCATTTCTTTTTACATAAACTTTAATTTTATGTATTAGATAAGCATTTTCCTATCTTTAAATTATTTGATTATAATACTGATTGATAAACATTTTTCATTGATAACAACTATGTACTGTTTAAATCTAATTATGCAAGCGGTTGTGATTTCAAATGGTAATGCGCTGTTTTTTTTTTAATTTAACATGTATTGATTTACTCCTCTTCAGGAGTTAGGCACAAGGCCAGTTTTTATCTTACTCCCACAAGTAAGATGTGACCCAAGGTCGGGAAAGTGGGGTTTAAAAAATTGCCTGGGCAGTCCCGTCGGCATTCCCCGGTAGGGGCGCCTCAGGCAGTAAGCAATAAACTTACTCCTCCCCAAAGAGGGGAGGCGAAGCCTGGGAGGGTGGACCTCCTAGAACTGCACAAGACAGACCCATAGACAGGCGTAAATCAAGCCCTGAAGGCCAAGAAAATACCAGTCTATGGAGTGCAGTATCCATCGGAACAGATACTACACTTTGATCTTAGCCAAAAGGCCAAGAACCGTTGTAGATTGAAAAGTAATTTCTGACAATATTCACTGCGTACATACGCTAAAGTCGAATATAATGGTGCATTCCTGCTCCTAATACAAAGGAAAAAACAATATTCTAGAAAATAACAAATATAATTTATTTTTATATGATTTCAATAAGTTTTAATTTATGAATTTTTCTTTAAAACATTTTAAGATCAAACATATGATTGTTTTGCAACAAATATACGAGATAACTAAATACTATTATAAATATTTGAAAGACGTATATCCATCAGCTCTATTTACTATATATTAAATATTAAGCTTTCACACGGATATTTAGATTTGATTCATATAGTTGACCATAAACGATTTTTCTCATTCAAATTTCACTGTAAGTATATGAACAATATAATATTCGTTATAATTATATATATATAATTATTATTTCATTTATATAGCAATATAATATTATGAAGTGATCAGATATATTGTGCATATATGTTCAGTATTTACTTCAGCGTTCATAAATACATGAGCAGTGTTTAGTTGTATTAGTATGAGAATATATTTATGGCAAGTAAGCTACACAGAGGTATACATTATTCAAAACATCAAAAGCAAATAATTATCTTAAGCTTAGAGAAAGCATGCTCTCGCCAATAATTGAGTGAAGCATATAACGATGGGTTAGTACATTTAAATATTTAGACGACCCGTGTAAATTATGGTTTAATGAGAAGCTTGTAATTTAAATTTTAAAACAACTCCAAAACTCACTGAAGTGTAAAAGCGAAATAATAACCAACTGTAGACATAAAATGAACTTAACTTTAGGATATACGTAATAAATAAAAAAATTAAAAAAATGAGTAAATGCACCACTAAACTAAATTAACATCTAAAGTAGCAACGAATAACAAAATAAATAGAAAATGAATTACTTCAATCCCGCACGGGTCAAACTACGGTCAGCTGATGACTTAACACACGAGGTAAACAAACACCCCCAAAAAGAAAAGGGTGGCAAGTAAAGATCGGCTAGACATTTGATTTAGAGAAGCTCGGCTAATGTCAAGTAAAAAAATAACCTCTGAAGTAGAAATAAACAGAAATCTGTTCCTTTTCTAGATGACTGTTGGGGTACCAATGATGAGCTTTCAGACAGTTTTTTCTAGCCTTCCCGATTGTCTGTCTTACTGAGCGTGTTACTCAACGACAGCTAAGTTCACACTCGGATGTGATCCTCTAAACTCTTTATTTGCCCCTCTTATTCTTTATCCCTTTACAGTTACTTTTAGGATTGTCTCTGCGACTGATGATCGTATGACATTAACCTATTTTTCACAGTGGTTAGTAGATCTACATATTGTTCGAGTTTCTTCTTCATTACCTCACTTGTAATACGGTGTTTGTATATTTCGGAAATATCTCATATCTGTGTTCTGTATCATGCTCTCTAGGTCGGCACTTTCGGTTCACGGCGGACACGTGCACACACATATCGAGATGACTTGTATGTTATATATATATATATATATATATATATATATATATATATATATATATATATATATATAGATAGATAGATATATATATATATAGATATATATATATATATATATATTAAATCATATTTACATACATAGGACGTCGTTTCAAGCTTTAGGTCTCATCAGCGCAGGGAAGTGATAATTGCAGACGGTCATGAAGCGCGAACCCGCACGCTTTCACTATAGCCTCACTCCCATAGGAAATTATTACGTGATACGGGGAAATTAAGTTACATTTATTCCAATTACAGCGTAAAGATCAAGACCGACGAGAGGACTCAACTAACTTATGTGGAGTCTTGCTTTGTAGCTTAAGTGAATGTCTATTTTTTAATATCTCCTATTAGTGCATAAGTTTAACTTTCTTAAAGG
>OY744521.1:184509744-184542244 GCA_963556195.1 Sepiola atlantica | reverse complement strand
ATATATATATATATATATATATATATATATATATATATATATACATACTATACTAGTATTTTTATATCATTGACATTGTAGATGAGCATCGGACAAGCCATTTCATTATAAGTAGTTTTGCTTCTCAAATTTCATTATTAGAGTTACTTCAATGGCAAGAAGAAAATAGATATGCTCACGTGTGTTCGTGGTCGTGTGTGTGTGTGTATGTGTACATGTTTTTATTTGTATATCAAGAGAGATAGACGGCGTGGAAGAGTATTTAAAGAAGAATAAAAGAAAGATGCTACAGTGAGAGAAAGAGAGATAGAAAGAATAGGACAGCCAATCAATGTGAGTGTTGACGTAAGCACTGGCTACTCCCTCTCTTTCCCTCACTTTCTCTTTGTCTCTCTCTCTCTATCTCTCTTTCTCTCTCTCTCTCTCTCTATCTCTCTGCTATTGATTTTGGAATTTTCAGAACATTGTAATGCAGCAAATGGTGCACTGTTTTCGCGATGGGCAACAACAACAACAAATAAAAAAAATAAATAAAATCGATTCGAATTCCATTGTCAGTCAAAAAGCCTTCAAGTTGTCCCAAATCGAACTTCTTGATATCGATTGTTCAAACGATCTGCCGTCCGAGGTCAAATTGATTTTTTTTTCACTATATATTTACATACATATATATATATTTTTTTATTCGATTTTAACTGATCTCAACTTTCTTCCTTCCTTCGTCAGTAAAACTTTTGTGCGTCGACTTCCCTTCCTTCCCAACCCTCATCACCTATAAATGCCATGCAGTCTTATTTCTTTTCTTACTTCTGGCGTAACGATACGGGACAAACGCTGACATCGATTTTATTGATCAGGCCGTGCGATTAATGTTTGTGCATAATCGATATTTTTCACGATGGAAAGCAGACGTTTGAAGAGAAGGGTATCACTGGTTAAACATGGATTTTTATTAGACTGACCTTTACACAGAGGGCGGGGACATATATTTTATAACTTGACACATTATTGTATGTATACTTGTTTCGGGCCGGAAATGTTTACACGTTATCTTTTTATAAATATTTCTATCATCTATTTACTCAATATGGCTTGTTATTATGGTTCAAACGTTTAAGCCGTTGTTTTCCCCGACCTTCTTTATATGCCTTTTGTTGTTTTAACTAACCCAACGATGAATTAAAACTGGATATATTGATATCTGTCCGTATTTCATGACTTCTATATCTATATATGTATGTGTTATCTGTGTTGCGGCATCGCAGTTAAGCGCTTGATCCAAGAGCAGAACTAACTGCACATTTGTAATCAGCATTGTCTATCCGATGTTTTTCTTAATTTCAGAAGTCCTTGAACGTTTTTACAACTCATTATTCAAAATCAAAAGTACGTGAGAATAAACATAGAAACAGATGTCCCGACGTTTTCAGCGTTCCTATTAGCTACCCGAACAACTACTTTTCACGTCAAATCATCGTAAGTATTTAGAATATTCTTTACTTTGAATAGTAAATAGTTATCCTATTTTCATGAAAATGGATAACTTACAGGGTGTCTCAAAAAAATGTACTCACTCTTAGAATGACGAGAAAACCTTTATTTACCTTGGTGCGCGTTATCAGCTTTGTTTGAACAATAATGGTCATCAGTTTGAACATTTGCGAACATTATTCTTCAATTACATCTGTCTCATGTATTCGATGCTATTTCATTTCACTCTATGTTCATAAATAAAAGTTTTCTCGTCATTCTACGAGTGAGTACATTTTTTTGAGACACCCTGTATATTTCATAAATATTTTGATTCAGTAATATTGTTTTACCTAAATAAGTTTTTATTCATGTTTTTGGATTTATGCTTTGTTCTTCATTTTAGACAATCGACTATGTTAGATATCTGAAGAAGTAAAAGTTACATTCGCTGATCTCATTAAAGTAGCTCATAGTTAGATCAACGCGCTTGTGGATGACGTTCGCTTTTAGTTCCAAAATGCCATGCGATTGTGACTTCGAATATCACACTATACTAATTTTATGTTTACTATAGCGTTAGCAGTTACCATTATAAGCCTGAATAAAAACCGGATGAAAAATATTTAATAGATCTTCTAAACTTTTAATCGTGTCTATATACGTCTGAAAACGTTGGGAATAAACAGGTAATTGAGCTACTTCATTTTATATATGTCGTATCAGTTAGTTTATTTTTTATGTTCCTTCAACCGGGATTGAACAAGTAAACTATAGTAGTACACCTATTCTAGTGAATAAAAGCGATCGTTCAGATATGTTCTCGGGTCAACCACGCCAATCCAAAATCGATGTCAAATTGTAATGTGTCTTGAATTAGCTCATTCTATTTTTTATCTGATTGTGTTCTGTTTTTCGTAAAATCCAAAGCTTATCCCAATGTAGAATAATAAGTTTAAACGATAGCATATTCGCCATCACCTAATGTATGTATTCCGTAAATGTAGTCCTGATAGTAAAGTATTTACAAAACATTCTGCTAAGGCTCTTACAATTCAACTGTTGTTTAAAATCTTTACAATGGCGAGTGTGGAATATCACAGAAGCCTGGTTTCAGAAAAAAAAGACATTCTGAATGACAACTGAACTGGATGTACGTTAAAGAAAAGACATCTGGGCTAAAAACTTTATCCGAATATTTGAAAATAACTAGTAAAACGTGCAAAATGTGTGCCCTTCCAAGATCTCTATCAGCCTCTTAAGCAGTAATAACAAGAAAATATGGGATAGCTAGATGCGTGGTTTTACCCATACTATATATATATATATATATATATATATATATATATATACATCTATATCTATCTATATGGTAAAATGAAAAAGGAAAACCACAAACTGGATGTTTTTTATGTGTACATCAACGTTTCGTCTTTATTTATAAGACTTCATCAGGATGATGATATAGGGAAAAGATATCATGCAAGCACAGATACATGTAGGGTAGACATGTTGGGAAGAAAAATAAAATAAAATGAAAAATAATGGCAGCGTCTTGCTGGACGTCCGTACTTGTTAGAGAATGAAAATGAGTGGGAGAAAAAGGGGGAAGGGTGGAGGGAGCAAGGACTACTGTGGCTGGCGATGAGAGAAAGAGGTGGGGGATGAGCAGGGGTAAAATGGATGGCAGAGAGAGATTGGAGGAAAAGGGGGAGGGGGTGTTTGACCAGATGGCTGTGGTCGAGATTGAAGGGGAAGAGTGAGTTGGAATGTTTGTGTGTGGGGGGTGTATGCAGGGAAAATGGGGATGGGTAGAGAGGGAGGGGGGGCTGTGATTTTGGTGGATGGGCGAAAGTTATGGTCTTAGAGAGCGTTTGGAGAAAATGAGGGAATTTAAGAAGAGGTATGGGAGAAAATAGATGAGAGGGGGAAGAGGGAGGATTTGTCGTGATAGGGTGTGAAATATTTGAAATATTTGGAAAATGATAGCAATGAGTGAGGGATTGGAGTGGGTGGGGGAGGGGGGTGATTGAAAGGGTGGGTGAGGAATATTTATATATATATATATATCTCTTTCTATATATATATATATATATATATATTCACTAAACTATAACCTACATAATTTATTTTATTACAATCACTAGAAGATTATATATATATATATATATATATATATATATATATATATATATATATATTGTGTATGTATTTGTGCAGCATTTTTTAATGAAAGTATAATTTAAACTAACAGAACTCTTCTGTCTGGTTAAAACTGTATTAATCTTTTCAATCTTTCTAATCAGTTTATTTGTGTTAAAATCAAAAACATTGATAAAAGAATCGTATGTGTCACTAACGTTTTCGATTCCTCTTCGAATCATCTTCAGATGTTGATGGCAAAATAGACTAAAAAGCTAGTAAAATGAGAGAATGTTAAAATATATTCGAGAGATGCGCAGGTAAGAGAACGCCTACATTCTTCCAAGAAAGACGTTGACGAATTAAATCTTATTTTAAAATGTATTTATGTATTTATCTATTTATTTTTAACTAATGGCTGATATATTTAGTGTAGTCGAATAATTATGAAGAGGGGAAAATAGGGGAGGTAAGCAATAATTAATTTAATAAAATGTCATTTGTTGTGAATTAAATGTGGCGTCACGTAACTAAATTAAACTGCACTAAGCATTTAAAAATAGTTTTACTAGTCTCATACGAGATATAATTAATTGTAGGCTGTAGTGTTTATATATATATATGGCTTCAAGTATTTTTTTTTTCAAATTGGTCTTGGAATGTATTATTTTAGTGTTATTTACGAAAGTGTGCCTTTAATCGCATGGAGGACATAACTGCAAGGACCCGTGACGCAGTGAATATAGAACTAAGTAAAATTCAGCTCTCAGAGATAGTAATCTGAAGGTTTAAAGTTCAATTCTCAGTGCGGGCGAACGAAGAATTGCGAATTACTAAACACATCTCCTATTCATTACTGACGGAACGAAAGCCTGCTAACCCCGTCTATTAAATAAATGGTTTCCGTTAGAAATTCCGTCCAGATTGCTGAGTTACACAAAACTATTCCCAAGTTCGAAAAGATTCACATGAAGGAGGGCAGAGTTATAGTGGCCAAAACGTTGTGATAATAACACCCAAGATGAGAGCAGTAATCGGAATAATCCAAAGTATACAAATTCAGTGGAACACATAAATTATGACATAATTAATATTGCGTACGCATGCTCTAAACATTAACACTAAACAAAAAAGGTATATCAGCTTTGTTTGAGATAGCGTGTAAATAACTAAGCTCATATTAAATCGCAGTATGTCATATATCCTGGAGTTTGATAATATCTGATTAATTGATAAAATGGGTGTTATGATAACTGCTTGAAATATAGCAAGAATTTCAGATTTTAACTTACACTTTTCAATTAAATATATATATATATTTATATATATATATATATATATAATTATTAATAACAATATATGTATTAGCATATACTATCAGTGCCCTTTTACTTTGCAGTCTCCTTAACACATTCAGCTCGATGATTGTCAATTAGTGACAACAGAGCAACTATAAGTCAGGTTCATATTACATTCCAAAAAACATGTGTTTATGTTATTATTTTTATTTTTATTTTTCACATTTCCAAAAAACATAACTTTACTGTGAAATATATTTTTTACGGTCCGATATTTGGAAACGTGAAAAAATAAAAATAAAAATAATAAAATGAAAACATGTTATTAGAATATAATATTAACCTGACTTTTTTATGTATTTTTTGCTGGGTAATTGATATCACAAATAATACATGTGTTTGCCTTTAAACAAAAATTCAACAGATGTTCAAACTTTGAAAAAAGTTTAATCAGTTAAACTGATGAAAACCTTCCTTTGCTCAGGAGCACGTTACATAAGACTTACAATAAAACACTTATTTGTCCTTTTACCCCTGGAGAATTCTTATCACATTTCTGAAAACATCTTTCTATCGCAGGATGGTTTACAATTGAAAAACACGAAGGAAATGTTCATCGCTTACTTTATTTGATGTTACAATGTTTTTACAACTCTTCTATTCCATGTACGGCGGAAGGCGAGACCCAACCTTCTAATGAGAGCAAGCGCCAAAGACGTCTTCTACTTATTAGTTACGAGTTTATATTTGGCGCTTTCCCATCTAGAGCACTTTACAACATGGCAATCACGTTGTGGGAACGCTAGCGCCTCGGACAATAGTCAATCGCAACGTTACAGTAAGTCTGTAACAGCTTATATTATCACCCAATAAAAATACGACGTGTTTCTAACGTAGCAAGAACGTTACGTATTTGGATCAGTAATATAGATAGTATCAAGCATATAGTTGTATACTTAAGTTACGTATTATCTTAAATCTGAGTCACATATACTTACAAATACTCAGATATAAGTGCATATAATCGTGCATTGTCAGTTGGGGTTAGTTCTTGATACTCTAGAACAAAAGATATTCCTGTCTGTTATGAGATGTGATATAGAAAGAAGCATTCGAATCGGATTATAAAACGTAATCCGCCGTGATCAATCGTGTCATTCCCAATACAGCACCGCCTAACTCTAAAACAACGGCATTTATTCCGTTCTACCTCTCTCTCTTTCTGTCTCTCTCTCTCTCTCTCTCTTACACACTTTACACCCCCTTTCTCACTCTCTCTCTCTCTCTCTCTCTCTCTATCTATCTATCTCTCTCTCGCTCTCTTCCCTTTTATCTCTTCGTGGATCATTCTTTTCATTTTCCTCTCCTGTCTCTCTCTACCTTGCTCTATCTGACTCATTACCCTTTAAGTGTTTATTTATGAGAATAAGACCTTAATGAACTATAAAATTGTACATTTCACAATCACTCCCAAACACTAGGTAGGTTTAATAACACTTAACCAACAATGAAATGGTATATACGTACACGCTCACAGGTACTGCCCCAGTTTTTTAATTATAATTATTCCTTTTCCCACTGCTTTTTCTGCCTGTTCACGCTTCTAGTCACTCACCTTTTTCTTCTGTTTTTAAATCTAGCACATCTGCGGGAGTCGACCTGAACTTTGGATATTTCTCCGTGATCGTCTTAGTAATGTTATCTGGTATCTTCAATCTCCCCGTGTAGAAACGGGTCTGGGCCGCCATCTTGAATGTTCTTCTTTCATTGTTGGAATTTGTTTTGGGGGAATGTATTAATTGGTGAATTAAAATGCTTTTAGTAATATATGAATTCATTAAGAACGAATAACACGAGCTGGGGATATTTCAATTGGCCTTTATTACTTCATCTTAAAGCTAGCAATAACTTTTAGCAACTAAGTATTTTAAAAGAAATACCCTCCCAACAACCTCACGTGATTTTTCAACAAACTACAACATTCTGTTCACCTCAACCCTCCTTTACGAGGTAATATTAGCGCCACTTATTACAATCCATATTTATATTCTACGCATATGCAACCAGGTAGCTAGTATTTCAAGTGACGGGAAACCCATACTGTTTACTGTTCCCAAATAAATGTTTTTCGGGTAGTTTCGTCAATCCGTAACCTGATTCTTTTTATTTCTTCTTCCTAGCCTTTATTCTTATTTTCCCTACGTGAATGCCAGCATTTAATCCCCCTCTCTCTCTCAATTATTGTTTTCCCTCTTTTTTGTTCTCACTCAAATGTTAAACACGTTATCCCGTCGTTTGTAATAAGGGATCATTAAATCGTATCAGGGATTTTCTGTTTTCTTTATTTCCTCGTTTTTTTTCATTATCCGTTCCCTTCTCTCTTCCCCTATCTATCTCTCTCTTTCATTCAATCACTCTTATTTTCTCATCCTATTTCTTCCCTTCTTTCTACTTGTTTACTCTCCCTCTCTCTCCCTTCTCTCCTACCTGTGCCATTTATTCTTCCTGTCGGATGGTTCTATTTATCCTCCTCCTTTTCTTGCTATCTATTTCACACATTTTTCTCTTTTAATTCATTCACTCTCTACTTTATGTTATGCATTTCACAGACACACACACGCAGGCAAACATTTTACCATCTTCTTTTAGTCTTCACTGCTCTCTGTAGGAATCGTGTTCTTTCTTCCAATCAAAAGTTCATCATATTCATTGTATTCTTGTGTCTTGGTGAATTCTCCCTCTCTCTTTCTCTCTCTCTCTCTCTCTCTCTCTCTCTTTCTCTTGAGGGTTATCAGAGTTCGAAGAAAAAATATGAAGCAGAATGAACGATAGTGAAGAAGGAAATAAAGAAAGACTGAAAAATGTAAAAAGCAAATTTTCACGACCGGTACTCAATTCATTTGTCTATACACCTAGAGTGAATTGCAAGTGGGTATCCTAATTTTAACTGGGTAAATACCAGATTGTACGCTTCATATCCACTCCAGGAAACACGGACATATGGATGCGACTTTGGGTTTAAGTCTTGTAATAGTTTTAGATGTTATGGGCCGGTCGCAGAAGTAGCTTGTTTTCATTTATGGAGGTTATGTTTCGGTGTGATGTGTTTGTCTAACAGTTTTGAGGATAACTTACCTATATTGTTTCTGACGAAAAATAAAAATAAGATGCGGACTAAATTATATTACTTATCGTGTTTTTCTTATTATTTGCTCTGGGGCGTTGGGTTGGTATAAAGCCAATCTCTTCTTTTTATCCGATTTTGCGGAAAGGTCTGTTGGAGCGGCCTGATAAAACATTTATTTTCAATGAAAGTTAACTTTAGAAAGATGTCTCTTTATTTTGATTTTAAATCCTAATTGGCGCAGATGTGCAGATAACTGTTTCCAGAGTTTATCTAATGTATGCCAGCTGTAATTTCGGAAAAGGTAACGGGTGCATGTGCCTTTGTATATGTAGTATAGTTGATCAAAGTATTATGTTTCGTCAATAATCAACTGCAACAAAGTGTTTCATGTCATTCAGACTGCATGAAATACCCTGAATGTTACATTCGAATTGTGAGTGTACTCGGTAAGCTGTGGTTTTCATCGGTAGTCTAGTCCCTTGATATGTTTAGATGTCAGTCACATATTGGAAGTAGTACTGTGGTCGCAGTCAATCTTATTAGTTCTAAAATATTAAATATTTGCGTCAGTAAGACGCGCGAACTGCTCCATCTGATCCTTCTCTAAGTTCCTCAACTTAGTCCTTGCGTTTGACTTTGACATCGTGGTGTTCGTTCAGGTAATTAACTTTAATAAAACTCTCAGTGAACTGAAAACATAGACACTTTTATGGGTCTCGTTTATTCACAAAGGCTTGTGTTTTCACAAAGAATACGTGAGATAATATAATCAGCAGAGTAATCACTAACTCGACCAGAGCTGCTTGTAAATATTAAACGCCAATTACATTCGCGAAATAAATGTTTGTCTTGGCTATATGGACGCTTTGTAGGATTTTTCTTTACGTAGAATTAAATTAACCGTCTATTTGGCCCGTTGAATAACGCTAAGAGTTTACACTCGTCGTAAAATAAACGATTTGGTACTTTTTTAATGAATGATTTTAGAGTATTTTCTCAAATGATAGTCTTTGTTTAATCTTGCAATTTGTATGCCATTATAAATTCAACAAAAATTAAATTTTCTTCATTCCGTCTAACTAGACAATGGTATGACACGTTATCATCAAACCCAAATTATTCCTATGAATGGAGGATGACGTCTAGGATATGGGGTGTTTTAGTAAATGGTGTTCTGGAAAATGGCACAGGAACAATATTTTTTTCTTTTCGTTTTTTTTTACTTTACAAAATTAAATTAACGTCAAAGTATATGTAATTATATTATACTGTATGCCTTAGTCTAGAAGAATTTCTCTTTCACTGACCGAGGGCAGACATGATAAAGTATAGTATCATAAGATATACTACACTTTAACGTTAATTCTATTCTGAAAAGTTTTTTAAAAAAACGAAAAGAAAAAAATATTGTAAAATCAGCAAATATTTAAATTGACGAAAAAAATTAGACACAATATCTGTTTTTTTTAATTTAGCTCTCCCCAAAAGATGTACTCTGGATGGGGACACAAATTAAAATTCTCTCAGTATAGCAAAATGTCTCCTTCACTGACAGAGACATACAAGATTATGTATAGTATCAGAACAGGGGTTAAGGTTAATTCTATTTTGAGAAGTAAAAAAGTGTATAAACTACCCGAAAAGAACAATATTGTAAAATCGGCAATATTCAGAGGAGATGTAAAAAAAAAACAGCAGTTTTACATTTTAAAAATATTCAGAGCAGACGTTTTTCTTTAAATTTAAAATTTAGATTGTTTAATTTGATTCACGTGAGACAAATCCTAGATTGTGATGAGTGGCGGACAGTAGAGGGCATAACAACTGCTGGCTGTACTTTTTAAGGCGAGTAAGTGTAATTTTACGACTTTATCGGTCGGACTTTTAGTTAGTAGTAAAAGAAATTTAGCTAACGCCCTCAAAATTAGAATGGCTCGGAAATTGAGGAACATTTCACGTTAAATTTATATGTGTAACTAATCCATCATTCTAAATTCTAAAATTTGTGAGTTTACTTTTACACTGTTCACAGGTAATACCCTAATAAATAGAATATCATTTTGGGGAAGGAGGTTACCATGTAATGTAGATATAATTTATTTATTTCGGCCTTCGTTCGATTCACTCTTTCTTCTCCTTTTTTACGTCTTCCTCTTTCTCTACTAGGTGGAAATAAAGCGCGCTTAAATCAATTACTCTGTACGACGTCTGCACTATCGCAGCGTGAGATCCCGAAATAATAAAATACATTCGCGAATTCTGAACCAATGAAGTTTTCTGCACGTTCTCACTGGCTTCTTTTTGAACCTCTACGAGTCACTCGTTCAAATATAGCTATTTAATAACAAGAAAGTGATTTTTTTCATAGTCTGGCACCTCATGTCGCCGTTACTCCGTTGAAATTACGAAAACCACAGCAACGACCACAACGTGCTGTAGTAACAAAGATAATTGATGCCTGTCTCCCCCTTGGAGTAATAATGGAATGTTCTACATTCGTGTATATTAAGAGTGAATGTTAAAACACTATTTGTCTAGCTAAGCAACAAATGGTTAAATAAAGCTTATCCTTAAGTTATATTCGGCGTCCAGTTTTTATTACAATTTATTTAACCATTCGTTATGGAACGTTACTTGAAACCCGATCGTCTAGATCTTGATACGGCCGACTCGGAATCTACTGACAAATGGCGGCATTGGAGAAAAATGTTCGAAGGATTCCTTACAGCTCTACAGTTATCTTCAAACGCGGCTTTAACAGGTACTGAGAAATATACCCTTCTTTTACATCATGTCTCTACTGCTATTTATAGAAATTTATCTGAATGTGAAAATTATGAAACTGCGGTGGACATTTTGGAAGCCATGTTTGTCAAGAAAAAAATACTATTTTTGCTAGACATTTACTTGCTACCCGGCGTCAACAACCAGAAGAAAGCCTTGAACAATACCTTCAGATTCTAAAGACGTTAAGTCGCGAGTGTGAATTTACAGCCTTAACTGCGAACCAAGCGAGAGATGTTTTTATCAGGGACGCATTTATTAATGGAATACAGTCCAACCAAATAAGACAAAGACTACTAGAGAATAAAAACCTAGACTTACCAACAGCTTATGAACAAGCTCTAACGTTGGACATGGCACAGAAGCAGTCTGTCTTCTATTTACAACCCGATATTTTGGGAGCTGCTATCGTAGCCCCTCCTCTGCATGTTCAAAATTCTTCCATTGTCCAAGATGCTGACACCCCCCTTTCTAACGATCACGAACAACTTATCACTGCCGCCTCAGCTGGATCCACATGCTACTTTTGTGGCCTTCGTATACATGCTCGTTCGTCCTGCCCGGCTCGAGATGTTAGATGCCACAAGTGTGATAAGCAGGGACATTTTTCGAAAGTTTGCCGGTCAGCTTCTCAAAAAAAACGTTCGGCTACTCTTGCTACTGTAGCACCAATTACAATATCAGCTGCATTCCCCGGCTGCCTCTCAAAAACAATCGTGAGGGTAAAAATCAATGGATTGACTATTCATGCGCTTATTGATACAGGCAGTTCCGAAAGTTTTATTAATGCCAGTATTGTAAAAGCAAATAAATGGGAAATATTTCCTTGTTCCAACCAAATATCAATGGCAAATTCATCTTTATCGTCCCATGTAATTGGATATTGCATGGTTAACCTGAAACTAAAAGGAAACTCCTATCAAGGGATCAAATTATCAGTAATGAAAAACCTCTGCTGCGAAGTGATTTTGGGTCACAATTTTCTAAAACAACATTCATGCGTTGAAATTCCTTTTGGTGGCCCCAAGCCAGTCCTAAGCGTATGTGGACTAGCAGCTGTCAAAGTGCGGCACCCGTCACTTTTTACAAACTTAACTCCTGACTGCAAACCAATAGCAATAAAATCAAGACGCTATTCAGAAACGGACAAACAGTTCATAGCAGCAGAAGTAACAAAACTACTTAAGGAAGGAATTATAGAGCCAAGTGAATCTCCATGGCGAGCACAGGTCCTCGTAACAGCCACTGAAAATCACAAGAAAAGGATGGTCATTGACTATTCCCAGACCATCAACAGATACACATTACTCGATGCCTATCCACTGCCTCGTATTGACGAAATGATTTCTAATATTGCAAAATATCACACTTTCAGTACTTTAGATCTCAGAAGTGCCTACCATCAGGTACCTATCAAGCCAGAGGATAAGCCCTACACGGCATTCGAGGCCTGCGGTCGCCTATATCAGTTCTGCCGAATTCCTTTTGGGATAACAAATGGTGTGGCTAGCTTCCAGAGGGTAATAGATGAAATAATCTCCAATGAAAAATTGAAGGGTACTGTTGCATATATAGACAATGTCACAGTATGCGGACATAACCAAGCTGAACATGACCACAACCTTAAACGATTCATGGCTGCCGTCAAGAAATATAATCTGACTTTGAACAGTGAAAAATGTTCCTACAACTTGAAAAGCATCAAATTATTGGGATACATTGTCAAAAATGGCACCATGACGCCGGATCCCGAGCGACTGAAACCGCTAATGGAATTACCAATCCCTGGAAACATGCCCTCTTTACGACGAGCCCTCGGTATGTTTGCTCACTACTCCCAATGGGTTGCGTCTTTTTCAGAAAAAATACACCCATTGACACAAGTATCTACTTTTCCGTTGTCCTGTTCCGCCATCAGAGCATTTCAAAACATGAAAAGGAACATTGCTCAGTCTGCCATTTCTGCTGTGGATCCTTTTATCCCTCTATTAGTTGAGACGGATGCCTCCGACTGTGCGATAGCTGCCTCACTGAGACAATCCGGTCGTCCTGTAGCTTTTTTTTCAAGAACACTTTCGAAATCCGAGCGACGACACTCTGCAATAGAAAAAGAAGCGTACGCCATAGTTGAGGCATTACGAAAATGGAGGCATTACTTAATCGGCCGACATTTTGAATTAATCACTGACCAAAAGTCGGTCTCGTTTATGTTTAACCCAAAAACAACGAGTAAAATAAAAAACGAGAAAATAGCGAGATGGAGAATGGAGCTTTCTTGCTACTCCTTTGACGTCACTTACCGCCCTGGTAAGGAGAATGCCGCGGTCGACGCGCTTTCAAGGGTGTGTGGCCTGGTAACTGGCTCAGATGATCTTCAGTATATACACAGGGAATTGTGTCACCCAGGTATCACAAGAATGATTCACGTAGTCAGGAGCAGAAACTTGCCATATTCTGTTGAAGACGTAAAAAGAATTACGAACTCTTGTCGGATATGCGCAGAAAATAAGCCCAGGTTCTACAAACCTCCTCCAGCAACACTCATTAAGGCCACACAGCCTTTTGAAAGACTTAACCTGGATTTTAAGGGCCCTTTACCCTCTAAAACTACAAATAAATACATGCTCACAATAATAGACGAGTACTCAAGATTTCCGTTCGTCATCCCCTGCCCAGACGTAACGGCTGCAACAGTAATTCAAGGCCTCTGCTCCATTTTTGCCGTTTTTGGAGTGCCTGCATATATACATTCAGATCGTGGGTCTGCTTTTATGTCGGACGAACTCAAGCAGTTTCTGCATGAACGAAGAGTAGCTGTAAGTAGAACAACTCCTCACAATCCTCAAGGAAACGGACAGTGCGAAAGATACAATGGTATAATATGGAAGACAGTACAGTTGGCGGCAGCAAATCGCAATAGTCCGATCTCCGATTGGGAAAGTCTCATCCCCATGGCCTTATACGCTATTAGGACTCTATTATGTACAGCGACAAACGCTACCCCACATGAGAGATTCTTCTCGTTCCCACGACGAAGCTCAGCAGGCACATCACTTCCCTCGTGGCTTGCACAACCTGGCACAGTTTTATTAAAACGTCATGTTCGTCATAGTAAACATGACCCATTGGTAAGCGAGGTACAATTAATCGAAGCGAACCCTCAGTATGCACTGGTCAGAAATTCAGAAGGAAGGCAATCTACTGTCTCCTTAAGGGATCTAGCCCCAGCAGGAAATGTATATGAACGTAGAACTGCTTCAGATGGATATAGAGCTCCGGTTCGTGGAACAAGTCCGACCCTCTTAGGTGATCGTGTGCCAGATACGTCAAGTTCAGAGTCCCAACAAAACGAATCTGAATATACTAACAGAGTCGTCTCTGACTCTAGTTCGGACGACAGATGGGTACCACGAAAGCGGTTTCACCCAATATCTGAGACAGATACTCAATCTTCAGACACCAAGCGACCGAAGCGCCGTAGAAAACGAGAGCGATTTGGAGCAAGATATTTTAGCCCTAAACCAGCCACACAAGACAGTCCCGAAACGTCGTCAGGTCCCGAGGAGCCTAGATTAGAAATGGATGTCGGGCACGAACAACCAAGACGCCCTCAAAGAACCCGCAGGAGGCCAGGTCGATGGGATGATTTTGTTCCCTACGAATAAGAAGATAGATGGGGGAGAATGTAGTAACAAAGATAATTGATGCATGTCTCCCCCTTGGAGTAATAATGGAATGTTCTACATTCGTGTATATTAAGAGTGAATGTTAAAACACTATTTGTCTAGCTAAGCAACAAAGCTCTGTGTGATTTTTTCTCTGCCAGTAAGTCCGTGATTATTGTTATTATTGTTATTTATTGTTACTACCGTTATTTGTTAAATTTGTTGCTTGCTTTTTGTTACTCCTTATATTTTTATTTATTTGGAGTTTGTTAATTTTTTTTCTACCGTTCTCCGGCCATGGCTACTGCCAGCTGTGCGCCTTCGGAGACCTCTGAAGTGGTTGAGAAGCCATCTCAGCCTACGGATAAAACGGATTGGATTAAGGCACCCGCCCTTAAAATTGACGTTGACGATTTTGTCGCCAAGGCAAAAGACTGCACGGATTTCGTGACTGAAACTGGAGTAATTATACAGTTACCAAGGTTGGAGGAATTCCAGAAAAAAACGATATTAATGTTCGTAGTGGACAGAAAGTCCAAAAAACTGATTAGGTCCTCAAAAGAAACTGTCGCAAAATTAATTGCAACGACCGGAGTACGTGCTGAACGTATCGTGAAATGTAAAGGTTATAACACCTGGATTAGTCTCTTTAAGACCGAGGAAGTCTGCATCGAACTCTCGAAGAAAGAAATAATTACTAAAGACTACATTCTGCGAATGGAATACATGGGTCGAAGGAGAACGACCATCTCAGTTTTTGAAGTTCCGGCTGTGGTTCCTGGGGAATACTTAGGCGCCTTTTTACTTAAGTTCGGAGAAATAACGGCTATTACGGTCGACAAGTTCAACGGAACATGGTCTTTTGACGTGTGGCTTAACGAGTCGGCTTTTAAAAAAGTTCCGTACTACATAGAAGCAAATGGAGAAAAATTACCTGTGGTGGTGGCTGGAAGACGTCCAGCTTGTTGGATTTGCAATGAGGTTGGGCATTTAACTTTCACTTGCCCAACAAGGATCAAACCGGCCCAGCCTAACCCCAAGAACAGAGTGCTAGAACACTTGACACCTAAAGTTGCAGCGGAGAAGAAGACTCCCTCCTCAAAGCCAACAACTGAAACTGTAACCCCGGAGGAATTCGAGGACTTATGCAACACCGAAAATGAATCGCCCAAAAAAAAAGTCGTTTGGAATATCGTGACTGGCAAAAAATCGCCGAAGTCATATGCTCAAGTAATGACCGAAGAAGAACAACTAGAAATAGAAACCAGCAACGATCCTGGTGGTGAAAAATACAAAGAAATACTAAATTTGAAAAAGTCTCTCGACGAGGAGCGCAAAACTGAGGGAAAAAAAGAAAAAAAAAACGAGGAAAAAAAAAAGGTTGCCGATACTACTATTAATACGGGAAAAAAAACTCCACCAGCCAAAGAACGTCGCTCTCCAGCCAAAGGTGCACCCCCACCATTAAAGTCATCCCCACCAGTAAGGGAATCTAATTTGACCCCCTTATCAAAAGATAAGACCGTTACCCCAATTCCATCTCCTTTCTGTTCCCCGTGCAACACTCCTAAAAGTACACCGCCCCCCTCTCCAATGAAGACCGATATGCCGCCTCCTGCCTCACCCACCGCCCCCTCCACATCCCAGAAACGCCATCGAAGTCCCTCGCTAGAGGCTCGGAAAAAGAAGACCCCTTTCTACACAGGCAAGGATGTCTGTAAAATTACTCCCGAAACTGAAAATCTTATGATAAACCATCATAAGAAGAACTACCGAAACCTAGCTACACTAAAGATGGTACACAAAAAAGACATTACCAACCCGGAAAATTTCTTGGATGCACAAAGACTTTTATCTGTGGTTAGATCAAGAGACAAAGCTAAAGGGGTTTGGAATATGATGGAGGAAGCGAATAACGCCTTTAATATATCGCCTCCTCTCGCTTTCTTTAACGATGAAGAAGTAGTATTACTGCAAAAATCTTGTGTTGGGAGGGTCCCTATTCGTATCCATCCTACACTCTACAGGGCATTAAAACTAACTTTCCCCTTAGACATTGGCGGTGTGGCCCCGGACGGTCTCGTCTCAAATGAATTGGGACAAGGTTCTCTGGGTTCATCTGTCGGTGTCTTAAATGCATCAATGTTCGTTTCGGGTTCCCAACTCTAAGAGCACTAGAATGGCACTCAGATTAGCAAGCCTAAATGGCCGAGGGTTGAGGGACACCGCTCGTAAACTTCGAGTAGTACGTGACCTTCAGCGACTCGGCGTGGATGTATGTTGTTTGCAGGAGACCCACTTTATTCCCAGTGATTATCAGGGTGCGCTGACTAGAGACTTTCAGCTCTATTCAGCGTACTTTGATACTCACTCAAGAGGGGTTTCCTGGCTAGTTAAGCGCACACTGAATGCGACGTGTGACCCAATCTATGCAGATCCTGAGGTAAGGCTGTGCGTTCTTGATGTTACCGTAAAGGATGTGGCTTTTCGGCTTATTGGGGTTTATGCGCCCAACGCCAGTTCTGAGCGGGTTCCTTTTTTTCGGCGGATCGAGCCCTTTATGGATACGTCGCGTCGGATAATTCTAGCGGGAGACTGGAACGCGGTCTTGGATCCCGATTTAGATCGCTTGGGAAAACGTAGGGGAACTAACAGCAACGGGGATGTTAAGGCATTTCGGGACTTTATCGATAAGTTCGATCTTGTCGATAAATTCCGAAATGAGAAACCCCGTGAAGTAGTATGGACTTGGACTGCTAGTCGCGGCTCCGATTTAGGGCAACTTTCGAGTTACCTTGATCGGTTCTTAATTAGGAGAGTCGATTTAGGGCTTTTAGATTGTCCAAGTTTTCATAATATAGTTTACTCGGATCATAGGCTTGTCCGGGTGCGGGTAAACTTAGATAGTCCTAAGCCTAGATTGGCTGGTTACTGGAAGTTCAACACATCGTTGTTCGATTTGAAGGACTTCCGGGAACAGCTTTTACTAACATTACAGAGGGAATTGACGGGTGCTATCATTGGGAATAAGTGGTGGGGCCACCTTAAGAACGTTATTAGGTCCTTCGTTGCCGATTATAGTCGTCGACTCAACCTTAGATCTAGGGCAACGAAAGTGGCACTAGAAACTAGTTTAAGTCGGGCGGCGGAGGCGGGGGATAGCGTTACCTTTACTGTAGCTAAAACGGAACTGAACTCCTTGGATAACAAGGCAGATCAGGGATTGATAGTTAGGTCTAGGTTAAAAAGAGTGCCGCACGAGGCGACAAACATGGCCGCGTCACTGCGTGCGGAGGAACGTCGACGGTCTACTGATCGACACATCGCCAGTGTCACATTATCGGATGGGCGTCTCGTGACTACAAACGACGGGATTTTGGAGGGTTTTCGCTCTTATTTTCAGGATCTTTTTACCAAGGAGCCCGGTCTGACAATGGCTCAGTTCGACGCCTATTTAGCTGACTTTTCTCGTCTCGAGGCGACCGAAGCAGCTAGGTGCGAAGGGTGTATAAATGAGGATGAAGTCCTGGAGGCCCTAAGGCAGGTTGGCCTTGATAAGTCTCCGGGTATCGATGGACTGCCTTACGAACTGTATTTGAGGTTGTCGCCCATTTTTGTCCCCCTGCTGGCTGTGTTGTTTAACTCCTGGTTTAGGAACGGGTATATCCCCCAGTACTTTACCAGGGGTATCATCAAATTGCTCCGCAAGGACAAGAGTGGTGGGGATGGTATAGGTAATTTCCGGCCCTTAACAATGTTAAATACAGAGTTAAAGATTTTGGCCAAGATCTTGGCTAATCGTCTGCAGGTTGTCTTGTTTCGTCTAATAAGTCCCGAACAGTCTTGTTCTGTTAAGGGCCGGACTATTCAAGATAATTTGCACATGATACGCTTGATCATAGAGAAAGTCGACACTGAGGCCGCGCTGATCAATTTAGATCAGTCCAAAGCATTCGATAGGGTCGATCATCGTTATTTGGAGGCTGTCTTGTCTTCGGCTGGATTTGGTCCCCATTTCCGCTCCTGGATTCGCCTCTTTTATGCTAACCCCGGTGCGTTGGTTGAAGTGAATGGAATAAGGTCAAAGCCTTTCGATTTGTCCAGATCTATTCGTCAGGGATGTCCGCTTTCACCGATGCTTTATGTGCTTGCGTTGGAGCCTTTCCTTCGCAGGCTTAGGGTGAATCCGGTCCTTCGTGGGATTACTTTGTCTGGTGCTTGCCCCATGATTAAGTACTCCGCCTATGCCGACGACGTCACTGTGCTTGTAACGAGCAGTGCTGAGATTAGGGTCGTCGACATGGAAATAAGACGGTATGAACAAGTGACAGGGGCCAAAATCAACTGCGATAAGTCTGTTGGCTTACGCATTGGTGCCTGGAGGGGTGTTCCCCTTCAGGGGCCCTTTGGCTGGACGGATGGGCCTTGCAAGATACTCGGCGTCTGGTTTGGTCCTGATCTCTAGTTGGAGAAAAATTGGTCGGAAGTGTTGAAAGCGGTTAAGGCTGCAGCCCGTCTGTGGTCTTTGAGAAATCTTACTTTAAAAGGAAGAGCGGAGGTGTGTAATTCTCACATTTATCCTCTCATCCTCTACCGTCTTTCTGTGCTCCCTCTGCCGGCGATCACACTAGTTGAACTAGTGAAGGCTCTTTTCGCGTTTTTGTGGCGCGGAAAGCAGCCCATGGTTCGCCGGGAGATCTGCTACTTGCATCCGTCTGAAGGCGGTCTAGGTATGCCAAGCGTTGAGATTCGTCAATATACGCTTCGCTTACACTACCTAGACCGAATGTGTACACCTTGTGAGGGAAACGGTGAATTCTGGAAGGAAGACACCAAGAAAGCCTTTCCGGCTTTGAAAAGTGTGCACTTGCATGGGGGTGAGGCTTTTCGTTTACCTCGACGCGAGTGCTCCTTTTATCGCGAGTGTCGACAGTCCTTGAAGTACCTTCTAAGGGTGTCAGAAAGCCTCTCTGACACCCGAGTGTTGTCTCGTAAAGCACTATATCGGGTTATGGTGAGGGGATCTGTTCGTGACGATATTACTGAGGAGCTCGGTCTTACGAAGGGAGAACTTCGCTTGATCTGGCCTTGGGCGCCTGGGTTGAAATGCTTCGATAATTACGAGGCATCACTCACCTGGCTGATAATACGAAATGCACTCTGGGTCGGCAAAAAGCTTTACGCAGCGGGATTAGTAGAGACACCAAGTTGTGTTCGATGCGGCGACTGGGAGGAAACGACCAGTCATGTTTTCTTTCATTGCCCCATCGTTCGCCCGCTGTGTGAGTTAGTTGAAGGCTACACGGTTCGCATGTTGAACGGACAGTTCTTCGTTTTGGAGTCTTTTTCGACATGCTGCAATTGGGCACCAATCATGAAGTGGGAGGAGCATTATGTGTTTCTTTGCTTACTAGCAGTCATGAGAGGAGTGATTTGGTCGACACGACAGAAGGAAGTCTACGGGGAAGAGACCTTCACTGCTCCCCAGCTTGTCCTCATTTTCCAGTCTCGCTTGAAAATGCGTGTCAGGCTGGAGAAGGTGAAACTCCCTTCGGCAGATTTCAACAAAAGGTGGGTGAAAGTTGCGCGTTTGTGTCGTTTGAATGGAGCTAATTTTGAGTGGTACTTGGACGTGCCTTAGGCAGAATATTGGGTGGCCGAACCGAACACTGACCCTTTTATTTGACCCGGTTAGGCAAGATTAGGTTATGTTTTGTTTTTCTTCCCCTTTTTTAGCTTAGCTAGCGGTATGTAAGTTGTCATAAGCCCCCTTTTTTTTCGTCCTCTCCCCCCCTTTTTTTTTTTTTTTTTTTTTTTTTTTTACCCCGACTTTTATTTTCTAATTCCCATTCCCGACCCCTATTAGGTGACTGATCTGTTGTTTTGTCAGAGATGCAGGTCTCCTTTCGTAATTTTCGAAGGAGGTGTGAGAATAAAACTTTCGTGACCTGCATCGCCTTTTTTCGACTGGCAAAACTACTTATCGGCCACATTTCTTTAGTGGGAGGTTCTTATACTAACACTTAATTTTATTTATTTTTTCATTGTATATATATATATCATTCTTGTTCCCCCACTCCCAATTCCATGTATATATTGTCATTTTTGGGTTTTAAGTAGGTATATCATGGAGTAAATTTGTTTTGGTGATTGTGACTAGTTAAGTTAAGAATGTCAGTTAGGTCAACATTTTCCCCACCCCCTTGTAGGCCTTGTGCCAAATTTTGTATTCTTTACAAATAAATATAGTCTAGCTAAGCAACAAATGGTTAAATAAAGCTTATCCTTAAGTTATATTCGGCGTCCAGTTTTTATTACACGTGCCAAACAAAGAGAGGCCAAGCCAAAGAATCGTTATCTAAGGCAAGGAGCCCTTAACGACTACTTGCCACTCTCTCTACAATTACAGCCATCGAAAAAGGTGAACACACACAAAAATATGCATAATTCTAACGGTCATATCTTTTTCTCACTCCGAACTTCCTACACACGAGAGCATTAAAGATTTTAAACAGACGCGGAAAAATTCATCACACAAAATATATTTCAATAATCTGTTTATTTGTGAATATATGAATATGTTTTTCGTTCACCATGTTTTTATCTCTTTCATCCATAGCATATATATTTTTGTCCATTATAGCATTTATTCCAACGTAAGTGTTTGCATAGGTTTTAATACTTCTAAAAACGCGACCATCATCTGTATCTCATTCAAACAAGCATCTATGTAACAAAGGGAATTACCACTTGCCAAATAGTGACCGTCGATAATCATCTAATCACGCCAAGCCACTTTACACTGCGTCATAGATACCCTAATTATTATTTTATTAGTATTCCTTTTACTTGATGTTCTTTGTATATTCTTCGAACCTTTTCTTTCTAATTTACATAATCCATTTTTCGGTTTTATACTTTTATATTTTCTCATTGTATGTATTTCTTCATATGCTTTAATAGTCAATAGTTTCCTTCTCTCTGTCATGATTGTTGTCTTCTTTCTCTTATTCGTATTTCTTTCCTTTGTACATTCTTCATCACTGGCTTCATCATCTCTTTTACTTCGTGTTCTTCTTATTTTCATTCGATACCTTCGTCTTCAAACTTAATATAATCTAGCCTACATACACATTCCCTTCTTCACTCTTCATTTTCACTCTGTCAGTCGCATACGCGTACACGCAGAACCTGAAATAACATACACATTCCATGTGAAACACTCCTACTGTCTTTCTCATAAACCCATATACATTAACATGAATTCACAAACATGCATGTGTATACATTCTTTGTCACCAATTCAAGCTTAAACACACCCGCTTAGAAAGTGACGAGGAATTACGTCGCAAGAAAAAAAAAACAGAAAAATTATAAAATACGAAATAAAATACGCCAAAATAAATGCGAACAATACAGACAGATATTGAAAAGACAAGAACAACTTATCGCCCGGTCGCTCGGCGCCTAATTAACGTGTGTTTCCCGCTCGGGTCTGCAATCTAAGCGGGCGCGCGCTGCTGGGGTGATGCTCGCAATACACGGAGAGATTGGCATCAAGCGGACGGGTCCGCCATTGGTGGATGCGGGTCGGCAAGAAGCAGAATACATTCTAAGCATTCCGCAGGAACCCATCTCGTGGAAGCCAGGGAAGTGTCCGACGCACAGACAGACGCAGTTGGATGAAAATAAAGAGAGAAAACATAAAAAGATAAAGGGATAGATAGAGATGCAGGGGGGGGTATTAGATAGAGAAGCAAGGGGAAATAGAAAGGGGTAGAAAAACAGAGAGAAAGGGCTAGATAGAGAAGCACGGGGGATAGAAAGAAAGGGTAAGCAGGGATGAAATATAATTATTTTCTTCACGTTCAATTTTGTCTTCATATTTCTTCTTTGGTTTCGTTCTCTCTTTTTTTTACAACCACCAATATTTTTTTTATGCTTGCTTATTTCTCTCTTGGTCTATTTTTTCTAACCCCATTCTTTTCCACGTGTGTTTATATATTTGCTTGTTTATTAGTTTGTTTGTAAATCTTTTTTAGTTTTCTACCAATCATTTTCATGTCCGTTCATTGTATGTTTGTTTGTTGGTCTGTTTCGTTCTGTTTTTATTTATATCTTCATTTCTTTTACTTATTTAGCCGCTTGTATGTTTGTTCGTCGGTTATTCTGTCTGTTTGTAAGTCGGTCTGTTCAGGTGTGTCCTTAACTTTGTCGGTCTCTTTGTTCGTTTATCTGATCCTGTCTGTCTGTTTTGTCACCTATTGTTTTGTTGGCATGTATATTCGTTTGTATATTGCTCTGTCTGATAATATGTCTGACTGATTATTTAGTTGTGTCTTTATCAGTGCGTATGTGTATGTATCAGTTGGTTAGTGTGTCTGTTCGCATCGTTTTGTGCTAATCTTTCTGTTTTTCTATGTGTGTGCGTGTTTTTTTTTCGTCACGTGTTAGTCTGTTGGTCTATCCCCCTATTCATTCATCAATTTACTGTCTGTGTTTTTAAACGAACGATTTGAGATAAAAAAGGAAAAATGCGAAGAACATAAGGCATAGAACTTCCGAATCGAAAGGTTATGCGGTTCATTACTAAATAGTAGAAACCTAATTAAAGGTATTAATGTTTGAGCAATATCCGTTATAAGATACTCTGTAGCCTTCATCAATTGAACAAAAACAAATCTAATACCTGGATCAAGATGCCAGGAAAGAATAGGCCATGCAAACGCACTTCACGGGAAACATACTATTGACTATGTAAAAATAAAAGGAGGAAGGAGAAAACTGATCATAGTAGAGAATGTGTGTAGAATGCGATAAAAGAACTAACAAAATACATAACACAACTTTCAGAGAAGTGGATTTCCACCTCAAGAAGTAATCGGGAAATTATTCTTCGTTGCGTAACGGAAAACGAAAAACGAGAAAAAGGGTTGAAAATCAGCGACATAGACGGTTTATAAAAGTCAACAAAAACATAGGTCGAAGAGGATAAAATGATCGAAGAACATGTGCGTATATTGATTTATATATCGATATATACACATAAACATAAACATATTCATAACAGATATAATTCATATAAATATGCTGAAATTTACTAACCGAATTTGACCAAACAATAATACTGAACAATAAAATAAGTATGGTTTTAATTTAATTATTTTTAGACGTAATGTTATTAAAGTGGACAGTTTCATGCTCTCTTTATAACCGTTTTAATGGAAAATGTGTGTATACTGTCTTTAGATAATCTACTTATTGATAGTAACGTCACTATATTTGATGTGCGAATACTATATAAGTACTTATTGTGGATAGAGACATACAATTTTCCTAGTATATATATATATATATATATATATATATATATATATATATATTTATAAAGATAACTGAAAGAAGAGGGATAAACATGTACGAATCACAAATCTATTTAAACTTCAATTGTTCAATGCAAGGTGTACTCAAAGTTGAAATAAATTTGTCATTCGTACATGTTTATCCCTCTTCTTTATTGATTTTTATAATTCCTCTATCTCGTATATTGAGCTTAAACAATTTCACTATAGGTGCTATCTACTAAAAGTATACTTTTAGTTTCATATTATATATATATATATATATATATATATATATATATATATAACAGGGTACCCCACTCGATCTTTGGTGACGGCATCATATGTAAACATAGGTCGCAGTGCCGAGTAAAACAGATACCTCACTCTGATCCGGTGTCACTGAACCACTTGTAACATAGGTGGTCCACTCGTGTCTTTATCTCGGTACTCACACGTCTGGTTTTCGGCGCAGGAATACTACTAGACTGTGAACACCCTCTCTGGTTCGTGATGTCGTAGCGGCAGAAAAGGAAAGATGGGTCGAAACTCCACTCGGTCGGATGATGATGATCTCGTGATTCTGTGAAGGCAAAGTTACACAAGCAGAGCAAATCAACACTAGGAATAATTCAACAACATCGGTTTCTCTTTGTATCCATTAGTTATTAACAAGATAACAACTGTTTTTAAAACGGCGAATTAAAGTCTGCTTTTCGATAATGGCTTTGTTTACTACCTATCTCGTCTCTCTGTGCGTGACACTCTATTTACGATCTTCAAGTTGTTAATTAAGTTGTAACTTGTCTACTGAACGGTGGGGGGATTGCTCGCCACTGGCCGGCGAACGTCGACACGTCTCACCCGGCCGAAAGCGTGGCTCTCAATGACTCGTGACTGATCTCGTTCACCCAACAACAAAAAAACTCATACCCTTTCTTTCTCAGCCCCCCTCTTCTCTAATCCCTCTCCCTCTCCCACCTATCTCTCCATTTGGGCTGTTTTCTTACCTGTTATCGCAAAAGACTTATTCTCCCTCTCTCTCTCTCTACCATGGGGGAGGGGAGTGACCAAAAGACTCTGGAACAAAATTGTACAGTCGTTATCAACATTCCACCTTGCTGGCCAATGTTCTCCCATTGTGTATGGATATTTATAATTGACAGCTTACACGCTTACATGAATTCCTTGAAATTGAGAAAATATTTTCAGTACCATATATATTCTGCTACAACATTTTGCAAAATATTTGGATAAGTATAATTGATGAAAAAAAATACGGCATTTGTATCTTGCTTTGCGCTTGCATCCATTTAAAGAAAATACGTTTAACTTTATTTGTGTCCATTTATTTATATATTGAAAATTATAAACATATAAAATACGAATACAAATGTTAATAATCGGTCAAGCTCTTTTGCCATGAGTCTATGGGAGATATCAGATTATCTCGATGGGTTAAATCCAATATAATTAACGATATTTTTCAATTAATTAATTGGCTTCACCATTATTTTTATTGGTGAGTAATAATTACATTAAAATACATTAAATATTTAGGTGATGAAAATCGAACATATTTCTAGACAGGGCGTCTTAGTCCAATAGTAAAGACGCTGGACTATAGACATCAATATTGAAGATTCGATCCTTGTCTAAGTTAGTCATGCTGATGACAGCTGTGAGCCCAAAACACATGTCCATAGATTACTTTTATTTACATATAAAATTAATAAAAAATATACATATTAACGAAAAATACGTCCTATAAAGATAAGAACGACTTCTAAGACAATTTTCGGGATCTTAACCACTTAGGAAGTGAGATAATCGAAGTAGTAGTGAGCAAAAAACAACGAACGATGCAATCACCAATAAAAATAATGACATATATATATATATATATATATATATATATATATTGATGGATGTTAAAAGTTGAACCTAAATAGCATTTAAGCTGTGAGATAAAACTAGGAGTTTATTGTGAAATTACTTACTCCAGCCCGGACGATTGAATATATGAAATATTTTTAAACAATCACCTAAAAATCAAAATCAGAGCACGTAAGTACAAAAACAACTTCAATAGACTTCGGATTAACACGGATAACTGTTTCTTTTCTGTTAACACGGAATTACAAATCCGGAAGTTTTCTGTAGAATGAAATAAGTAATATCTGAAAACTTTAAAATTTCAATATCGAAGAATATCACGAGACACATCGTTCGTAAGCGGTTTCATTTTTACTAATACAGTCTCCGCTTATCAAGACTAAACAGCTACTTGAGGATAAGGGTTAACGAGTTTGTCAAGTAAACAATGAGAGAACATCTTGAGACGATGGGTGAAACTGGGACTAATTTGATTATTAAAGAGGACGACTAAACAAAAATGTGTTAACATTGGATTTGAAAACGGTGATGTTGTTGTGAGCTGGAAAGCAGCCACGGGATATTGTGTTCTACAGATCGATGGTTATTGGAAATAAATTTGTTAATGGAAGTTCCGCTTTATTTTAGGTACACAGATAAAAAAGAAGAAGTATTTACAGTGATCGTAGCTAGACGGGCGTTAGGCTGTAAATATCTACAGGGGGTAAAGATTAGAGCACTGTTGAAGATTTATCATGAAAATAATGAAAGAGTAGCAACGTCTCCTTTGTGCAAAAGGGAGTGTAGTGAAGAGAAATGGGACCCCCACTAGATTTCGAAGTCGATTTCTCTACTCCGTCAAGACAGGGAATAGTGCTTTGAGTGGCGCGTCACCAGATGTGGAAATTTTTCTCCATCTTAGGACGCATCTGACTCTTATACAAGTAGAGGATACCATTTCAGATCTGGAGTGAATGTTAGGCCGGGAAGTTTATCAAAGCAATGGTTTTCATTAAAGATATCGTCATTCATTTCAATTGGAAGACAGCGGAGATCCGAGCTTTTGTGGTGAAATGAAATAAGCTTAGTTTGAAAAGTATGAAAACTAACCAGACACTTTTTACCCATAGCACCACGCGCTCCAGGTCAGAAAGGAGAACATTAGAAAGATATTGATCATTAATGCTCTTTGATGTGCTGCAATATATATGTGTGCGTGTGTGTCATCTTCCTAGATGTCAACGAATGAGCCGAGAATGTGATCTGGAAGATCATCGATGAAGATAATGAAGAGAGTTGGGCCCAGAATCCACCCTTCAGGCACGCCGACATTAGTACTATGTACTTCAGATATCTGCCCATCACCGACTACTTCTAAAAAACTATTAGTGTGAACAGATTTGATGATTTAGAAAACATTTCCAAATATTTTCGATTGTAAACATAATTCAAACAAAAACATAACGAATTGTAAGACTACCTTACAACGTAAGTTAAAATTTCGTCTAAATGTCAAACTATGACAGAATTTCTCAATTTGAAGATCAAGGTACAAGTAATATAAATGGCAGGTTTCAATGACCACATTATGAGCGAAGTGGCAAGTTTCACCGATGAACAGAACGGAAGTTATCACCAAAATTGTGATTAGCTTTTACGTGATCTTCAACTTGCCCTCTCACCTAGACGGATTAAAAGTAGATTACTTCCAAGACGATTTTCGATATGCTGACCAATTTTAGTGACGATTGGTCAAGCGATGTGGGCACTAGGCTGTACGAAACAAACCAATAAAAATAGTTAAAATTTCAACCTAATACATAATCTTCATATTTACATTGTAGAATATAATATGAGTTGTATACGTTAAAATTAAAATTGTATTTTTGTTTTTTTGTTTTTTTATATATTTTTCTTATCTTTCCGTTTTTGCTGGAGATGGGGCATTCTACCGGATGCCAGACATTCACCGGCTATTTCAGACACTCTAGCCTAGAGATCGTTTAAAGATTCTAACCGTCCCTTTAAGTGCAATTTTTTGTATTTCTCTTGCATTCGGTTCACCGGGTATACTCACCAGGTAGCTTTTGAATTTTTTTTTCATTAATCCTGAAACTCCTATAATTACTGGGATGATGAAAATCTTCCTAAGATTCCAGTTTCTTTTCATGTCGTACATAAGACCTTGGTATTTCGTAATCTTTTCCTTTTAGCTATGTTTAATCCTGCATTAATAGGGGCACTGACTTCAACTAGGGTTGCTACTTTCTCCCTTTTGTCCCATATTACGATGTCAGGTTTAACAACTCCGTTTTCTAGATATGTAGCTGTAGGGATTGCATAGTCATAGTGTATGGTGTATACATTATTTCCAACTGTGACGTTTACAAATGTGCAAACAAATAGGAATTAAAAATGTAATTGACTTTATTCCATCATCGACAGCGCCGAGTTTATAAAGGTAGTCTCTCTCTCTCTCTCTCTCTCTATATATATATATATATATATATATATATAGAGAGAGAGAGAGAGAGAGAGAGAGAGAAGGAGGGACGGAGATAGATAGAGAGAGAGAGAAGGAGGGACGGAGATAGAGAGAGAGAAAAAGAAAGAGAGAGATGACTATATGTTTAATAAAAGATCAAATATTTTCCTTTTCAATCAATGTATTTGTTTAATTCGCAACTGAACCTCTGTTTCAGATTACTTTCTAGTTTTTCGATTGTTGTTTTCATCATGTTTCTCTTTGTGACTTCACTTCATCTTTCCCGATTTCTACTTCCGCATTTGATTTTATATTCTTTTTTAATTTCTTTATTCGTTTTTAATGTGTCTTATTTCTCGTTTCTCTTTTTCTTCTTTAATTTTTCACATCTGTATTTTCTTTCATTTGTCTCATTCTTTTCGGTGTATCTGTGTTTATTAGTATTTACTCTTTTTTATCACATTCTATCAGAATTTGATGAGGTTACAGTGGTTAAGTAGATACCGACATAGAATGAAGGCTTGGGTGGTCCAGGTTCGAATTCAAATCCATAGCAGAGCTTTCACTTATGGGTGTTTGAAACTTTCACGCGGTTTCTCATGTAAGTAATTTATTATAGAAAAAATTGTGAAATCAAAGCTAAAAACAGAATCCAACCGGTCGGATAAACCGCACCATGCTGATTGAGATTAATTTACATGATACACATTTTGATTTCAAATATGGGAATTATTCCATCTTCAATATTCTTTATTTCTCTTCACGTTTTTTTTTACATATTTTATGCTTCTTTTTTCTTATCATCACATTTTCATCATGTTCAAAATGTTATTTAATTCTTATTTAACGGAAATTGTTAAATCTAATATCAGACACCGATCCAATTTTAACTTTTCATGCGGAAATCTAGCAGCAAAACGGACTATTTATCTGGTAATTTATTTAACGTACTAAATCTATTACATCTCTTGTTTTTTTTTTCATTTTCTATTATTTTTAATCGAACATCTGGACGGCCTTGTAAACAAGTTGCAGGAGTACTACTACTACTAGCAGCAGCAGTAGTAGTAGTAGTAGTAGTAGTAGTATAATGAAACACCAACTATGTGAACATCATTTCAGGTCAGAGTTGGTCTAATATTTACACAAAGTTTGAACCTATAAGAGTGTATTATTATTATCATTATTATTATTATTATTATTATTAGTAGTAGTAGTAGTAGTAGTAGTAGTAGTAGTTGTATTCATACTTTTTAACTACAATAGGTCTGCTGAAACTTCCAGTAAACGGTCCATCCCCTATCAGTCGAAGTCTAACTGTGACTATGCTTCATCGGTCTTTCATTCTTTTGAGATCTTCGCCGGACAATTTCTCTGAAATCAACGGATGTTGGGTCTACTGTATTCTTTTGGGGTAGGGATGTTGTCAGAGTATAGTATTTTCTTATATATGTATAAATATATATTTGGTTAATTAATTTCTATTTCAATCACGTAAATTAGTAAGAGTTGAAAGAGCATACACACTTGCATGGTAGATGTCCGTTCTAATTATCAGCATCAGTACTTTTCTGTCATCTCTTCACCAACAAATGGATAAACCGACCACCGTCCAAAAACGATATCCATTTCAATTAAGATTATTTCCCCTTTTGATTAAGCTATTTTAGTCTGCCAAAAGCGCACCTTTTGCATAATGGCGACTCTCGCATCAGAATTCCGCGTGTAGCCAATGGTTCTTCGCAGCGAACGCATTCTGGTCGTAGCTGCTAATCCCTTGGTCTATCAGCAATGTCACCACAATGTATCCAAGACGGCACAGCTCCATCAGCCCAGGCGTAATATTACCCACTTCGTAGAGGGAGTTGTGTTTTATTCCAGTTTCTTTTTATTTCAACTGACACTACTATGTGGGTTGGTTTCTGCACACTATGATTTTCGAAATATGCCAGCCGTTTCCATTAGTTTCGTGTTATGATGTCAATCCTACTTCTGATTCCAATGTATTCAAGTCCTTTTCTCCTGGCTGTTCGGAACTATTCCTACTGCTCTTGCACTTATTGGTATCCCGGTAGTTTTCATGCTCCAAAGTTCCAGTTTTCAGTAAGTTTCACACTTGGTTGTCTGCTTTTGTCTTCTCCAGATTCACTCTGTAATCGAATGGAATTACAAAGTCTATTGTTTCTGTCTCCCCCTTGATGAGTATTATTTTAACTTATCATTTAGCTGGGATTAGTTCGTCTTGTGAGATTTTATGCTTTCTATTTACTATTACTATTTCAGTTTCGGTTTCGGTGTCTACCATTAGTAGGCGTTTTAAAATTGTAATAGCATGTATAGCTTTCCTATGATTATAATTGTTTTCTTTAACAGTTGCTATTTACTTATTTCATTCCGGCGCTGTAAGAACATAAGTAACCCCATACTTTTTACACTGATCTGTCACGTGTTCTGTTCCTTTTGCCTAAACAAAGCTATTCATGGGATGTGAGTTGTTATTGTAAGAAGAGCAGGTATATTTCCATTGGTTTATTTGAGTGTTAACTAATGAAAGTCAGTGGGCAACTACAACTTGAATTATTAATGTCTCCATGCGTCACATTATTGTCATTCCTTTTACAAAATCTTTATATTTTGATATATCTTCTGGAATATTCATTGCAATTCGCAGAGACGACCATGCCAATAAACAAGGAGTGTTCATGTTTATGGTCATTAGTCACTACGTCTGGGCGATTATATTTGATTGTTCTCTTGTAAAGTGTGATCAAATTATTAGTTTATAATCGGGGTCGGATGATGTTGCTGCAATTCCTTGCAGTTTTCTTACCCACACTATTGCAAATTCTCCAATGCAGATATCGACCAAACTTATTATGCAATCATGTAGTGAAACACGCGAGACGAACGATCTATTGTAAGGCTTTATTCACCGAATCAAGATATGCGAGAAGCAAAGGGATGTATCAGAATGTAACAGTCGACGTGGAATATGAAAGATTCACATAGTTTATACTCACCTCCATTTTTAAAGGAAGATAAGAAACAATTAGGAAGCGAAGAAAGTTTTTCCTTTCTTTTTTCAAAGTATTTCATTCACAATAGCCGTTTTTTGTCTGGGCGACTGCTCTAACATGCTTAGCTGGTGAGGGACAGACTACGTCTTTCAAGTTTTGTATTCCGGGGAACAGTTTCTTTCTACGTTCTAGAGTAGACCACCTGCGAGCAAGGGTAGAATTTCTAATTCCAGTCATATCATCTAGATTCTGAGTGTGTATGTGGTGGTGAAAGAGGATGAAGATGAAGAGAAATACGACTAGCTTCGATTCTCATTCGATGATTCGTGCACCAGACGACTACAATTCTAAGAGACAAGGAACAGGAGTTCTTCGGAATTAGAATTAAATTGTCTTCCGTTGGAAAATTTTGGAGCCGATTTTCCCCGATAAGAGCTAAATCGCGAACAGAGACAGTTGTGTCCCGTTCGTTAATCAAACGTACGTGCATGCTATTATTACGTACATACCGGTTAAATAGAAAATGAGCCAGGAGAAGCTAGCCATGGGAATAACTTGGGAGATAAACGTTTGTATCAGAAGAGCTTTTTCATGGGATGGATATTGGTGGCAGTGCACAGCAGTGACCTGATGGACTATAATAACTCAGGTAAGCCCATTTCTCACTGTGAAGTTGAAAGATTTCTTAAAGCTAACGACAGGGTAATAGCTTTCAACGTTATATGTTATATTCCATAAATGTTTAATATCGAGCAACCTGATGAAATTGGTCATCGCAGAATCTTTGCATTGTTCATGAACACTATTTTTGCCGAGTAGTCGCTGTGGCCAATATGTAGAGAGGGAGAAAAGGCGAGAAAGAAAGCGAGATATGTATTCAATTAAAATAGAGATAGTCACTGTTAGTCGAATTTGAAACCGTTAAAATCAAATACTCTCTGTTATTCTATTTTCGATATATATGTATCATGCCTATTTTATTGAAATGCATGATTATCTACATATTCTGAAGTCCATAGACCCGAAATATGTATAAACAATGGTGACCCCCTAAAAACGCTTATATTCTACGATTAAGTAGTGTTAGAATATATGAATAAAATTATTTTTTATATTTTTCTTGACCATCACTATCTGTATTATTTTAATTTTATCTATTGTCTTTCTTTCTTTTCTCACTTGTCATCATAATCATTGTTTTCTTCTTTTAAGTATCAATTCTGTTATTTCATTACCTTTCAAAATAGTTAGCATAGTTTTATATTGCTTTCTGCATTACTTTTTTTTCTCCGTTCA
>OY744521.1:184469744-184504744 GCA_963556195.1 Sepiola atlantica | reverse complement strand
GTGTTGAACGAAGGTTTCTCGCGTAACTTGCCCTGTATCATTTCCCCTGTTGGATATGAAACGTGATCTCTGCACTCTTAGTATGCAGTGGCTTGATTGGTCACTGACTATGCTCACTTAATTAGAATTACTATCGTCGGAATGGGAAGGGTGTATAAGTGGTTACTATTTTAAAACGGACGCACTTAATGGGTTAATCAGTTATACCAAGTTTACCCTTTCTGACCTTTCGCATATCAATTCAGCCCTAAGGTATCATTCGTCATTAGGTTAGGTATACAGGATGTGCGAGCATCATGAGGCATTTGGAATTAAATATTTGGATTATAATACTGACATTGACTACAAAATGTTTTCATTAAATAACTAAAGACAAGCTTTCATTATATCATCTAGGATTACAATATTACGTCCTTTAGATGTTCACCAAATCGTTTACCCCCACCCGTCTCTCTGTTTTGCAATAAAAACACTGTATGGTTAAACATATCAACTAGAATGGCTGCACTTCTTCTATAATTGTTTTGTCCTCCCGCCCCACAGCGTTTCTGGATTTTAATGTGTATAGACTTTCCCTGAGAATAATCGAACCGAGCAATCACGCTAGGTTAAATCTGACTATCTGGAATGTCAATGAAAATCTCGGAAGGTGGTGTACGAGGAATTGTCCTTGAACTGATTTTATTGCCAGCTTAGCCGTATGTCTAGTGAAATCGGTAGGTGACTGTGCTGAATTTGATTCCAGAGCCAATCGACGCTTACACGGTGTGCAGTGTTCGAGTTCTCAAATCTAGCGCAACAACTTATCTATTGATATTGCATAACTTTGCGTATTCTCTCAATTGCTTACCTGTTTCTAAGAAGCTTGAAAACCAATCCGAGCAACACAGAATCCAGTCCGTAAAAACATACCGATTCATATGAATTTTTTTTTAAATTTCAACTAGTGTCACCTGCTTACTGCATTCGGCCATTGTGATCACAGAGTATATACATAAAAATACACAACATTTTAAATGAATACTGATACCCCTGCTCTTGAGATATAATAATGAAATACATCCAATGTTTGATCACTTTGATCAGTGTTAAAATATGCTTGTCTGATAGAATCGATATTGTTTCCGTCGTTTAATAATAAAAGTAAAGTGACATTGTTCTACAGCGAAATACATATGCATAACTATATAAGATACAGCCAAAACCATCATGAGTTCAGCTATCACAATGTCCTTGCTATAATTGACGCTACATTGCCCGAAGATGTGTTAACATACTTCCATATATGCATATATGTATGGTGTAATAAGTATGTTCATGATTTACTTTAACATTTTAGATTACCCCGCTTGAATAATAACGCTCTAATCTATAGATAATAGGGAGGGCCTGTGGACGAGTGGTTATAGCTCTTGTCTTTGGGCTGGACGACCCGGGTTCGATCCCACTCACGGCATGCGAATTTTCGGGTCTGAAAACTCCCTCTGTCCACCCAGCAGTAAATGGGTACCTGACTAAAACTCAGGGAAGGTTCAAGGCAGCGGAAGGAGAGGGATGGGCTCCGCCTTCCATATGCTGTGCCCTAGACACGGTGATTCTTAACAAATCACCGCCGCTACGGCCATGGGCAGTGTGCGATGTCGGCAACGACACTCGTGCGCGTCCAGGCTATGCGACCTTTACCTTTACTTTTACCTATAAATAATTATAATTAGCGATCTATGTGTGTACAAAACTATTCTGAGATGAATAAAGTTTCGTCAACTATATCGTGTTTTAATAAAACCAATTAATTTTAGTGTATTCCTTAAGAGTGTATTGAAATCAATTTCTAAAATATTGACGGAATATCTTTGTGTTAGGCTTTTATTATCTAAGTGAAGTCAGATGTCAGGATTTGGTTAAGAAAAGGGTTTAGTTAGTAACAGTTATCAGCAGAAAGCCTGGGACACATCGATACAGTGCGCTCTTTTTTATGGAAAAGATGATTGAAAGAAATGGGATAATGTAATATATGTGATAACCTCTGCCATGAACGCCGTTAGATGATAGGCTGAACAGGTAAATTAACTGAAAGCATAAAACCATAACCAATGTTAAATGTCGTCATAGTATTATCAAGACACAGTTACATAGCAGAGTGGTGGCGATAAAACATGACTATCTAGCGAGATAATGTGGTTTTTGATATATGAAAGGCATTAGATGATCTTGAATACGAATATGTAATATTTGATTGCTAGAATAAATGATACAGTGTGTAAATTTTTTCTCTAGTAGCATAGAGAAAATAACGCCAAAGTAAGGACTTAAAACCATTGCATAAAATAACTGAAGCTTTATCATAAATTAAATATTTATGCACCTCGAGATAATGATGAGATATTAATTGCTGGATCGGTCGATATTAATGCAACAGTGGGAAGTGTTTTAGATTTCAGCTAGAATTGAGAAAAAAAAACGATATTGACATTGTGTCATGATTTGATTTAGATAGAAAAGCGACCATTATAAATGTCCTCTTTTTTTATGGAAACATTTCTACGAGATGCCGCGTACCGTCTTAGTTTTACTGGTAATGTAGAGTTTAAATTAATTACATTTGTTTATATTCATGACCAGCAGACTAACCTTTCATAGCTCTATAGATACAGATATTAATTTAATTAACATACTGTTTAATTCAATTGTATATAACATTTCTGTATGTCGTTCTTAAAGCAATGAATAATTACTATAGTAGAAATCTGGTCATTTTATAATTGAACTGTGGCTTTCGTTTTTGGCAGAGATATGCAAATTTAGCATAAGTGTGTGTCTAAGATTTAATCGGATTTGAATTAAAAACATGTAATTGTAGTCATCCTCTACTCTATAATAAAGACCAATGTGTATTTACTTGTATATATATATATATATATATATATATATATATATATATATATATATATATATATATATATATATATATATATATATATGGGAAAAAAGAAACAATGTTTCAGACAATATGTAAAAATAAAAATGGAATAAAGAATAAGCAATTCAACAACTAACAAAAATAAACTCAAAATCTCATGTTGTAAAGTTCCACTCGGTGGAACTTTACAACATGAGTTTTTGAGTTTATTTTTGTTAGTTGTTGAATTGCTTATTCTTTATTCCATTTTTATTTTTACATATATATATATATATATATATATATATATATATATATATATATATATATCATTATTTTGGGGGGGGTTACAAAACTTTATTAATGCAATAATGAAAGGAAGACGTGTTGAATTTTTCATAATTAAAAGATTTAGGGGATTATGGGGATGAGGAAAAAAATAATTTTGCCAGTCGACTAGTTTCGCCCACACTTTACAAGACTGATATCGTGGGATTTACCCCCCCCTTTATTTGCATCCCACGATATCAATCTTGTAAAGTGTGGGCGAAACTAGTCGACTGGCAAAAAATATTTTTTCTAGCGTTTCAATTATATTCAACAACACTAGAATTAATATGTTTATTTATATAAAAAATCTAATAAAATTATTTATATGTAATTCAATAGTGGGAGCACAACTTTCATGGATGTTTAGATATTCCCGGGCAACGCATGTGCACGAATCCCGCTAGTGGTATGTATATATATATATATATATATATATATATATATAATAATCATTCGGTTGTATGTGCTCTCTCTCTCTGCGACTCATCATTCCACATTATTTATCATTCTCTCTCTCTCCTTCTCTCTTCTATCATCTCTTAATATTATAATTATTATAATTATATTTTCGAAAATAAGACGTCGAATGGAATAGGAATTTTAAAAAAACTGTCCGATATTTACTGGTTTTTTTTTCAGAATGATGTTTTATAACAAAACATATCCTTATTCTATTCGAGGCTATAGATATTTTCGAAAATATCATTATCATAAGTATATCAGACCAGTTACCAAAATAACCACTGGGTCTTTCTGCATTCTCATACAAGTGTAAAAGCCGTCGGAACAGAGAGTAATTTTCAGAAATATTAATAAATGAAACAGTAAATTAATACGAATTATTACACTCCATTACTATCTCTATAACTAGAGTTAATGTGCTGTGTACTTTTTTTAATTGCTTAAAAAATTATAATTGATCGATTTTAAATATCATGGGTTTATTTTAAGAAATATAAACAAATGTGTATTGCATACGTTTTAAGAGAATGACATAAAGGAACTCATATTTTATATAAACTACAAAAAACGACACCATTTTGGATGCCTTGTTAAAGCTTATATAGGGTGGGCCAAAATAAGAGTCCTATCTTTAAATTTGAATAACTTGAATTTGAATAACTTCCACAAAATAAAAGTTAAACTCACCAAACTTTATGTGTGTGTAGACTGACCCTTCCGAGATTTTTTGAAATAAACAAAACAAATTTTAGCCGAAAAACACTTCTTAAAACTTACAAAAACTAAAGTATTGTTTTTTACACTGTTTTGAGTTTTTTAAGCAAAAATAATGTTTTCTAAATGAGGGTACGTTCCTTAGGGCTAATACGGCTCATGCTTGCTTCGGAAGGGGTCCTTTACTTATTCTAAAAAAAAAAATTTAAAAAATCAATAAATAAACAAGTTATGAATTTTTTAAAATAGGACCCTTATTTTTGCCCACCCTGTATTTGTCTTCATTTTGCTAAATAATATTGGATCGAATTGTGTTTATTATTATTATTATTATTATTTTATTATTATTATTATTATTATTATTATTATTATTATTATTATTATTATTATTATTATCTACACACGAAGAGTTTTTAGACAAGTCAGTTTAATTTGTTTCTCACTGACCATAACCCAGATATCAGCATTTCGATAACCATTGCATTTTTGCCTCATCACAACAACCGTGTATTATTGAATTCTCGCTTGCAGCAACGATTGTTCTTCAAAGGAATGTAGTTCGCAATAATCCACCCTAAGTTACAGTACTCTCCGCGCCCTTCCTGATGAGGTCTGGTTAGTGCGCTTCCTCTTTGTCTTTCAATCGTCCTTGACTTTTCACAACCATATTGGCCGGTCTCAGCATGTGCGGTTTTATTTTTTGGGGCGAGGTCAGTTTAAAGGATTCCGTTCTTTTAAGGTCGTTTGATGATCTCCTGATGTGTTTTTTGTTACTTTATTTCTATGTCGACATACCTGTTTTTGATTAGTGTTTGTAGTTTATGGAGGTTTGTCTCCGTATTCAAGGAGTTTCCTTAAGATTTCGATTGTTTTCCTCAATGGCATCCGTTGTATCGTATCAAATTGTCGTTTGATTACAGTTTCTGTTAGTGTTTTTCCAAGTTTTCCGGGACTTTACTGAGTGGTCCTATGTGACATGATCCTTTCTTTTCTCTCATAATATTTTACCGATACTTTACACTCTTATTCTATATATTTTTATAATTCGTAATAGCGCAGGCCCGGGGTCAACGTTTCTCAGGACACACCCAAAAATCGAAACAACACGAAACTCTGCGAAAATTAGAAACGTCGGCCGGGCCTCTTAGTAAATGTAGTGTTCATTTGAAGAGAATAATTAACAGTTTAACAATAGTTCTTAAGCTTTTAAACTGGCTTTAAACTTATAATGTCCTTAACATGTTTCAAATCGTTCTTACGTTTTAAATCAATATTAAAAGTTACCTTACAGATTTCTGCCTCACTGTTGGTCATGGGTTTACTTGCACACTCATCTCCGTTGCTGGCTCGTGATCGTAGTGGCGTATCTGTCTTGTGGGAAAAAATCAGTTTTATGCACGGGCAAGACTTGTGCCAGAGATTCTATCCTTTTATTTCACACTTCAATCGGAGAGATTTCGACTCGTCGATTCCTTCATTCACACTCTCTTTCTCTTTCATACTGTTTGTGGAATATGACGGATGCAATCGGCTATATTCTTGTCCTGCCGTTGGGATCTTGCTCTGCGTCTTAGCCCATATCTGGCGATGTCACCCGGACTCTACGCATTACATAGCTCGTTAATCGATGTGTGCCCATCTCGCACCTCCATGGTGAACTGTCTAGAAAGCTAATTTCTCACCAAGGATCTGTGACGTCAGAGCCCTTTGACTCTTCAACCAATGTCATAACAGAACTCAATATCGCTTTTTGTCTAACTTTTTTGATCCGAGTGTTTCATCTCGGTCAGCTCACATCCAGTGTGTTATGATTCTCAGAATGAATCACTGTGGGTACATTTTTGTTTGTTCCAAATTATGTGTGCACCTATTTTGCACTTCATCCTATTTCTTTCACCCAGTTCATAATCCATACAAGATAACTTTACACGTTTCTAGAATACATGGCCCCTCATAATGTAGCACCTACACTTATTGATAATAATAATAATAATAATAATAATTATTATTATTATTATTATTATTATTATTATTATTATTATTATTATTATTATATAGAATTTGTAATAGGAGTCAGCAAAGTTAGATTTCCACAGGCACACGATACTTCGCAAGGGTGTTTCATACGATATTTCGTGCAATTCTAACAAATAGACCTGGAGTCTATAAGTGGTTATTATTGTTCGTATTTGCAGCAGCAGCAGTAGAAGCAGTAGTAGTAGTAGTAGTAGTAGTAGTAGTAGTAGTAGTAGTAGTAACATCTTTATCCGTCTGTAGCACATCCGGAATCTCATGTATATGTGTTTGCACGATTAGATGTGTTTTGCTCCTACGACACATCTGGAATCCTAATATGCAATTATGTTCAATAGCTTAGGATATAATGAGTAATATTATCAGAAATCCTACAAGAACTAGTATTATTAGTAAACAGTGTTTCCAACCTGTTATACACTCGACAATTAAGGGCTCTTCTCTCGTATAGTATTAGAGCCTATAAGTGAGGAGCAAACAGAGAATCAGACACACATGCTCAATTATTAGACCGATTCTCAAACTATTCGTGATTTTATTACGGAAAAAGCAATGCTTGCATATTTTGTAAAAATAACGTGTCTTTGTGTGTTTGTGTCTGTCGTGCAAAATAAAATGTAGTGCCAATACTCATATTGCAATTTAATACTGCTCCCACATGTTGTTAATGTTCTTCTTTATAAATATCCTGACAATATATTTCTATTCATATAAACTTAAGTTTTGTATATGTTTATTTGTTTATATGAACATGATTATTTCCAAAATTTAGTGACTGATCATTATGAATTTTCGCGCCCTGCTGCTAAGTGTAACGTGTCGTAAGGTGGGCTATATTTACATTAATTTAGTTTCATTCCAAAGACATAAAAACGGAAAGCAACTTTTAGTAAAAATTCAAATACCTCCGATTTTTGTAAAAAAATTAGCAATAGGTATTAGACATCATTTAATAGATATTCCTCAAATTTCAATTACTTTGGAGTGTTTTTAGAGTGCATAATATGGGCACAATCTCTCATTTGAGAATTCAAATATATCGGATGTGTGTTGAATTTTATCCACAGTCATCAGACGCCAATTAAGCCGGATCCCCTGAATTTCGATTTCTTGTTAAATTTGGGATTTTTTTTAGAATCGATATCATGTAATGGATTTTGATTAAAATTGGAATAAGGATTCTAGACATCTTGATTCTAATCTTCGTAAATGGACATACATATGGTATGTTTTCTACTTAATCGTATTAATGTGCACCTATAGATAAATGTGTATGAAGAAAGACAGAGAAGGTATGGGAATATATTTAATGCATTCCGTTAACGTTCATTGTATAGTTTAACATATAAAGTGTTGTACTGCATTCACCAATAGCGGCAATATATATATATATATATATATATATATATATATATATATATATATATAGAGAGAGAGAGAGAGAGAGAGAGAGAGAGAAAGATATATATATATATATATAGAGAGAGAGAGAGAGAGAGAAAGAGAGAGAGAGAAAGATATATCTATATATATATATATATATATAGATATATATATAAAGAGAGAGAGAGAGAAAGAGAAAGAGATTGACAAAGAAACTCCTTGTATACGCCTGTACACCCATACGCACACCCGCACGCATGTGCACGCAGCGTGCGCTAACAAATAAGAATACGGAAGTCGGTCTGTGCGCATGCGTCTACTTATCTATCTTCCGGATCATCTTCCGCGCCTTACGCGCTCTTCTCACCTTCCCAGGTGTCTGTATCGCACAAGATCTCAACACTCGTCCCAAAATATTTCTTTACCCTCTTTACTACGTTTATTCACATCTCAATTCGCGTCCATCCACCTGCCACACAATAATCGAGGCACTGTCGGGCATTATACATTTATTATTGCTTTGACTTCTGCTGCTGCTTCCACATCATCATCAGAGTTTTCTTTTTGTTATATATGATAGTGATGATGTCCTTTAACTTTTGTTGTCATTCTTCTTCTTGTTTTCTTTTTTTTCCTCCACTTCTTTATCTTCTTCTTCTTCTTCTTCTTCTTCTTCTTTCTTCTTAAGGTCGACGTTACTTTGTATAGTTCATACTCTTTTCTTTTTTTCCTTTTTAAAGTTCTTCTATATCTTTTTAAGGTTTATCTTAACGTTTTGATGTACTTCTTCTGTGGGTACCTATATTGTTATTGTGCTCTGGTGTTATTGATATTTACATGTATGTTTTGTTATCATTGTTAAGATTCTTCTTCTTCTGAAGGTTATTTTTATTTTGAATAGTATCCTTTATTTGTAGTCCTTTAATATTTAATAGCATGTTCGTTATTCTTCTGCATTGTATTCTTTTCAGGGCTGGTAAGTTTTTCTTTTGGTTAAAGTTATTCTTCGGAAAATTATTTTACTGATTCTTATGGTTATTTTCTTATTGGTGTTATTTACGATTTCATTTATTTGTCATTGTTCTTGTTAATATTCTTTAACTTGAAACTTGTGTTTTTTTCTTGTTTTCATCATCTTCTTATTTGTGTTATTTTATATTCGCTTTTGTGTCTGTTAAGGTTACTCTTTTCCTCCAAGTTCTCATTTGTCAACTTTTCTCGACGTCATTCTAGCCTTTATCTTCAATTTGTTGCTCTTCTTGGTAAGATTCTTCTCATGATCATTTTCTTCTTGATGTTGTTCATAATGATATCCTTTATTTTTGTGTTTTTCTTCTCTCTGTCTTTTAACTTCTTTCTTTCTTTCTTTCTTTAGATTCCATATTTGTCTTTCTTTTTATTGTTCCCCCAACTTCTGAAAAACGATTACTTTGTATTTCCTATTCCAGTTCGACATTAACCGTTTCAAATTATTTTCTATTGCTTGATTGCAATTGTCATGACTGTATATTTTCGATTTCATATCTTCACACCATTTTCTCATTCCTTCTTTTTCGGTAGACATTTATGTCGGTTGTGCGTTCTATACGCAGTATACATTGTTCTTATATTTATATTTTGATCCTATCTACGTACATTCTTATTTTATTATGTTGCTTCAATTTCATTTTCGTTCTTCTTTACATTCTTCTTATTGTCTTTCCTTTTCTATTACTTTTCCTTATTTCCCTCTATCGTTGTCTCCCTTTATCTTAATCTTCTCTATTATTGATTTTTGCTTAGCCTTTTGTTTTTACATTTTCTTATCGCCTTTCTTGCTCTTAAGCCATAACACAATATATTCCGGGCCTGCTATATAAATAGAACCACTTATAAAACCTCATATTACTTTCATAAAGTGCAAACGTTCAAATGGCACGCGCCAAAATTTGAGGCGAATCTGATCACTAGTTTACAAATTACAGTTATTTAATTAAGCTACTGATGCAAATTAAACAAATAGTGAAAATATCTGCATTTCGTATGTAGAAAAAGCATTGTTTTCTCATGGGAAAATACTGTTCAAACAAAGCAGTGGAAAAATGTTTAAGAGGTGATATGCTAATTCGAAACGCGGTGTAGAGAGATAATTATGTGTAGAGACGCAATGATGTTAAGCGCGCAGGTCGCCCACATTTGAGAATGGCCCTGTAATACATGAAAAAAGTCCACAAACTCGTTTTTACCGATCGTAAATTGAGGTTCCGTAAGATAATAGTGTAGGATAATGGCCCTGTGAGGCTGGACGCATGCTGAAGTGGACGTGCACGTGTGGGGGGATCGTTGGGTTTGGCTTTCACGATTTAGTGCGGGTGAACACATACAAACGAGTGAAAAATAGGGTTGTTCTCACAGTCGGAGCTCACAAGCGTTGACAGGACCATCACGTTGACGAGACCTCAGGTCAAGGGTCAAGGTGCACCTGCTCATGGGGGTTCTGTGACGTCACGGGCTTCTGTGTGAGAAACGGAGTTTTGCCAGTCTGGTTTTTGGAAGCAAGCTGAACAGACGTATTTCTCTATGTAGTCCGAAATAAAAAGGGGAATTTATTTCCCTAAGAGAATACAGGCATGAGATTCATTCTCCCCCCCCCCCCCCATCGAATGGCTAAGGACTTAAGCTAGGAATTAACTACGATAAAGTAGTTATTTGGTCTCTCCCTAAACGTTTAGTAAGACATCTCCAAGAGCGACAGAAAACTGACGCCTGAATAAAACTTATCAAAATTTTAAAGATTGTTCCCCTCCTGAATTGTGTTAGGAAGGTTTTTGTTGTAGACACACCGAATGGTGATGTTCACGGCAGTGCATAAGCGAAGAAAGAACTCAACCACTAGGTGACACCGAGACGACACCCCTCCGCGACGAAGAAGAAAAGGTACGAGTAATTAAAGACTATGCAACAATAGGGTAGGTGAATATATTAGAATGTAGGCTATTTAGAGTACCATGAGAAATATGACGACGCCTCGTTTTTATGTCTGGAGTGATGTCAGTGAAGAGTTCTACTAAAGGGAGATAACTTGTAACTGATTATTACACCCCTTTGACAGTATTTCAGTGTTACATTTGGCAAAATAAAAAATAAATTGTTAAAAATGTAGAATAGTAAGGTCGAAATCGTAAAAAAAGACTTTTATCAAATGAAGGATTTAATTATCTACCCACCTGTATACTTTTAATGTGCTGAAACTGTTTTAATTTTTTTTTAATTTCAAAATTTAATTTCATTCAAAGTGGTCTTAAATGTTAGGAAAAGGCTCTTCATTCTTGAAAAGATAGTAAACAAAAAAAAATTATTTACAATACCACTAACCCAAAGTGGGGGTGGGTCTTGCCACTCGGACTTAGGTAAACTTTTTTTTTATTATTAAGTCCGAGCTGTGTTCAACGTAGGTTCCTCGTTTTCTCAAATTCGATCAAAAACAACAATACGTCAATGATTGCAACTGTTTCAACGCAACAAACAGTTGTTGCGTCAATATGTGACACTTCAATCCGGAATCATATCGGCAGTTAACTGAGGTAACAGCAGTAAATAAAAGCCGTCCAAAGCGAGCATAGACGAAAACATCAGCAGGCAAGGTTTTGGCCTTCGGATTCTAGAATGAGTACGGTATTTTGTTTATTGATTATCTTGAAAAAAGAATAACCAACAATAGCGAATATTATATAGCATTATTGGTGCGTTTGAAAGAAGAAATCCCCCAAAATGTGGCCGCACATGAAGAAAAAAAGTGTATCTCCACAAGAAAATGTACTGTGTCGGAAGCCAATCAGAACGATAGCAAAACCAATTTAATTGCACTTGGAATTTCCTTCGCGCCCTAACTATTCTCAAAATACGGTCCCCGGCGACTAATGACAGTTTACACACCTGAAAGAATGATTCAGGAAAAGTGATCTGACTCTAATGAAGAAGTAATACTGGAAACTGGGGCATTTACAGAGCCAAAGACAAAAGGTTCTACAAAATAAGGCATTGATTTATGAGAATAGCGTTTGAATCAGTGCATCACCCTACAAAGAGATTATGTTGATGAATGAATTCGATTTTTCCTACTATTTGGTTATTTTATTGAGTTATGTGTTGTCGAACTCTAAATCTATTTATATCCATATTTATATTATTTTAATCTACGTTTAATATGTAAGAGCAATGCCAGTGGTCGACAGGTTATTGAGGATGTCTCTGTAATCAGCAACTCGAGTTCCCGTATTATGTTTTCATCGATACCATCGAAAAACGTATTAGCTGCTTACTTCCACATATCTGCCGGTAAATTTGGAGATTTTCCTGAATGAATCGTTTCGAATTAATTGTCTAAAGAAGAATTTAATTGTCTCCGTTCTGAAAATAGAGAAATAAGAAAACAAATATATGATACACTATTGAAATTCGAAAAAAAGAAAACAAAAGAAGACAAAATAAACTGAATGACATAAAACAAAGGGTTATAAACTGCCATAGCCTGGTGCCATAATCAATTAATAACTGTGCTATTGTGCTCAATGTTGATTATTGTAAGAATCCAGTATTGGCGATTTAAAAGAAAATTAACTATTAAAAACACGTAAGTAATAAAATAACTAAAAAGACTGAAAAAGGAGAGTGTACATTGGAAAATCCGAGGTTATAAACGTCGCCCAGACAAAGTGTAGGCACATGTATATTTCTAAAGTACGAACATTGGTCATAGTGACATCATATAGGTCTTTAAATGGTTGACGAATAATAAAAAGAAGTCGCTTTGTTAAAGTAAAAATAGTTATTTAAGAGATAGATGCTCTAACTTACTCTTACTCATCTATCATATATATATAGGGAAAATATGTGTATGTATGTATGTATGTATGTATGTATGTATGTATGTATGTATGTATGTATGTATGTATGTATGTCTAAGGTTCCCCAAATATTCAACACACCCCAACAAGGATTATATTTCCTTGATCAGCATTAACTCGGACACACAATATATATAATAATAAGTAAAGAATACATACTTCTAAACGGTTAAACAGTTCCCTTTTTCTGTCAGACGGGGGTAAAATAACTTTGATTTTTCTTACAGACCATTATGTGCATTAGTGATTCGCCCAACCAATTCTCGGCACAGCACAGAACACTTTGAAGTTTATACTCTCCATCGACACTTAAGGTAAAGGAAAGCAACATACTTACAAACATATAACAGCTTTGCTCAACTTCAATTGTCCTTGCACCTTTACTATTATTTTCAAAACGAAAAAAGACATGTTTTTTATTTTTCCTCGTTAAACAAAAACGAAAGTATTATATTTGTTATGACACCTTTTTTACAATTTTCGTCACTCATAAAACAAACGCAGTTTCACTTATTTAAAAGAAATGTAAATACTAAATAAATAATAACTATGCCGGACTTTAATTGTTCATACCATTAATATTTTGACGTTTACTGTTGTACGTGTATAGATCATTCCTAACACACTAACCCTTACTGTTTTGAATTTAACTTGTAATGGTTATACAAAAAAATGTTGTAAAAATAACATATTAGTTTTTAAATAACAAACAAAAAATACATTAACCATTACTGTTTTGACTTTAACCCGTAATAATTTTACTTATTTTATTTTCACAAGAAAAATATGGCTGAACGTGAAAAACGCAGTTTTACTGATGCAAAAATATCATCTTAAGTTTTAAACAACAAACAAACAAAAAATAAACCGTAATCATCCTGGGATAATATTATTATCACAAAACCGCTGAGGTAAAAAACAAAACACTACCCTTCTGATTTGACTTCAACCCGTAGTGTTTTTACTTATTTAATTTTAGTAAAAAAATAAAATTTGTCTGTTTGTTTGTTGCTTCCATTTAACTTTCAGGGTGCTTATACAGTTTGCGAACCGGACTAATTTTTATATTATATGTTTTACGTTATATTTAATTATTACAGTATATTTAGTTGATTAAATTCTCAAGTGAAAGTGCAGATTAGTCAATAAATCATAACTTCTAAAAACTACAACTCAGTGATATTTTGACTTTGTAATGTTGTTCATATCCATTACACTAGTTTAATTATGTAAAAGTAACATTTCCCAAGTATATTTATGTTTTAATGGTACTACACCCCACAAGAAAAAGAAAGAGAACAAGGTAATGACTGGGAGAATGTTATGATCACAGAACCGCTGAGGTGAAAAACAAAAACACTAACCCTTAGTGTTTTGCTTTTCACCCGTAATGTTTTTACTTATTTAATTTTCACACGCAAAAAAGCTTATTGCTAATCGACGTACAGGGGTTTTTTTTCACAATTTTAGTACGAAAAAAAAATACTCGTTTATCAACTTTACTTTTTAAAACACTTCACGAATAGAAACGTTCGACGACCTAATTTGTTCTTAAATAGACGTACACCAGTTTGTTTGTTCACAATAATTATTTTACTTTTCTTAAATTGTACAACAAAATATATTCCGGTGCAAATACTGTAGAATCACAGTCTTGAGAAATATGCAAATTTTCAGTTTATTTCAATTAAGTTGGATAGAAAACAGTGATATTGTGTAGTAATTTGGAAAATTGCCACGTCATTTCTAGAATTCAACCGGAAATGACATCAGAGCGACGCATGGGGCAGAAATACAAAATAAATATACGCTAATTCTGATGAAACCACAGTGCAGAAAAACCAGTACCGTCCTGATACTGGATTCTTTCTGTCCGAGTACAGTTCTAGGAAAATTGAGGTTTACTCTCCCAGGCTTTACCTTCCTATCTTTTGTGTCATTTCTACAAATGATTTTTAAATCTATATAATTATACGCTAAGACATTTCATGTTCATTCTACGCTATCACCGTTCACACATATGTCAAATCTATATAATCATAGGCTGATACATTTTATGTTCTTACGTACACTATTTCTTTTCACACTTATATAAAATTTATATAAATAATACGCTGAGACATTTCATGTCCGTACGTTTGTTATCACCTTTCACACATATTAAAAATGTATCTAAGGATAGGCTAAGGCATTTCATGTTCGTACGTATGTTATAACTTTTCACATACGTTTAAAATCTGTGTAATAATATGCTAAGGCATTTCATGTTTGTATGCACTTTAACACACCTTTAAAATCTATATACTAATACGTTAAGGTATTTCCTGTTTGTTCGTACGCTATCAGCTTCTGATCAAGTAAGTGTAGTCAGGCAAGGGTTGCTTAATTACCATCCGCACCTATTCGGAACAAGAGTGTGCAGTGAGGCAATGGTTGTTCAATCACGTGCGGATAATTTGTTTTCAATAATTTATTTAATCGTTAAACAGAAGATATCCACTTGCCCGTGGTCACCCTATCTGGAATCAGAAATTGCAAACCGGTGTTAATTAAAACAAAAACTATACATTATATTGTAGCCTTGATTTTCTTCCACAAATAATTTATTCTCAATATTTCTTTAATGGTAATATTGAAGATATCCACTTGCCCATGGCCGTCCTTTCTGAAATCAGAAATTACAAACTGGTGTGAATCAAAATAAAAATGCTTACATTTAATTTTAGGCCGGATTTTTTTTCACAAATAATAATTAATTTTCAATAATTTGTTTAATGGTAAAATAGAAAATATGCACTTTTCCATGGCCGCCCAATCTGACATCAGAAATTGTAAACATGTGTTAATCAAAAAAAAAAAATAACACGTCATATTTTAGGCCGGATTTTTGTTTTCGCAAATCATAATTTGTTTTTTTATAATTTTATAATGGTAAAATAGAAAATATCCACTCGCCCTTAGCCGCCTTATCTGAAATCACGAATTTTAAACTGGTGTTAATCAAAAGATACATCCTACATTATATGTTAAGCCGCAATTTTTTTCCACAAATAATAATTTAGTTTCACTAATTTGTTTGATAGTTAAATAGAAAATTTCCACTTACCCATGGGCGCATTACTTGAAATCCGAAATTTTAAACCGGTGTTAATCCGAAAATAATCTCACATTATATTTTATTCTTCGAAATCTTCTAGAAATTACATAATTTCTCTTAAAATGTCAACCCATTTCTAGACCGGAAAGACGCTGATTCTAAATTTCATTTATCGTTTCTTCACGTTCTATTCGGAAATCAGAGGTATCGTCAAAAACTCGGAAAGGATGTTTTTAGTACGCTATTTGATGACATATTTTTAGTGCTCTGGAGGCCACCTAGATTTTACGTGGATGGTTTCAGCACCTCCTTGCAGGTTTCTTAAGTTATCTTTTTTCACTAGTCACTTAAAAGACAAGAGAGGTGGGACGAACATTTTCTTTTAGTAATGCTCTGGAGAGATCCTTGATTTTAAAAGTCCTCAATATCTCAGATAGATCAAGTGTGTTTGAACGCAGTGTTGCCCGCTCAATATCCAGAATAAGGCAAGTAGTAACCGAAAAGTGTGTATTACAGTGCTCAATATTTTAGATAGAGCACATGTGTTTAAATGCAGTGTTGCCCAGTATTTAAAAAATCCTTGTCCTTTTTTATAATGTTGTTGCTCGGGAGCCATAATCCAAAGAGCTCAATATCCTGGATAGAGCAGGTAGTACACTAAAAGTGCTCAATATCCTAGATAGAGCAGGTGTGTTTAAACGTAGCGTTGCCCGGGAGAAATAACGTATTTCTCTTTTGTTATCATGTGGTATATAAGACAAAGTACATGATGCTTGGCGGAAATCATAGTAGTAATAATACAGTATCATACCTGGTAAGTGGTATAAGTTAATCAATCAATGGATGGAGCAGGTATGTTTAAACACCGAATAGCCCTTGAAAAATTACATCATTGTTTTTTGTTTAACTATTTAATACAAGAAAATCTACTCGGCGTTGTCCGGGAGTCATGACAGTAACATAAAAGTAGTTCATATTGGAAGTGGTATATAGTAATCAAAAGTGCTCAATATTCTAGATAAAGCAGATGTGTTTAAACGCAGCATTGCTCGGTAGAAAAACCTTAGTTGTTTTTCGTTGTCATGCTGTATACTAGGCAAAAAACATATGTATCCTGGGAGTAAGAATAGTGATAATGCATTATAATATTTGGTAAGTGGTATAAGTTAGTCAATCAAAAATGTTCAATATCCTGGAAAGATAAGGCTGCTCAATTGCGAACTACACCTCTTCTGAACATATGTAGTGAAGCAAGGGTTGTTCAACTCCAAACCACACCTTTTCTTAACATGAGTCTGTAGTGAAGGAAGGGTTGATACAAATCCATCCACACCTCTTCTGAAAAAGAATTAATAGTGACGCAAGGGTTGCTCAATCCGAAACGCACCTCTTCGGCACATGAGTCTGTAGTAAAGGAGTAATTTTCAGAAGTTTAGGAAAGAGTCATTTTTTCATTCAATTTTTTGTATTCATTTTTCTCATAGATTTATTCATTTCATTTTTTTCATTCATTTCCCATTTATTTATTCGTTCATTTTTCATTTCATACACTTATTTTCATTCACTGATTGTCATTCATTATTGAATTTATTTTTTCATTATTTTAATTCATAAATTTTTATTTCAGTTTAAATTCGTTCATGATATTTCATTCATTCATTATTTTCATTCAATATTTCCTTATTTTCATTTATTTTTTATTCAACGTTTTATTCATTTTTCAATTTTTATTCATTATTTTAATTCATTTTTCATTAATTTTTTCATTCATGTTTTTTTAAATTTTTTCTTTCAATTTTTCTTTCAATTATTATCATTTAGTTTTTTATTCATTTTTTTTATTCCCTTTTTTCATTCACTTATTTTCATTGGTTTTTAATTAACTTTTTTCATCCATAATTTTTCATCCATTTTCATGAATTTATTAACATTCATTATTCACTATTTATTTGTTGCATTCATTTTTTGCATTCATTTTTTGCATTCCTTTTTTGCATTCATTTTTCATATTAAATAATCTCATAGATAAAGAAGGTAGTAACCCAAAAGTGCTTATAACAGTGCTCAATATTCTAGATAACGCGGGTGTGTTTAAACGCAGTGTTGACTGGGTAAATAAATTACTTGTATTTCTTAGAATGTTGTATACTCCCGATGGGGATGTCACAGTGGCTAAATGGTTAACTACGCGGACTCAGGACTTTGGTTGCCGGGCTTGAATCCAATTTATTCCAAGAAATATTTTCATGAAAAGCCAGACCTGACCTTGTGTCTAACCTCCTAGAGAGGAGGTAAATAAAATACACTCGGAAGCCATTATCAAAAGTGATTCATATCATGTATTTCCATATTATTGTGAAGTGGGGGTGGGTGAGAAATTAGTAATTTACCAAGAACATATGTTTTACTCGGCATTAAACGGTATCAATAGATATAAAATGTGAGTATTACATTTGTTAGCTGGTATATATTAACTTTCTTCGGACTATCGACTTTATCAACATTACGTATCTTCTTAGTATGTTGAAATTGAGGGGGCAGAAATTAGGAATAGACCAGGACCATTTGTGCTACTCGGCGTTGTCCAGGATCAAAAGTTGTAAGATTACAGTGTTACTTTTGGTAAGAGATATATCGTAAATGTCTTCAGACTATTGATTTTATCAACATTCACTTATTTTCTTAATATTTTCAAATTAAAATGAAGAGGATGAGAAATTAAAAATTGACCAGAGCCATTTGTTATACATGGCGATGTCCGGGGTAAACATGTTGTAAAATTACAGTATTACTGGTATATATTTAATCTCGCCGGAGACTATTGTCTTTTGAAACATCATTAACATTCATATTATTTTGAAATAGGGGTGGACAAGAAATTAGCAATTGACTGGGACTATTTGTTGTACTCGGAGTTGTCCGGAATCAATAAGCATTACTAACATTATTTATCTCCATATATTAATTTTAACGGTATTTTTAGCAGTTTTGTGAAAGCCTCCTTGCTAACATTACAGTATTATATTTATTACATGACGGGGTTTACAGAATCTTCTTATCTACTTAGCGTTATCGACAGCATTTCTCTTCACACTTTGATTTTAACCGTACTTTTGGCAGTGCTGGGAAGGACTCCTTACTAACACTACAGTAATATATTTGTGTAATTCAGAATCTTCTGTTCAACTCGGCATTGTCCAGGATCATTAAATGAACGATTAGCGTATTACTTTCAAAACAGATAGCCTCGTGAAATGAAGTGCATTATTATGTTTTTTCTACACATTCAAATAGTAGAGAAACAGCTAGGTTGAAAAGAAAGAGAGGGTTAAGAAGAAAGAAGGAGATACTGGGGAGGGTGAAAAAGAGAAAGATAGAGATACGACTAGAGAAACAGAGAAAGAAATAAAAATTTCAACATAATGATACTACACACACTATTGTATTTCTTCTATTTTGTTTTTTTATGGCGCTGGGCAACGCTGATTAGCCCTACTAGTATATATATATATATATATATATATATATATATATATATATATTGGAAGAATTTAAACCTTTAAAACAATATGTAAAACACGTTTAATTTCAAGTACTTCATGGCAAAATCCATTTGCTAGTAAGTAAAATAATCTCTTGTAATCAGTGTAGTATAGAAAAATAGGAAAAATTTATTTATGATTGTTAAGCTACACAACAACAAGGAATCGTAATTGTAATTAACGGGGATGAAACGCGGACGCCTCTATGTTGCTTAATTGGCACAAACATATGTTCCTACATTACTACTAAGCTTTACTCACGAATTTAGTACTGTAATTACTGAAAATATATACACAATATGTTATATCACCTTATTATATTATATGTACTAGCAAAATATACCTCCTTCGGTCGACTATTTTTGCTAGTTGTTTTTCTAATAATGTTAAAAAAAAACGTTTTAATAAAAAGATCCAAGTAAATATATCATTTTTGAGCGATTCGTAAAATAAATTTCAGAGAATGTGTTGTGTACACGTTATTAATCAAATAACGCGAACATGTTTTGTGTCCCTCTATCTCTCTTTTTCTTGAAATAGAACTTTCTGTGTGTTTTAACTAGAACATTATACTTAATAATAAATTGGCTGGTAAGACATATACAACAGTAACCCCCCTCAAAAAAGGAGGAGGTATTGCCTGGGAGAGTGGTATAATTACAACAGAACAGACACTACACAACCTCACGCCCGCCAAAAAAGTAAAGGAGAAGGAAATCCCTAAGAGGGTAGTATCATGACCACAGAACAAGTACTATACCCCCTCTCCCAAAAAAGAGGAGGTAATTCCTGGAAGGATGGTATACTAACAACAGAACAGGTACTACAAATTTCCCGCCTCAAAAAAGTTAAAAAGTAGATAATACCCGGGAGGGTAGTATCATGACCACAGAAAAAATACTACATCACCTTTCAAAAAAAGGAGAATGGAATGCCTGGGAGGATGGTATCATGACAAAAGAACAGATACTACACTACCTCAACACCTCCCAAACAAGGAAGACGTAATGCCTTGCAAGATAGTATCATGACTACAGAACAGATACTACACTACCTCCACACCTTTCAAAACGGAGGAGGTAATGCCTGTGAGGATGTTATCATGACAACATAACTAATACTAAACTACCTCCACGCCTCTCAAAGAAGGAGGAAGTTAAGTCTTGGGAAGATGGTAACATGACAATAAAACAGATACTACACTACGTCTACACCTCTCAAAAAAGGAAGAGGTAATGTCGGAAAGGATGGTAATATTACAACAGAACAGATACTATACTACGGCAACATATATGAAAAAGGAGGACGTAATACCTGGGAGGATTGTATCATGACAACAGAACAGATACAACACTACCTCCACTCTCTCAAGAAAGAAGGAGGTTATACCTGGGAAGATGGTGTCATGACAACAGATCAGATACAACACTACCTCCACACCTCTCATAAAAGGAAGACGTAATGCTTGGAGGGATGATATCACGAACAAAGAACAGATACTACATTACCCCACACCTCTTAAAAAAGGATGAGGTAATGCCTGGGAGGATGGTATAATGACAACAGAGCATATACTACATTGCATAATGCTCCTGAATTGAGCGTTTAAAGATAGTGAATTAGTCATAAATAGTATATACTATACTATTTCATAATAAGTACAATAGTCTTAAATAGTATAGTTTTTGGCTTCAGACAGACAGACAGGCAGACAGACAGACAGACAGACAGATACATAATCTTTATTATTAATAGATATACAAATGATTTGATAAATAGTATATGTGTGTAGTTATTATTTTTAGCGATAATATATGTCTTAAAGCTAATAGTAATTGCACTTCGTAACTGTATGAAAGCGATTTAACTCCATTAGATACATTATGTCGCCCCTTATTTTTAGAGACGTATATATTTACACACACACACACACACACACACACACACACACACACACACACACACATATATATATATGTATATATATATATAATTATATTAATTTATTGATGAAATTGTTATCCACAGACACGTATTTCGCCGTTACTGCGGCTCATCAGTGTGGTCGACTATACAATAATAACAAATTAGACATTTATAAGCGATAAAACGTATTTAAGACATTTTCTACATGTGATAATGACCATTAATATTAGACAAATTCTCGTCGTTAAAATGTTTATTATGGGGTATTTCTTATAGATTTCAATATGCCTGTTCGAGGTTGGGATGATCCCGGGCTCAGCCTCATTAGAGTGACAGCTGAGGGTGAACACTGATAGGTAGACATTTTAAAATCAGTGTAGTTTCAGAAAATAGTATATATCAATAAATATTGTTTATCCTTTAAACTAAACTGTCGTGCTTGTTTTGCTTATGTTTCCTTGTTCTTTTTTCCCCTTCATTTTGTGTGTGTGTGTGGGGAGGGGGGGGGTTCTGATCAATAAAATGCAGTCGGGACAAATTGCAAAAAAAAAGACGAGACGGTGGCTGAGTTAGGAAACGTCAGTTGAACGGGCGTCGTCAGATCTCTAGACCGCTAGTGCGAAAGATAACGTCAAAATAAAAACGCCATCACATGACTAAATATTTGCTAAGCGATAAAAAGGGAGATAACTGACATATGATTTCTCTTTTGTTTTCATATTTATTTATATAAGATTTTCCGTTTTTTTATTCATTTATACTTCAATTATCCATTTGATTAAGAAGTCATGGAATTCTCTTCTTCATTCTTCTTTTTACCCTCTTTTCATTTTTGTACTACCTTTTTCTTTCATTTGGACAATTTACTTATGTATAGTATTTTATCACTCATCATTTTGTTTACCATGTATATATATATATATATATATATATATATATATATATACTAGTATACAATTTTTGTCAAAAATAACAGAAAAAGTATGCTTTGTAAGTGTTCGCACTTGATATTTATCTATATAGATATATTACTACAATACTTATATAAAATCATAGAATAACGTTAGTAATTTAATTTTTCATATATAAATTATTATTATCATTATTTCATAATAGTCTCAACTTTTGGAGGCTTTTAGTTAGATTTTGTTTTCTTTTTGAACATCAAGCCAATTCTCTTGATTTTAGACATTCAGGTTGTACATTAACACATTGGACGTTCCTAACAGGCAATCTGTTTTAGAAAGGAAATTGCCCCGGCAATCTGTTTTAGCCATTTATACAAGCAGTATATCGAATGATAGCTACTGCTCTCGCATTGCTAGCATATATTGTATTTCGACTGTGGAAGTGTGATTTAATAATAACCCTTACTTTTCTGTTGTACTCAGCGGTGCCCTGGTGTTTAGTTTCCTTTGTGTTAGATCTTATCTGCCTCCAACATTCTCAAGTATTTGTAGCCCCGCTCACTGTAATCATTCTTTATCAGATCTGTTTTGAGTTCAAGGATATCTGAGTGGACAAGTTTTCCTCTTTTAATTAAAAGAATAGGATATTTGGTGATGCCATTTGTACGTCGTCACTAAAGAATCTAACTGTATCCATCACGGCAGAAAAAGAGTCTAGCTCTGGCATCACCATTGCTGCAATTATTTGCCAATGTTTACATGAACTAGTTCGAGGAAATGGCGTTAGGATTAACACCACTAAAGCCAACAATGTGACTACTATATGTGGATGACACATTCATACTCTGGCCTCACCATGAAGATGTTCAGACATATTAACTATATCCGTCGATCTATACAGTTCACGATGGAAAATTACCATAGTAACAAATTATCCTTCCTAGATGTGCTGATAACTCGCACTGATCAAGGGTGTAGGTAATCAGTATATCTAAAGACTACTTTCACTTGACAGTATCTGAATATCAACCATATAATGTAAAGAAAAGAATATTTCGCTGCCTACTACATTGAGTAAAGACAATGCAGTAACAGCAATGTATATCAAGATGAGATGGACAGCTTGAGAGAACCCCTCCACCAAAACAACTATCCAGAGAGCATTTCATCAGCTCTAAGAAATCAAGACCGAACACCAAAGGACACCATTCGAAAACTTTGCATAGTTTGTATACAATATATGAAGGGCTTGTCGGAAAGAAAATCAAAAAAATATGTAATCTATATAACATCAAGAAAATATTCATGAGTGACTCAACACTCCGAAAGAATCTTGTGAGAGTCAAACCTCCTACAAGAAAAAAGTGTGACTAAAAACTGTGTGTATGCGATCCCATGTAAATGTGGGAAAATATAACAAAGTGAGATATGTCGCTGACTAAAAGTAAGTCATGAAGAACGCCGGAAAGCCGTAATACGTAGAGATATCTAAAAATCGAGTACGGCTGACCACATATGGAAGAGAAAAGGGAAACCATCTACCCTTATGGGACGGAGTAAAAGTATAGATTAAATACAACGGTGGAAAGTAAGACGACTGAAAGAAGCAGCCCATAAGTTAGGCAACAATGACCTCCTAAGTAGGCCTAGTATAGAGTCATTACAATATGAGAATCATTAATTATCAATCATAGATAAGGTTAAGATATGTATGTATATATATATATATATATATATATATATATATATATACATATCTATATATATATATATACATATCTATATATATGTCAATATATATGCATGTATAATATATATATACACATGTATAATATATATATATATATATATATATATATACATGTATAAAATGTACATATGTATGTGTGTGTGTGTGTGTATGGGACTAAAGCGAACGCTTACAGATTCAAGGTGTCTCTGTGAACCGGGTTCTCGCCCTCTGACTATCCGATATTAATATTTCCCTGCGCTAATGATAAGCATAAGCTTGAAACGACGTCATATGTATGTAAGATATTAAAAATATAATTTATATATATATATATATATATATATATATATATATATATATACATATATATGCATGCAGTGATATGTAGTAGAAAATGTACATAGATCGTGATGAGTAGTAAGACTACACATTAAAAACAAGAATAGGCTACCAATTCATACTTGAAGTGTCCGCAGCCAATATAGTACTAAGTAAATTTTAGTTCTAAGTGATAGGCATCTGAATGTTGACAGCGCAATCATCGGTGCGGGCGATACGAAGAATTGCGAATTAACGAAAGCATGCTATCCCCGTAGATAAAAGACAGGGTTCGGTTCTGAAATTCTGTCCTAATTCCTGAGTTCGGCAGAAATGTTCCCGAGTTTTAAAAGATACACCTGAAGAAAGTCGGAGGTTACAGCGGCCGAAGCGTTGTGATGATAAGACTAAGATGAGAACAGTAGTCATAATTATCAAAACTATAGAAATTATCAATCGTCATCTACAAAATTCAAAATCATGTATAATGAAATGTCTGGATCACCGGCTATTTAGGTGAGATATTTAAATATTAATTACTATCAAGCCAGCGGAAATCAATTATAATTTACCTTGTCAATATATTTGATACAGGCATTGCTACGTCATTTGGTCAAATATGAGTAAAAAATAGTTCGAACGAACCATCCGTCAAGCTGACTGCGACTCTCAACGCTTTATCTAGTATATAATATAACATCCTAATATATATATATATATATATATATATATATATATATATATATATATATATATATATATATATCTATATATATATAATATATATATATATATAGAAAGATAGATTGAAAGAGAGAGAGAGAGAGAGATAGAAGAGGGTAGTGCAGTATCAGCGCAGTTCAAACGAGAGACGAGTATATATGTAAAGGAGTAAGGCTACCAACATATTTTTATTCATTTCATAATTTTATAATCTTATAACGCGTTTCGAGCATGGTGCGCTCTCATCAGATATGTGTATCCATTTGAAGAAATGTCATTCGAAAGAGTGTCGTTTCATTTTTCTCTCTCTCTCTCTTTATATATATATATATATATATATATATATTAAAATGTTAAAATTTATTTTAATACACATAGACGACGTCGTGTCGGGTTATCTACCCTCATTAGTACAGGAGTTATGGCTGCAAGCGATCGTATGGTCTCGAACGCAGTTTTTAGATTCAGCCTAGAATAACGAGCATATATATATATATATATATATATATATATATATATATATATATATATATATATATATATATGTGTGTGTGTGTGTGTGTCTGTCTGTATAAATATATATATATATATATATATATATATATATATATATATATATATATATATATATATATAAATTAATGTGAAGATGAAAATTGTGAAAAATCCAATATCTATTAAGTCATCAGCTGTACAAAACAAGGTATTTTGAATTAAAGAAATGTCATTATTCAGTTCTTAAATCATGGGTTTTTAAAGAATGACATCTCATCGTAAAAGGAGAGTAGACATATTAGTTTGTAAAGGAAAAATTACCAAAATGTCAATATTTTAATGGATATAAAAATAAAATAATATAAAGTTTCATAAGAAAATGTAGAAAATATAGGCAAAACGTCACCGTTAAAGGTAACAAAAAAGTGTGTAGAAGCAGATGCGAGGTACAGTAAAATCCAGTCCTTCCATTCTAAATTTTCAAAATCAAGTCCTGATATCCTAAATTTAAACACACCGAAACTATTTCTAACTGGTCGGATCGTCTGAGCAATTTAATGGTATCGATCTATCCCCAACTCTAAAGGATGTTTTACAACTTCAGATGGCAATATAATTTCCTTAGTCAGGACTGGATGTAACTTACTTACAATCTGCTTCTGTGAAAAAGGTTTCTACAGCCCAATCCAAATCATCAGCGACTCAGGAAATTTAAGCAAATCGATTTGTTCTTATTTTGTGAGTCGCTGATATTTGAATTTGGGCCCTAACGACCGTTTTAACGGGAAAAAAGGTAAGGCTATCTCAATGAAACCATGATATATCTCTGACGTATGTAATGTATAGTTTTTAGATAAAAAATGTATATATATATATATATATATATATATATATATATATACGATGGTCAGAATAGATATCAACTATGAAAGTGCATGAGCCGTACAAAGTTAAACGTATAAAGAAATATATGCGTCGTGTTTATTCATTTATCTCTGACAAAACCTGTATACGACGAAAATCATAAAAGGTACTATGTTATTCATTATTTAAAACAGTTTCTTGTTTCTACATGGATTACAATTGAGCCTAGCTCAAAGTTAATCTTTTTCAAAATTCGCACACGATCAATTTTGCGACACAGCCATGTCTCTTTGTCTACTGCCCCTATCTCTCTCTTTACTTCTTTCTCTAATCTCTCTTTATTTATTTTGTCAATGTATACCTGTACAAGATACACAATAAACAAGTTGCAGTCATATCAAATCAGACCTAATGTGTCTACGTAAACACAAACAAACATCGGGGATTGTATAAGTACCTACATTCTGTTGCCGGAGGAGTGGAGCGTGATTGTTTTCACCATATTGTGGTTTAGTTGTCGATTCCATCTCTCCTGACTGTTGTGTGTTTTTCGTAACGATATCAGTCGACGAAGGTGTCTTTGTAAATTACGTTATTTGATGAAAATAATCTGAAAATAAGCAGGTAATATTAAAAGCACTATTTAAAACCCTTGTATTCACTGAGTGGGAAATTACAACTATTCACAGAACTTAAAATGAACTCTCGTTATTTCATTAATGAAAGAAAGATGTGGAATTCTTTCTAAACTTTGATTCGCTTTTGTTTGCCTACTCGGCAGATTATCAATATTGTTCGTGTAATTTCATACCGAACTACAATGCCTATAATAAACTATTAATTGGATACGCTTCATTGAACATGAATTGCTATGTTATCTTATAGCTTGGTTATGGTAATTTCTTAAAAACAAGAAAAGGAACTTACTTTACACTACTTTAATTCCTTTCTTTTATTATTCAAAATTACCGAGGGGTCTGCGTTTAATCACGTCTTCTTATCTGCCCCCGGGGTTTCGCCTTTGAACTGTCATATAATTCCTTGACTTTTTCGCTCAGTAACACTCATGTCATCTATGCATTTCTTTTCTTTTGTCCCTTTCTGTATGTATTTCCTCTTTACTTTTCTCTCTTCATTTTATTTTCACCTTTCTTTTTGTTGGTCACTTTTTGTTTATTTCCTCTCTCACATTATTAATGCTTTTATTTTCTATTTTTCTTTCCTTTTCCTTTAATTCCATATCATGTTTTTTTCTTTCCTTGGTTTTATCTTTTTATATTATCTTTTTTCTTTCATCATTTCATTCTTTCTGTGTTTTTTTTCCTTTTCTTCATCCTGATATCAAGTTGAATGACCGATCTGATGATAACTTCTTAGGTTTGCCGAACCACCTAAGGATGTTCTTAGTTATTCATGAACATTTTGATGGATAACATTGAGAGAGAGAGAGAGAGAGAGAAAGAGAGAGAGAGAGAGAAAATGTTGAGAAAAAAAGATGCGAGACGAATAGAGAAAAACGGACTCGCAAAAGGCAGTGGAATAATAATTCGGAAGAGTGTCGAAAAGGTTCAGCAAACGATGCTTCCATAAAAAAAAATAATGTACGGTTGGTGTAGATAATCGCAATTTGACAAAATGCAGACATAAGTAAAGATAAGATAGAAAAATGACCCACTTCCAGAGCTTAGCTATAAAATTACAACGTAATTCAGTACTGTTTATTGCGCATTATTCCGTATTATTAATAGTTTAACATTCTATAATAGTTTCTATTCCGAAAATAGCTTATTTTTGTAATACACGAGTTTTAAAGTAGTGCTCCTTTGTCACGTGGATGGTCGTCACGTGGGTGCGTTATAGTCATCACGGCATCGGATGAGATCTGGTCCGTGGTCGTCGTCGTTTTCTGTGTCTTGTCCAAAATCAATAAGTGTTCCAGTCCGGAGACATGGCCTGAGCATGCCACAGACTCGCTGGAATGTTTGTCAAGCTAGTCATACGAATGCTCATGGCCTCTACCGAACTCCAAATGAAGTAACAGTCTGTGTTATTAAAAATGAATAACTGTTATTCGGTGAGTTTTGTATCGGTTGCATTTTGTATCTTCAAAGTTATTAACCAACAACGAGTTTAAATTAATCTCAAATTGTTTAGTAGTTCATACACTTTTGGGTCTCTTCTTAATAGAAAATCAATGACCATCTTAACTTAATGCTCTTTTCTCTGTTATACACCTTTTCTGCTGGCTAGCCCGACACTCGTAACTCTAAACTCCGGTGATTTGTACAGACATTATTGTTTGTGCTAAATTATCTCAACTGAAAATCTCCATATATTTCGGTATGGAGCGACCATTGGAATTTGACATTACATTTTTCTAGAAAAAATCATGTATCTTCTAGATTTCTGGATCGCCTTTTTCAAAAATCGTTTTGAAAAACGGTATAGGGTATATCTGTTAATACCAACCCACCACTAAACCTTGCATATCAGCGCCCATTCAGGTATATTATTTCCTTTACACCCTGATCAAAAGTACACGGAATGTTTCGAACATAGGGAAAGCATAATCACGAATATATTGCAGAACTCATTCGTGACATTTAAACAGTAGGCTAGTTCGCATTGCTTTTGTAAAAAAATAATAACAGTCACAATGTGGTGGATGAACACAATTAAGAAGGACAATTGTTCATTTAGTTTGTTTGTGTGGGTGTTTGTTGTTGGCTCTTTGTGTGTTTGTTTGTTTAGCTTTCCTCGTGTATTGGAGCTATCGGTTGTCATGCCGAGAGTTGACCGTGTTAAAAGAAGATATGCCGAACTAGATGCTATGAGATGAATCGAGAATTTTATAAAACGACAAAAAATTAAGAAATACCGCAAGACGTGAGTAACATTGGCAAATAGGTGTGATGATCGGAGGCCGGATAAGGCGATGTTTAGGTGGGAAGAGAAAGCGTGGAGGGAGGGAAAGAAAAAGAGGGTCAGTTGGTGAAGATTAGGTAAAGAGATTAGGATGCAGAGTGGCTGAGAAAAATAGAAAAAGGATATGGAGGAGGAGGAACAAGAGGAGAGGAAAAAGGAGAGATGTAGGGGCAGGTGGAAAGAAGGAGTAAATAAAAAGTGGTGGAGAGGATGATGGAATGAGGGAAGAAGAAGGATAGAGGAAGAAATAAAATATTGAAGAGGCGTAGATGGGGAGGATATTAGGAAAACAACAGAAGGAAAGGAAACATATTTAGTATAAAAGGGGTAAAGATTAAGGAAAAAACGAGTAAATCAAAGAGGAGGGATACAATGAAGGAGATGAAAAATAGAAAGAAGAAACTGAAGGGAGAGGAATAGTACTACTTCCTAATAATAATAAGAAGGAGAAGAAGAAAGCAATGGAAACATGGAGATTGAAACTTACAGCTGGAAGACAACACATGACAAAACTAATGATACATAGAGGCATTTTCCAAGAAGACTCTTTATCACCACTACTGTTTATCATAGCCATGATGTTACTCAGTTACATGCGCAGGAAGTAGACAAAAGAAGAAACCACTCCATGTATATGAACGACCTAAATCTACTTGCAGTAAAAACATTAAACTATAAAAGCGGATAAAGATTACCAGAATCTTCAGCCAGGATATTCGAATGGAATTTGGAATAGAAAATTGTGCACTATTAAAGATGATAATGTAAAACCTCGAGACAGTATAGGGCATATAACTACCTAGAGAATTATATGAAGAGCCTTACCAAAGATGACAACTATAAATATCTGGGGATTCTAGAAGAAGACGCCATCAAATAAACAGAAATAAAAGAACAGATTATAAAAGAGTATACATGAGAAGAACAAAAAAGATCTTAGAAACCAAATTATATAGTAGACACATGATAAAAGAAAAGTCAGTTTCACTATTAAGACATTCTGGGCCCTTCATACGTTGGGTAAAAGAAGAACTTAAGCACATTGACCACAGTACGAGAAAATTAATGACAATGTACAATTCACTACACATACGTAAAAAGTACAGAAGGTGGAAGAGGACTTGTAAGTATATAAGACTGTGTGGATGACACAAAGCAGAAATAGAAAAATAGAAGCAGCTACATCGACACTTTATCAGACTGACCAGAGAAGAGACACACAAAATCAACTAGACATGGTTACGAAGAGGATACTTTGAACACAGAAACGGAGTCACTACTGACAGCTGCACAGAACAACGCGATCAGAACAAATTATAGCAAAGCCAAAATCGACAAAACCCCGGAAAACTGTAAATGTACACTGTTGACAATAAGACGAAACGATAAATCACATAATAAACTAGCCCAAACATAATCCTAAAACCGTCACGACTGCATGGGAAAAGCTGTCCACTGGGAACTATGCAAATTTATGCAATTTGAATATGCAAACAAATGGTGTAGACGAAATCCGGAGACTACACGGAAAAATTAAAATCCCAAAATACTCTGGGGCATGGGCATATAAACTGACAAACCTATCCAAGCGAGGAGACCACACATAATAATAGACAGTAAAAACACCTGGCTAACCGTAGATTTCGCCGTCCCAGCAGCCCAAAGAGTGAAGCTCCAGGAGGCAGAAAAACAAAGCACATACACATAACTCGCCAGAGAACTAAATAGAACATTGAACATGAAGAAAATCACTATGATTCCAATACTTGTAATGCACAAGGAAAAGTTTTCAAAATAACTGGAAAAAGACTAGGAGAAATTGTAATCAAAGGAAAAACTGAGACAAAACAGCGCATTGCAATGATTAACTGATCTCCTACGAAACGTCCTGGAATGCCTGAACAAATCCACGTAACCAATGAACGCTAACCAGTCTCAGGCAAGTTAGAAGAGAAATAAAATAAAAACATTTTAAGAACTCCACACAAACCTAATGGAACTAAAACTAACAGAAACCCCATAAATTGACAACCTTCCAACAAAAAACACAGACACACGTGATGGCACATACTGCATCAAATGTTAATGACGGGTTAAGGAAGATCAAAAGACTGAGGCGGGAAAGTACTAACCAGACCTCCACTGGAAGTGTTAAGAGTGTACTGGGATTGATGGAGTTTTTTTCCACTTACATTCACGAGAGGACCAATATGCAGTTGCAGCAAGAAATCAATGGTAAGCGACAGTTGCCGTAACGCAAAGTGACTTGCAACGTTTATCGAAAAAAGGGTGGAGAATGCTGTAAACATGGGGGGACTTGTCATTTTAACTCCAAGAGAGCATCACTGGTTATTGTAGAACTAGCAGTGAATAAAATAATAATAATTGTTCTCTTCAACGAATCATATATAATCTAAAATAGACAAAACTCAGAAAAACAGTAAATGCAAACCATGTGAACAAAGCGACAAAACGGTAAATAAGTATGTACAGCAAATATTAAATAATACAAGTACAGACACGACTGTGGAGGGAAGGCAGTACACTGGGAACTATGCAAACGACTGCATTTTTATATTGCAGACAAATCGTATAGACACAAACCGGGGACACTAGTACAAAACTAAAATCCTAAACTTATCTCGGAGATGGATGTCTGAACAGATAAACCCATCAAAACAAGGCGACCGGATGTTTTCAAGTAAGAAAAAACTGCTAAGTCGCAGATTTTGCTGTTCCACCAACCTACATTAAATCAAGGTAACAGAAAAACGGAGCAAATACACGGAACCTGTCAGCGAAATGAAGAGGGTATGGAACAATTAGAAAGTCAGTAATCGTAGGAGCCCTAGTAACAATCTCGGAAAAAATAGAAAAATGACTAGGCGAAATTGGAATCACAGGGAAGACTGGGCGATACAACGAACGAAAATGATAGAAAACCGCTTAAATTTTAAGGAAAATGCTCTAATGCGGAAATCAACTCACATAAAGTGTTAACATTAACTAGTTACATGGAAGTTGCAATTGCAATAAAACAAAAAATAGAAATAACACCATCACATCAACCGTAGAGAACTGAAATTGCAATAAATTTTGTAGACTGCAAATCCCCAAAACTGCCAATCCTCCAAAAAAACACACACAATGTAACAACACTAGTCTCATTGGATATCACACAAAATATCGTGAAGAGTCAAGGATAAATTGAGTACTGAAAGTACTGGGGCCTTGGGGAGGCTTATGACCACATAAATATCAGAGTATAACAATGATCGTTGCCAGCGAGAAACCAAGGGTAAGCAACTGTTGCGATAAATTATTTGCAATGGTTATCGAAAGAGGTGGAAAGTACTGAAAGTCTGAGGAGACTTTTTGTCACTAAAACTTCATGGAACAACAGCAGTTATTGTCAGTTAGAAATCACTGATTATGATCGGTGTCACTACCTGCGTTCTTGAATAAATGTAAATTATATTTTTAATTAGTACAATAGTGTTGTCAGTCTAGGCAATGGTGTGGCATTAGCTAGGTAATGTTTCGGTCGAATGGGAGCTGATAAAAACACGAAACACGATGCACAGTGATGGAAACACAGAAAAATTAGGTATAAAACTGCAGAAAGTGTTATTTCTGGAACGGAGCCACGAGAAAAAAGTTGATGAGAAGAGACAGACGTGTTATTGAGAAGTGAGAGGATGTTATGCGGAGTGTGCATGAAAAGAAAACAGTTCCTCGACCAATATGTGTAGAGAAAGATTGTATTACGGTATACATTTTTGAGGCCTTTTTTCAAGTGGAGATCTCCCCGTTTTCAGCTGACCTCTCGTCTCAAGGGGATCGGAATAGAGAGGAATGAGTTAAAAGAAGAAGCCTGCTGAACTCTCCGTTCATCTGCGTGCGCTTTCCATATCTCTTAATAGTAGATTCAATAGGAAAACTATATAATCGCGATCATATCCCCCACTCTTTAATGGAGAAAATATCTATATCCCAAAAATATTTATTTGCATTACCAAATTTTTTTATTTCCGTTATTGTTTCTACATTTTCTTTTTCGCTTACATTCATATTCTGAATAACGTGTCCACGAAAAAGTTATGAATAATTTCCATCGTGCTCTCCAATACCGTTGAATGCGAGTTTTCCCAGTTTTCCCTGATTTCAGGATGTAGCATGTAGTCAATTTCTGAACCAGTGTTTCTTTCGTACGCATTTGTAATATGTGCGTTTGCCTCACATTCTAGCTGTTCTTGCGAATCTTGCTATGTGACAACTTTACTATTATCCTGAAATCTTCAAACTCTGCGTCATTCAAAGCTTCTAGGGCAACATTAGCCTCAACTTCTTTTTCAAAATGCGCAAATCCATACTTTCTTACGATATCGCATTCAAGCACTTCACATATTTTCCAAACGTTTCCTAGAAGTTATATTATCGACAGTATTCTTGCAAATTGCCAACAAATATTTTGGTCGTAGATATTTTCTTGAATTGGCGCGTTCGTTGAGGTATGGAATAGCTCGCACGGTCGCTGTTAGCTAGGTATAAGTATTTCTTTATGTAAGGATAAATTATCTGTTGGTCGACAAGGTCATTCTGGACTTCTTGTTCATGCAGGGTCACGCTTCCGTCGTGTTTCTCGTGTGTGACTTGCGCGAGCCTCATAACTGCTGCCATTCTGCTCAGCTCCGTTTTTTGGTGCTCTTCTTATCTCTTTGCGCCTGGGTGGAGAGGCTATGTTTATTCTCGATGCGGCTAAGTCGTTTCACGTTAATATATACACATCATCCTTAAGTAGCCTGTTAACCATTCTAACTTCCACTATTCCCAAAATAAATTCAGACTCTATATCTAATCAGTGAATGGGTGTTTTACGGGATCACTTCCTATTCCTTTAATGTTAATTTGACTGTAGATTGCTGAGTTGGTTCCCTTCGAAAATCGACTTTTGTGTACCAAGGGCTGAAACGCTCGTGTATATTTTAGTATTTTGACCTTCGACGATGTTCTACACTCATTCACCTTTGATATAGTTTTTTATCAATACGAAGCGTTTGTAAATGTTTCGCTGTTCTTTTATCGAGACTTCTGCCTATGACATCGTTTTGTCTTTCATATCGCCGTTAGGTTTAAATTTGTGGTCATTAAAGATGTGCCCTGCTTTCCCACAGTAAAGGCATGCGATTAATGGTTTCTCATTTTCTTTAGGCAAATAATTCAAATTATTTTCTTCAACTGCTGTCTTATTATTTTATTTTAAAAGCCGCACGTGGTTTGGCCCGTGAATTAGGATAATCTATCATACCCCGTTATAGTTTTCTCTTATCGGTTTACGCGTTTTTTTCAAGTGTGGAAATAAAGTAAATCTCCCAGTCGTCCACTTGCCTCTCGTCTCAAAGGAAGGAGAATAAAGAAGGGGAGGAATGAGAGAAAGAGGGAAGCATGCTGTAGTCTTTGTTCATCCGCCTTCTCCTACCTCTTCTATTAGTAGAAGTGGCAAATGGAAAAACTAAACAATCTGGAGCCTAACATCTGTGTGAGTAAATAATGGTATGATATGTTGAAAAACGGAGAAGCATTAGCAGCATCCAGCACTTGACTAAAAGTCGTTATCAGCAACATCGCAATGAGTAACAGGTAGTGCGAGAAAATGAAATACTTTGCGATGATAGTCGAAATAAGCAGATATTGCCGGAAATTTGAGGTGGTATTTGTCACTCAGAGTCCAGGGGGCACCCCATGTTTGTACAAATGAGCAA
>OY744521.1:184367244-184467244 GCA_963556195.1 Sepiola atlantica | reverse complement strand
GATTGAATCGTTTTTGCTATTTGTTTGTTTATTTGCGTATCTGTTTCTTTGGTTAACATATATCCACGAGTGCAGAAGAGAATAACGGACTATTATTTATTTTGTGAAATTTTAATGGGGCGAGCCTTAAAAATGATAAACATTCAGCTCTTATTATCTTCGTTAGAGATTTGGACGATGTATCGTTAAAGTAATTTTATTAAAAATCAGTATTTTCATTTTTAAGAATCATCTGTATGTTAAAGTTTCTGTATTGATGGAAGAAAGTGAGGCGTATTTAATTAGATGATCTCGGCTTACACCACCTGGATCCAGCGGCAAAATGAAACGAAGCCGACGATCTTGATTTCGTCTAGGAAAGATAGATGCATTAACATTTATAGACAATGAATAGCAAATAAGAATTCGAATGTAATCTAAAACATTACAGGTGTTCAAGTCGAAAATACCGTACGCGCAGAATAATTATTTTCTTACTCTCAATTCATATTCCATTTATTTCTATTTATTGATTGATGCACTATATATTGTGTTGTTTATCTATCGGGCAATTTCTGATGAAGAGTCTCTTCGCTTTCGTCCTGGTGGAGGCTGATACTTTGTCATCCCCGGTTGAGGAAGTTGTTCAGTCGTTGTTTTTATCTCTGATTCTTAAACGAATAATAAACCACAACGGTCTGTTAGTAAACACATACTCATTAGCAAGTACGCTCGCCATGCTCAGAGATGTATGTGTATCCCTGTGGACTCTTAGTCCCAGCCCTGAACCCCATAATACAATTTATATTTTTACTTTTTTTGTATATTTCTATCATTTTTAATCAAATCAAATAAAATAGAGTAAAACTTCGGTTTTTCTGGTTATGTATGTCCGGCACGAACGCAGACCCCCACAATATTATTGTAAATTATTAAATAATAAACATTAATATAAAATCAATACCATCATTGGATTCCTCTTAAAATCTTCCTGGTGAAATGTTTTTCTTTTTAAAAAGAAGCTTTTTTCTTCAATTGTATTACCGAAGAGATGGACAAATTGATAACAAATTTCTATAATTTTAATTTTGTAAGTTATGCAAAATAAAATAAAACCTAGTTTCCCTTGATTGTTAGATATCCGACACGAGCGCACAACATTATTGAAAAATACCTTAATACAAAATGAATACACTATCGGATTCTTGATGATATTTTCCGTTGTATTGTATCTTCTTATAGGGTTTTCATGGAAATTGTGTCTGTCACTTCCCTCGACAGAAAGAAAGAACCACCAAAAATATAGTATAGATGTTCACATAGTATACAAGTATATATTCTTCGTCCCAGAGAGAGAGAGAGAGACAGAGCGAGAGAGAGAGAGAGACAGAGCGAAAGAGAGAGAGAGAGACAGAGCGAGAGAGAGAGAGAGAGAGAGACAGAGATGTTAAAACGGAGGCATTTATTCCGTCCCATATTATGATGCCCGACGTCGCTAAAATCTCCGTCGGCTATGATTTCTGTTACTGTCTATTGTCGTCTCTCTTATCTTATAAAACTTCTCTGAAGTTTTTTTTTCAAGTACAGACATACATGACGTGTTAGTTGAAGATCTAAAAGGGTATTATTAAGTAAATTTCCGGTACGTGTGTCTCAAATATGAATCCAACTAGGTTTGCCTCACAGCTTCATCAGATTGTGAAACACGAGTATTTTTTTTTCGGGGTGAGTAGATTATTGGATCTTATCAGCTAGAATCTCATTGGATGTTTGCTCCACTTTTTAAACTTTGAGTAGTGGTAGCAAAACAATAGCACCTTCTTTTGTGTAACAGTCCATGGTTGGGTTTTAAAGCCTCTTATGTTTATTCTATTGGTTGCTGTATTTGATGGAGATAGGGGCCAGAACCTTTTGTCTCAAGGACTGATGACTGACCCTTGTTGACCTCTGTATTGGCTGGAGCACCATTTCCAGAGGCAGGAAGTTTTACACCATTGCTCACATCTTCCCGCCTAGTGTATGAACGGGTTGATGGGCCCTTTTTATCCTGGGTGCCGGTTTGCCAGTATTTAATTTTGTTTTTATTCATATATGTTTTATTATTCATTTCCTCATTGTTAACGGCTTCTAATTCTTTATTCGAAGCTACCTTCTATTAATAGAGGGGGTGTCCCCTTCCGCAATTCGGGAGACGTGATGGATGGCTTGAGGAGACAGCACACCATTTTTTATGAATATTCGGTCAGGGTTTACTTCAAGTAAAAAGTATCCTCATGTCAGAGTCTCTGACAAATCCCTGTACAGAGAGACCGAAGACACCCGAGGGTGGTGTCTACTAGGCATTGAAGTCCTCCCCTTAGGCATTGAAGTCCTCCCCGTAGGCATTGAAGTCCTCCCCGTAGGCAGTCAAGTCCTCCCCTTAGGCAGTCAAGTCGCTGAGTAAAAAATACTGTAAGATAAAAAAGCAAAATCTCATTTCAACATTAAAAAGCATATTTTATTATTTATTTTTTGTATTTTATTATGTTCTAGTATTCCCTTTTTAAGGCTGTTTCAAGGCAGTGTTAATTTTAAGTCATACATTAAAGCATAACATGATTTAAACACTGTATCATTTACATGCTAATATTTTGGAGGTACCAAGCAAATATACAAATCAATAAAAATGTTAAAAAAAGTTACCAATTCTACTAAAAATGAAACAAAACCACAAGAATAAATTCATTTCCAATTACCTTAGTAAGAATCATCAACTTATTCCACATCACAGTGCATATTATCTTAATTACAGGAAATAAGAATTAAGGTACACAAAGATACACCTATTGTTTTCGAAAAAAATCTTGTTCATACACGTGGGCATTATTCTAGATAACTTTCATTCAAGGGAAGTAAATTTTGCTTTTAAATTCAATTGGTATTAAGAAATAACCATTTATATAGCAATAAACATATTTATATGATTTATTACATTTAAAATTCATTTCAATGTAGATACTTATATATATACACCCACACACTAACTCATATACATATTATCGTACACTACAATTAGGTTTTTATTCATAAATGCATGTACACACATTTAAAAGATACACGTATATGCACACATTAATATATATATATATACATATATAAATATAAATATATACATCTATATATATATATATCAATATGAACATATACACATGAATATACACAGAATTACCTTATATATACACACACATATATACACACACACATATATATATATATATATATATATGCATATTATTTATTTATGTCGAGCTAAGTGTATATATAAAACTACACCCTCTCAGACGTGCATACAAATAAACAACATACAAACGCACACACATTAACACACACACATACATATATATATATATATATATATATATATATATACATATTTATATATATATTTATATTTATTCACAGATATACACACACATACATAAATAAATGCATACATACATACATACAGAAGACTAAAATGCATATATATATACACACAACTATAGGTACATAAACATACACAGATTTCCATACATATATATGTATATATATATATATATATATATAATGTTATAATTGGGCAGCATTCTTTCTTTTATACATGTTAGATTAAACAGGAGTGCCAACTTCTGCTAATTCAGCTTTTTTTCTAAACCTCGTACGACGGATTTGATTTTATAATCCAAGGAGTGTAAGAATTCTCCGTATTTTGTGTGAACGTTTTCGACTGACATCGGTCGTCGTCAGGCAGTTGCAAAATGAAATACATTTGTGAATCTATCAAGAGGGCGCTCTTTGAAATTATTTCAACAGCACTTCAATACACCTTCACGCCCCTCATAACGGGAATAGTTGATGTTTGCTTTATTAATGCGCTGTTTGGCACTTCTGTTTAATCAAATATATATATATATATATATATATATATATATATATATATATATATATATATATATATATATATGTGTGTGTGTGTGTGTGTGTGTGTGTGTGTATTTATATATCTATAATAGAAATATAGGAATTTTTGTACTAAATAAATTAAGTAACATACAATGACAATAAAAATTGCCAAGACAATAATTTCAAAAATAAATTAAACACTTTTTGAGATGAAAAGCACTTAAATACAAATAAATATATAGATGAATAATACTGATAAAATACAGATAAAATTACAAATTAAACCTAAAAATAAAATATACGTATTGAAATATATAACAAATATAGTTTAATAAAGCAGATAAAAATACATATAAACGAGTAGTGATGAGAAAATACAGACGAAAATACGGATAACAGCAATGCTGAATAAAACATGCATAAAGTATATATTATTGTATATTCAGTACATAATTCTCATGGTAATAAGGATCCAATAATTGCTGTATTCTCATCGATAATATGAGTGAAATATGTTTAAGCATTGTTATTATTTTTAGCATTATTATAAGCACTTATTTTTGTTAGCAATTATATTAGTAATATTTTGTTTATTATAACAGGGATTTATTTACATTTCAATGTTATCTCATATTAATCTATTTCTTCAGTAAATGTATATGTACGAGGAAAACACGTGTTCCGTTGGTGCCAGAAGCAAATATAAAAACTAATGTAACTAAAAAAATTATAGGTATTAAAGTATGCATTCTTGAAAAGAAATCAGAAAATAAACCATTTTACTTTATTTTGTTTAGGTGATTAAAATGAGATTCATCCATGTTTTGCGTTGAACATAGAAAATATAAAATAATGATTTAATTTAATGAAGAAAATGTTAGATTATTAATTATGAAGAACCCATTCCACTGTAAATAATTGATGTGATTAAAATAGGATTTGTTAAATAAGTCCTTATTGTTTTAGAATAAAACAAAATTTATTTTTCTACTTTTGGGGTGATTGCCCCTTCCTCTATAGTTTTTTAGTAAGAGTTAACCTGACTTAATCCTTATTACAGTTGCCCGAATAACATACAATTAAATGAGTTCAGCTTTCAATTAGCACAAATAAGCAAATATCAATCCTCATCTCAAAGATGGCATAAGACCGTACGTAAGCAAATAAAAATATATATGGTGGATAATTTTTAGCGATTAGTATGTATGTTTATACCGGCGCTTGGCGACAATAAAGTAAAAAAAAGTGTGTGGAAACGGCTAAATTTGCGAACTCTTCCGAAGGTTTTAACGTATCGTAGTAACGTGTAATCTATTTGCGTTAAGAAGAAAATAGTTACTAGTTGACTCCTAAGGAAAAAAATGTGTATGTGTTTACTGCTAAACGCAAGTTAGTTGCTTAAAACATATGCAATAGATGATTTTCATTGAGAAGTATGTATGTTCTTACCAGCACTTCGCGAAAAAAAAAAATTATTTTTTTAAACGCGTGGTGTAGAAGCCAGTAAACCGGCAGACTCTTTGAAAATGCCCTAATAACATTGCCAACAAAATATATTCCCCGATTAAATTGCGTTTGATTCCGTAAAGAAGAAATTCCTTTAGACTGAAGCAATTTTTATTTTGTTTGAAGAACGGAATTTTCCAAAAATTATATAATGAAATAAGCTTTTAAATACTGTATTTTTGTAAATAGTTTATTAATCTGTTTTATTAATAGAAATTAAATAAAATCAATCAATGTTTTTGTGTGTTTAAAAATACATGTTACATATTTTATATAAAAAATATCGTCATCATAACGTATCCAATACAGAATACACTTGCATAAATTGCTGCTCGGATTGTTTTGTGGTGGCTGAACTCGGCGTACAAAGTCAAATAAACAACTAACGTGTGACATTTTTCTAGCGCTTGTATTGAAATGCTTTTCTTACGATCTAACTCATTTGTGTTAAAGCACGAAAATGTAGTTTTTCTTCTGAAAAAGTATAAATTCTTAGTCATTTAGGTACGCTAAAAGAAAACAGCAGAAACCGCTATGTTTGGAAGTTGTTCATTAATTGGTATATTTTGCTCTATTCTGAAATGTAAAAAAACGTTTACGAACTGTGTTGTCAGAAAAGCGGCCCAACTTTATGGTGTTTAATTTTGAATAACTAGTGAGTATTCTTTGTTAAACCTGAAGAATATGAGAAGAAAAAAAACTCTAATTAAACAAAATAATAATCGGAAATATTACCGACGCAGACGTCTTTACTCTTAGCGAACATTTGTTGTTTTTTCAGAAATGCGAATGTGAAGCATTAGTTAAGTATTCTGGAATAATAGTTCGTTTAATGTTATTCTATGAAAAATTAGCACACGGTAAATCTAGTGGCAGTGAGTATAGATTAATAGTAGCGAGCAAAAATGCCAGCAACGTTCACTTTTGGAAAGTTTATTGTAGATAGTCCGGTAATCCGGAGACACTACGATGAATATTGAAAGAGGACGAAATGAATGCATAATTTCTGAAACCACGCATGAGGGTTTAGCATGAGTAAATGGCGGAACAGATTAAAATATGAAAGTTTTGGATATCAGCGTATTATACCTTAATGCAGACGGAAACAATCCACTTTACTTTATTATATAGATAGGGATATACGTTACATATATATATATACATATATATATATATATATATATATATATATATATATCATTTATTTGATGTATGCACGTCTAAGAATGAAATAGCATCATGAATGTAGAAGTTATGCTGTTACCCCGCGGCTTTGTAAGCGCTTTCCTATCTGACGTCGCATCCCACGTTGTAAATCAATGGACGAGCACCTGCGTCGCGACAATTTGTCTTTGGATCGACACCAGCTTTCCTCGATTGTTATTTGCCTACACACTTCACAATACATTGCCCTTTTTTTCGGACCCAGATCAACGCCAATTTTCTATTTGATACAACAAGTGTGGGTAAGAACATTAATGTTTACCCTTGTTCCGAAGCACAACATTGCCATGATACATGGCTTTTGTTTTTATTTCAAGACCAGAATTAGATTTAATGCGTCAGCTTGACTGTTTGAAAAATTACTTACGAATTTCCAAGTGTCTCGATAAGTTAACACGTCAGCCGGTTTAGCAATTATAAAATAATACAAAACTGACTGACTTGTATTTACACCATTCTCGTCTAAAGTTCGAAAATAATTTTCAAACCTTTTAACTGATTGGTAGAAAATGATTTCTGTATAGAATTAAAATTCAGAGACAAAGTTTTATTGTCAACTTACGTTCCTAAATCAAAACAGAACACTAATTTTATCAAGCACATCTGTTGTCTAAAAGACCCCTCACGTCTACTTGAATTCATCCTAATTTCTATAATGTTTGCCCTTTTCTGGATCATACGCCTTTGACTCACTGTTTTCTTATATTTATATTTGTTTAAAACCCTATTAATTGAAAATATATTGATATTTATCCTCATTCTTCTACTATATATAATGTTCATACGTATCCATATATGTATATATGTAAAAGCTCTCTTTATATATCGCTATATATCTCCCAATCGTTATGTGTATCTGTCATTCTTTCTTTATGTGGCTATATATTGATACATATATGCGGCGGATTATAGTAACTGTGAACACGGTTTCGAATCTAACCAAAAGTACAGCCACATTGAAAAGCAGTAGACGACGAATCGCCCGATTATAATTAATATATATATATATATATATATATATATATATATATATATATATATATATATATAATAAGAAGAGGTAGTTTGCTTGAAGCATTGTGTGTAATACGTATATAGAGGAGTATTAGAAGACTATCACATTTCCATTTCTTGCATTGTGATAGCCTTCTAATACCCCCCCTCTCTCTCTCTCTCTCTATATATATATATATATATATATAAGGAGGGGTAGTTTACTTGAAACATTGTGTGTAATACGTATATAGAGGAGTATTAGAATCCTATCATAATACAAAAAAATTAAATATGCCGGCGTTGAGAAGTAAGACAAAAACAAGTGATTTTTTAAAATATATTTTTTTCAAAATGTTTATAATTTATTTTATATGTAGCAAATCTTACTTGATTAGGCAAGACTTTCACACTGTGATGTAATGTGTGTCACCGCGTTCCATAATATATTTCGAGTAAGACATTTTTGTCAAATGGTCGTTTTTTTTAATCTGAAAAACACGTGTGGAATGGCAATATTGCTGATAACGCAGCAAATAGAATAAAACTAAAACTATAACTGATTGTGTTTTTATTTTGTTTTTATTTATATTACTTATTTATTTCATGTGTTTCTGAATATTGTATATTCGTCTAAACTGATGAAATGTTATATTTATATAAAAAAAATCAACTATTTAAATATATATAATTTTTTTGGAGAGGAGAGGTAAGGATACGGAGTAACAGCCAAGAGCGGTGTTCAATTAATTTTTTTCTAATATTATTTATTTATTTAATTTTATATATATATATATATATATATATATATATATATACTATTTTTGATTAAAATTTATTTTTATGATTAACGGCTAAATATGTTTTGATGTATACTCTGGCCGGATTGTGTTAGAACGCAGTCAATGTAGTAAACAAAACAAATTCTTTAATTAAAAAAGTAATTCTTGTTTTATTTATCTGTAATACTATCATTATCCACTTACTCTAAAACTATTTAATGCCGTTATGATTTTTGTAAAATGTTATTAAAATTCAGAGTTTAATTCAGTAACATATCTTTTTGATTTAATTTAAATTTATTTTTTTCTTCCGAGAAAGAGGAACAACTCTTGTAAAATAGTAATAGATTATTTCCTTCATAACAATGTGTGCCAACAGATATTCACATGCATGTACACAAACACACATACATACATATATATACATGTATATATATACATATATACATATATATACATATATATACATATATATATATATATATATATATATATATATATATATATATATATATACATAAATATACAGATACACATACACACCACATACAAATATAACACTAAATTTTAAATCTCCAATATATGTTAAATGCAGAGAAGGATTTTGACTACTTATTTGAAAATTTTAAATATTTTACCTTACTTTTGAATATATATCATTCAATTGTAGAAAAGTAAAAGTGAACTTTGTTATTCTATTCAAGTTCTTGTTATATTTGTATGTATCTGTGTATGAGTATGTTTGTATATGTATGTGTGCATGTATATATATATATATATATATATGTGTGTGTGTGGGGGGGTATATATATATATGTGTGTGTATGTGTTTGTGTACATGTATGTGTATATATGTTGGTACACATTGTTATGCGTTGTTCCCCTTTCTCGGAAGAAAAGAAATTAAATTAATTTTAAATTAAAATAGAGCGTTAATAAATTAAACTCTGAATGTTAATAACATTTTACTCAAATCATAACAGAATTAAATAGTTTCAAAGTAAGGGGATAATGATAGTATTACAGATAAATACAACAAGAGTATAAGCAAAACATATTTAGTCGTTAATGATAAAAATACATTTGAAAAAAGAAAAATTGTTTTAAAATAAAAACATTCAGAAAAGCAAAGAAGTAAATATTGTTAGAATAAAATAAGATAACAATAGTATATATATATATATATATATATATATATATAAAATAATATTAGAAAAAAAATTAATTAAACACCGTTCTTAGCTGTTACCCCTATCCCTACCCCCCTCCACCAAAAAGTGTATATATTTAACTAGTTGATTATTTTCATACAAATATAACACTTCATCAGTTTAGTCAAATATAAAATATTCAGAAAATAATCAATAAGTAATTAAATAAAGAATTAAAAAAAACAATCAGTTATAGTTTCAGTTTTATTCCATTGCTGCGGATATTGATATTTACTGCGTTATAAGCAATATTGCCACCCCACACGTGTTTTTGAAATTTAAAACACCCACCATTTGACAAAGAGGTCTTCCTCGAAATATATTATGGAACACGGTAACACACATTACATCACAGTGGTTAAGTGTTGCCTAATCAAGTAAGATTTGCTATATGGAAAAAAAAATTATTAAAACGTCTGAAAAAATGTATTCAATAAAAAAATCACTTGTTTTTGTCTTACTTCTCAACGCCGACATATTTCCATTTCTTGCATTGTGATAGCCTTCTAATACTCCCCACTCTCTTTCTCTCTCTCTCTCTCTTTCTCCCTCTCTCTGTCTGTCTGTCTCTCTCTCTCTCTCTCTCTCTATATATATATATATATATATATATGTATATATATGAGAAGGATGTCGTATATATATACATAGTTATTATTTATCAAGCAGTTACACTCTTAATATCTTATTTATCTTTATACATCATTGTTCATATCTGGCTTTCTATTTTTCCATCTCTCTCCTTTTCTCTCTCTCTCTCCTCTCCCTCTCTCTCTCTCTCCATCTCACATTCTGGATATATATAATAAAATATTTTCCGTGAAAGTGATGTAAACAGAACAGTTTGGGTTTTATTCCAGAAAGAAAGCTATCAGGTTAAAATCATGGATTATATTCTTAAGATCATTTGTATAGTTATTCACCGTCCACTTCAAATATTCCTTTAGTTTTGTTGCTCCAAATTCCACCACGTTCGCTATTCATTTTATCAACAAATGCGTTCTCTCCCTTTGTTTAAAAACTTGTTAGAGTTCTTCACTCATGAATCGTAAAATTAATAAAAATGAGCCAAACACAAAAGCGACCACGTGATTACCTTGTTAAATCGAGCTATATATTATGTTTATCTAATTTTAGACTTTTATATGAGTAACTTTTTTTAAGTTTACTCTTATTGATTTAATAAAATATTCGATTCACATTATTTTTAAGCGCATTGCTTTTTATAATAGTTGTTATTCGAAAGTAAAGTGTCTCCAATGTCAACAGTCCGTGCTTTTTTTATTTCTACGAGTTGGTGAGTATGCTACATCTTAAAAATGAATATTTTTATTGTATCGCTCAAACATAATCAACACGTATTGTCTAAGATATTTCTATGCTAGCCCACCTTAAGTTCTGTCATTCAACTGTCGGTGATCGTCAGCTATCCTTGAATTCAAACTTATTGTTAGATAGCTATATAATATATTTGTATTCTGTATAATTAAATCTCGCTTTGTGATTATGATATGTTTTCATAATCAAAGGTTGTTTCCTTTATGTATTTTTTTATTCGAGCTTACAATATTAATTTTGTGTGTTGAGATAGTATGCATCTTGGTAAGCTATTATTTTATATAGGAACATTTACACTTATTTTACAATTACTTTTTCCTCATTTTTACTTTTTTATTTTTATAAGAATTATTATTATTTTTATCAGAAGTATTATTATTCCTATCAGAATTAGTACTATTTTATGTGTGTGTTGTTATTATTAGTAGTTGTATTATTAAATTATATATATATATAAATACAATTTATATATATATATGGGGGATATGTGTGTCTATAGAAGATAACATTAAAAAGCAGATATATCCACATAAGACAATTAAATAAACTAATATGGGGAAAACTTAATTGTTTTTGTGTTCACATTAAAAAAGCTCATCAAAAATAAGTGTATGTTGTTATTTTTATATATTTAAAATTTAATATATAGACATGAGAGAAAAGGAAAGGGTGAAATAGAACGACTGAAGGGAGATCCAGAATAGAGGAAAGAAATTCAACATTTTAAAATGCTTGTTTTACAGACATTACGAAGCAAAACGGAAGAAAAAAACAAGGAAAATACATACATTCACTGACACCTATTGCAGTACATCTCCACGGAGAGAAGACAAATTGGAGGGGTAAGTATGGATGTTGATATGGTAAGGTAAACAACAATTTGTTTTTATTTTTATTCATAGTCAAATTTAATTCTGTTTTCTCGGATTATATTTTAAGCTCAAATCGGTGCGATATAGGAACTACTTCATCGTTGTTTGATAATAACTTTTGGTTGGGAAATGACTGCCTATTATGTAATTTAATTTATACGTTTATTGGCATCGGTTTTATTTGTTTGACTTCAGTGAAATTGAATGTGTGGTAACGATCTAACAAATGGATCGTTTTCAATCACTCTTGCCTTATTTCAAAAATAATAATGCTATTTGGTGTTGCCTGTATTATGTAATTTACTAAAACTAGAGTCGAGATGAAACATTAAAGAATTTAGAAATTAGAAGTTTATTTACAAACCTTGTATACACAGAGCGTATCATATCATTTCAGTTAGCGCTGTATATGAATAACACATTAAACGTTGAGGTTAGTATCATTTTACTTTTCATAATTGTAATATATATATATATATATATATATTAGTATATATATATATATATATATATATATATATACTAGCAGGACCCGCAGCCTGGCGTTGCCTGGACGAAATATAAAAGAAGAAGAGGTTTGTCTGCATTTATCAATCGCAGCCATTTAAAAATTAAGCGAACTGTGTGCATTCAATGGTTAAAAAATACAATTCGGTGTTTATGTTTATGCCACCCTCCTCTGAAATCAATACTTTTCTTTTTGGTTAATTTTTATTATTATTTCGTTACTTTTTCAAAATATAATTAACGTTTATGGACTTTCCCCACATTACTAAATCTGGGCTCGAATAAAATATTGTTTACTTGTCGGTTTGAATTAATGTTGTATTTTTAAAAAAATAATTAACGTTAAAGTGTAGTATTTTCTATACTATAATTAATCTTTTCTCGTTACTTCTGAAATTGAATGACCGTTATTTTAATGACGTTATTTCTAACACACCTATTTAAGTAGAGGGCCTTTTTAAAGTATCATGTACTCTCTTCTAACAATTTCATAAACAACAGATACCGTAAAGATTGAACATAACCTGAAAATCATATCTGAAAAATAGCACGGTCCTAGTCCGTTAATGGCAGAAGTACACTTTTTTCTCCTGATTCAGGGAAAGAGAAATATTTCTAGACTATAATAATGGTAATTTATATCCTAATCCGAAGTGCTCCCTTTTGTGGGAAGATGTATTTTCCTCAATTAATCAAGGAGTCAAAAATGCAAATAGTGCAGAGACCCGATTCCTTCAAAATATCTTCTATTATCAGTAAAAAAAATACTAAATGCACAGAAACGTAACCCATTTGAAATCCATGCGACTCTACTCGAGTTGCCTGCCTGTTCCAATTAATCTTTGCCTCATTTCCAAGTCGCCCCATCAGCTTTTAATATTTTACCACACCCCTTCCCACCTTTTCTGTTCACTGCCCAGCTAATATTAACCTATGAGGAATCATCGCCAACCACTTTTTATCGTCATTCACCCTATACTAATATCATTATTGCTCACTCTATCTTGAATTTTATCTTCCCCCTTGTTCTCTGTATAGAAATTGAACTCACCTTAAAAAAATGTCATTGCATGTCTAAGACTCAACAAATCGAGTCTAAATATCGAAGTCAATGAACTCTCACCTCCCTTATTTTGTTCTTTAGTCCTCACACCCCGTGACTGATGTTTCTTACAAAGGGGGAAGAATTGCTGTTTTCTGGATTAGAATCTATTTATCTAACATTTATGGTGGCTAGCTTTTGACCTTGAAGTAGTCATTCTTTAGCTCCTTACATCAAGTGGATTCATGCTTTGTCTAGAACGGTTTTCAACATTTTTAAATTAAACATGTTTTAGTATCAATAATTACAATTATGTTCTTTTTTATTATCTGATTATATATATATATATATATATATATATATATATATATATATATATATATATATATATATATATAATCGATTCCTTTCTAAACTATTATATCATTTTGTAATAATTCGGGATAATACGTACCCCTCCCCACAAAAAAAACATCGGATTTACTTATATTACTAGAAGAGATGTAGAGTAAATCTGATAGTATTGGAGAGTGTTTATTATCCCGAAATTGATACAAAATGATATCATTTTGTATATACATACATTAAATATTACTACATATTGAGCTTTTATTTGCTATTAGAATAGCTTCCCATACGAATCAATCTGAACTATATATAACTAGTTTTATATAATGATCTCATCTCTCTCTCTCTCTCTCTCTCTCTCTCTATATATATATATATATATATATATATATATATATATATATATATATATATATATATATATATATATACTAGCAGGACCCGCAGCTGGCGTTGCCCGGACGAAATATAAAATAAGAAAAGGTTTGTCTGCATTTATCAATCGCAGCCATTTAAAAATTAAGCGAAATGTGTGCATTCAATGGTTAAAAAATACAATTCGGTGCTTATGTTTATGCCACCCTCCCCTGAAATCAATACTTTTCTTTTTTGGTTAATTTTTATTCCGTTACTTTTTCAAAATATAATTAACGTTTATGGACTTTCCCCTACATTACTAAATCTGGTCTCGAATAAAATATTGTTTACTTGTCGGTTTTAATTTATGTTGTATTTTTCAAAAAATAATTAACGTTAAAGTGTAGTATCTTCTATACTATAATTAATCTTTTCTCGTTACTTCTGAAATTGAATGACCGTTATTTCAATGACGTTATTTTTAACACACCTATTTAAGTAGAGGGCTTTTTATGGTATTATGTACTTTCCCCCAACAATTTACTAAACAACAGATACCGTAAAAATTGAACATAACCTGAAAATCATATCTGAAAAATAGCATGGTCATAGTCCGTTAACGGCAGAAGTACACTTTTTTCTCCTGATTCAGGGAAGGAGAAATATTTCTAGATTATAATAATGGGAATTTATATCCTAATCCGAAGTGCTCTCTTTTGTGGGAAGATGTATTTTCCTCAATTAATGAAGGAGTCAAAAATGCAAATAGTGCAAAGACCCGATTCCTTCAAACATATCTTCTATTATCAGTAAAAAAATACTAAATGCACAGAAACGTAACACATTTGAAATCCATGCGACTCTACCCGAGTTGCCTGACTGTTCCAATTAATCTTTGCCTCATTTCCAAGTCGCCCCATCAGCTTTTAATATTTTACCACACCCTTTCCCACCTTTTCTGTTCACTGCCCAGCTAATATTAATCTATGAGGAATCATCGCCAACCACTTTTTATCGTCATTCACCCTATACTAATATCATTATTGCTCAATCTATCTTGAATTTTATCTTCTCCCTTGTTCTCTGTATAGAAATTGAACTCACCTTAAGAAAATTGTCATTGCATGTCTAAGACTCGACAAATCGAGTCTAAATATCGAATTCAATGAACTCTCACCTCCCTTATTTTGTTCTTTAGTGCTCACACCCCATGACTGATGTTTCTTACAAAGGGGGAAGAATTGCTGTTTTCTGGATTAGAATCTATTTATCTAACATTTATTGTTGGCTAGCTTTTGACCTTGAAGTAGTCATTCTTTGGCTCCTTACATCAAGTGGATTCATGCTTTGTCTAGAAACGTTTTCAACATTTTTAAATTTAACATGTTTCTGTATCAATAATTTCAATTATGTTCTTTTTTATCATCTGATTCTATATATATATATATATATATATATATATATATATATATATATATATATATATATATATATATATATATATAATCGATTCCTTTCTAAACTATTATATCATTTTGTAATAATTCGGGATAATACGTAACCCTCCCCACAAAAAAAAACATCGGATTTACTTATATTACTAGAAGAGATGTAGAGTAAATCTGATAGTATTGGAGAGTGTTTATTATCCCGAAATTGATACAAAATGATATCATTTTGTATATACATACATTAAATATTACTAAATATTGAGCTTTTATTTTTAATTAGAATAGCTTCCCATACGAATCAATCTGAACTATATATAACTAGTTTTATATAATTATCTCATATCTCTCTCTCTCTCTCTCTATATATATATATATATATATATATATATATATATATATATATATATATATGTGTGTGTGTGTGTATATATATGTGGGTATATAAATAAATAAATAAATATATATATATATATATATATATATGCACGATCCGAATACATTCGTTGATCACTCTAAACTGCTTGGGTAAATTTAGCCGCCGATTCGCTTTTTACAAAGTTAAATTCCTTCCTAATTAATAACTACTTCACTATAACCGAGGGGTTAAGAGTCTTGACTACAAATCAGTGGCGATTTGTGTTTGGGGTTCGCGCTAGCCGACCGTTGGCAATTAGCTTCCTGCACTGAATATTGCGTTAGCATGAAACTTCGATGTCTGTAGGTAATAAATAATTAATATTTATTTATAAATATGTATATATATACATATATATATATATATATATACACACACACACACACACACACACACATATATATGTATATATATATATACGCTGATATTTTGTTGTGTTATTTTTTCTTACTGACGATAGTACACCGGTGTTTAGCGGTGCGTTTATTATTTGTTGCTTCCCTTAGCGGTGTTAAGAACATGCAGAGCACTGCTTGGGTAGTCATGCTAGTGACGGCTAATAGCCAGAAACACGTGTATATCTAGGTATGCCTTTCATGCACGTAAAAAATATAAATTAATTAATTAAAAAATCTATCTAGCTATCGAGCTAGCTTGCTAGCTCTCTATCTATCTCCTTCTCTCGCTCTCTCTCTCTCTCTCCCCCCCTCTCTCTCTCTCTCTCTCTCTATATATATATATATATATATATATATATATATATATGTTTTTGTAGTGAATAAATAAGTATGCAACTTTGCATTTATTTATGTAAAGATGAATTCAATAAACGACACCGGTGTGGTGTTTTGCACTGACTCAACTCAGTTAATGAATATTCTTTCGCAGATTTCTTTTGATTTTACTCAACTTTTTAAACGAAAAATAGGCTTAAATATCGGCTTCCTATTGCATAAACAAACTAACTTGTAGCAGGAAAAGTTATTTTCCCTGTCGTACGTTTAGATGCCGGGGTTTGTAGCAGAAAAAATCTCAACGACGGTCGAAAACGCCCAAGAAACTCTTTTTAGTAGACACCGGAACAACACTCGCAAGGGACTTGGATTAGTGCACACCGCCTTCTTCTCCAACGTCTTCTTCCACGTCTTCTTCTTTAAAAGCGTCGCCGTCGTCTTCCGTTGACTACGGTTTTCCTCTCTCATCTTGCCTCCAGCGACCCGCTTTTATTTCAAACCGGACTCTCGTGTGTGCGAGAGAACACGAGATTTCACGTGATCACCTGGTAATATTAAGCCATCGACGCCATCTTGCCATTTTTTGGGCGGTGCAGCCCTGCAAAGCGCGCACCGAGACCGTTTGCCAGGTAATCCCATGTTTTCGCAATTTCTTACACATAACTGAACATCATATACATATAGTCATCGACAGACAGCTGTTTCACCATATTATGGCTTTTCAATGTTTCTAGAAGTGTTCATTTTTTTTAATCCGATTGGCTAGCCACTTGCTCCTGTGATTAGCAGTCAGCAATATGACATCTACATGACCGACCTTACACACAATGTCAGAGCGGGTATAGCGCTTATATCTTTCAGTTTACATTCACGCTTCTAGTAAACTTGAGAACTATTGAACATAGAAGAATAACGCTTCACGACTTTTCAGAGTGGTTAGTGTTTTCCTGCTGAGATTCGAAACGCGATCGCCAGATTACTTGCAATTGTGATCAACAGTTTGTTACTTTACTTCTACGCTAACAAAATTCGCCAGACGATAAGATACAGGTTAACTAAAACACTACAGCCTAATTAATAAATGATGCCATTGGGTAGATGGCGACTCCTTTTGAGATACGAGCAATTCCTAAACACTTTAAATGGCAACTAATGTAACACGACTATCTTGACCGAACGTTTACATTTACGCAATCTAAGTTGTTAAAGTAATGGCCAAATATTTCGAATAATGTTCTATCAAATTATACCGCTGCGTTAATTACCTTACAACCTATCTATCTACACCACTACCAATTCTACCGGCTATCTCTAATCCCAATAGAATATTTACAGGGTCAGCATTTTTTCTAAATGTTAATTATAATTTCACAAGTAATATTACAAAATACTAGTGTTATCTTCGGTACTTTTATGTTTAATAAAATTGTTACATCTTAAGTGATTTAGTATTACTGTATACATAAAATATCTCTTTTTAATAGATTTGAAAAACAGAAATGCTATTGAGTAACATCAAAGTAAACATTTCGGTGCATATATTAATACTTTCAACCTTTCAATAATTGATTCATTTACCGTGTATCCGTCCAGTCATACGGAACGATACATTAAAAGTTGTATATGTCGCTAAAATTATCATAACTACAATAAAAATACGATCTCTTTTATCACATATTTTTTATATCCTCGGATGATGTTATCATGACGAATGATCATATACTACACAGTCACTTAAAAGGGGAACGTAATGCCTCACTATCCCTAAAGGAGAAGTTAATGCCTAGAAGGATAGTGTCATGACAACAGAACAGATACTACTCTGCTATCAAAATGAAGGAGTTAATGCCTCGGAATATGGTATTATGACAACAGAATAGATATTACAATACTTCTAATAAAGGGGGTAAAGCCTGGGAGTATGGTATCATGAGAAGGATAGAGATACTACACTGCTCCCCGAATAGAACAGTGAAAGATAGTACATGAGTCTGAAAGAGTAAATTGAATTGGGCATTTACATAGTGTTATAGTATAGTTTCGGCTTCAGACGGACAGATAACAAACCTTCATTAGTAATAGACATGTTATGTTTCTCGGACAATGCGATCTCTTCTTACCATTATTCTCCCATATTAATATGATCTCTCTTTATACCGAATTAAAACAAGCAATAATACCGAAATTGAATTATACCGAAGTGAATAAAATATAACAGATTGATAATTATATTTAATTAAGTTAAATAATTTAAAAACAAAACTTCTATCAAAATAAATACCAATAAAACTAAATTTTAAACTGAAAAAGAAAAAACATTTCTCTAAGTTTTTTTTTTCTTTTCACACGTTGGAAATTAAATTTTTAGTTTAAAAAAAGGTTATTTGCAACGTTATTTTATCTACTCCTTTTCTAGAAGGTTAGACACAATGGCAGGTGTGGAACGAACTGGATTTGCACTTAGAACACACAGGTTTTCAGTCCGTGTCGCTAACCACTTAGCCATCCCCCCTCGCCCCCGAGGTTATATGCAACGTTATGGTTTTTCTCTCATTGTTTCCTACGTTATAATATTATACACAAAAATCTGAAAGCTGATAACCAAGTGTTATATTATTAGATACTTCTATTTATTTTGTTTAATAGTCTCATAAAAGTCTATATATCAGCGTCTTCCGATTTCCGTTGATTTATATAAGTCTTTATTTAAAGTATCTATTTACTTTTGTAATCGCTTTCCACTGTATCCTTTGTGTTTTTCTCCCTCTCTCTCTCTGTTTTCTGTTTTGTTCATTCTCTCTCACACACACATACACATGTGCCAGTGCTTCTTCTCTGAGTGTCTAAGCCCCTCCCTATCTTTAAATCGATAGGACCCGTCTTTAGTTATTTGTCTTAAATCTCTCTCCATACATCCGCACCCACTATGCTTCCACTGCTCGTACCAAGACACCCCCTCTTCTCTCCACGCGAAAGAAGATGACATCTCTAATCGTCATGTCTCTTCATTTTGGGGACATTATCTTTCATCTCTGCACCTGCTTCCATCTTATGATCTTCCGCCATCCACCTCGCTTTCAGTCGTTTTCCTTCAAAACTGTTTATATTTCTTTCTGTTCTTACATCCTTTCTTTCGCTTGCATTACCCTTGCCACCCCTTCTCTCTCTTTCTCTCTCTCTCTCTCTCTCTCTCTCTCTCTCTCTCTCTCTCTCTCCTAGTTGTCCATCTGTCAGCGTAAAAATAGTTAAATATGGTGGAAGGTAGGTAAGAAGTCCTGTAAGGCATCCAGATATGCAAGTCACTCACATACTTTCGGGGAGAGGTTGGCGGTGGTGAAATGGGTACTCGGCGTGCCGGGTTCGACTCCCGTACATACCATGATACCACTATCATTATGGATGTTAGCGACTTTCATCTTGCCCTACCTGCGAGTACCTCAGTATACCGCGCGAAGCAATACCAGCAAAACATAACCATGCGAGTCAAAATAGCGTCATTTGCGGATTCATATATAAAAGAAAAATGATTTCACTAATATTTTGTTTGCACACACAGTAACAACACACATCAAGAGGACTTTTCAAAAGAAAAACACGGATTCGATGACGAGAGGAAACTGCAGTGGAAACTCTGAAAACGGAACTAATAAAAAAAAGAATTATTATTCATTAAATAAAGGGTTCTTGAAGACAAAACTTGTGGGATATATGAGTGGGGAGTGACTATTACAAAGATAAATGAACTCGCAAAAACGAAAATCTGATGTTACCTAATTTTTTCTCAGGATATTGATGTTTAGTCTTACGATTCTGCGTTCTGTGTTTGAATCCGTCACTATCATTAGAGATGTTGGTAACGTTCACGTGATCCCCCCGTTGTTGTTTTTTTGTTAGATCTGAGAAACGAATACCAACTTGCTCATTAATAGGCATGGCTTTACATCGCCATGAAATATTTACGAGTGCAATAATATTTTTAATAAGCATTTTAAATAAAACTATTAACATGGGATCAAAAGATTAATTAAACGTTTTTTCAACAAAATATTACAATATGTAAAGCAATAGGCAATGCGCTGTTGTTTTTGTTAACTTATTTGGGCATAATAATTATTTTTATTATATGGATTATTCGGACTACTGTTTTCATCTTTGAATTTATTCTCACAACGTTTCGATCAATGTAAAGTCATACATTCTTCAAATTATTAGCCCTCATCAATTCTGAAATATCATTATTATTTATAAAATTTAGCACTCCAACAACTTTTGTGATGGACTAGAGTCTTGGAGTTAGTTGGGATAATGGACGAACGTAAGAATCTTTTGATCTCATATTATTAGTTTTATTTGAATTGTTTACTTTCTATAAAGAGCAGTTATCAGCATCAGAATGAATTCAATTTTTTAAATTAAAGCATAGCATTTATTAGTATTAGTTGTACTCACTAACAGTTATCACACAAGTCATCATCAGTGATTGCTCACCGACAACAACGCTGGAATCTGATTGACAACAAGCCTCCACAGATTTCTAATGCTCTCGACCTCTGTTCGATCACCACCGCAAATGAGCTTGCGGTATCGTAACAGCCGCCTACGATTGATTTCTCATAAGTCTCCTCTGGGAGTTGGGTGGCAATAAGCCTCCTCATGGTTCTAGCACTCTCTGCACTTCAAGTAGAGGTCAGGTTAGTGCTGTCCCTTCTTGTTCCTCTCAACCTCCTTGACCCTCTACGACTATTTGTGAACTTTCTTGCACTTATTATTATTATTATTATTATTATTATTATTATTATTATTATTATTATTATTATTATTATTATTATTATTATTATTATTATCATCATCAAATCACACAAGACATCATCAGTGATAATAACCGGTGGTGTTCCCCGGAGTCTGAGTGACAACAAGTCTCTCTGATGTCTAGTATTTTCCACCTCTTTCGATAACCATTGCAAATGACTTTGCGTTTTCGCAACAGCCGCTTACCATTGATTTCTAGCTGGTAACGACCATTGGTCTTCTCTGGGAGTTGAGTGGCTATAAGCCTCCCCAAGGTAACAGTACGCTCCATGCTCTTCCAGTGGATATCTAGTTAATGATTTCCGTCCTCGGTCTTTTAATCCTTCATGACACCTAACAATTATTTTGAGTTATATCAGATGAGATCGGTGCTTTTTCTTGGAAGGGGGGGGGGGGTAAGTTTCCTGCAGTTTGAGTTATACCTTTAGTTCATGTTGTTGTGTTTTTTTTTGTTTTTGTTTTTATTTCTCTTGCAACTTTCATGTGACTGGTTATCGTTCGCTGTTAATGTGGGTTGTTTTCAGCTTTGAGGATTGTCCTTAAGGTTTAAGTTGTTTTCATCATTGCCGTCCGTTGTATAGTCTCAGTCTTCCTTTTGATTTTAATTTATCCCAGTGTGTTTTTCAGTTTTTTTGTCATGATGTTTACTAGTGCTCCTACGATTATTAGTATTATATTGACTTTCTTCATGTTCCATATCCCTTTCAACCCTCATCAAATCCAATTTTCAAGAAATCCATTGATCTTCCTGCCTAGCCTCATACTATTACACTGTCCGTAGGGACATTGCCGAGACTGACAAGAGAATGGATCACATTGTAGCAAAGGCAAGAGGTCAGAAAAATAATGTTGTCACCGTGTGGTAGTCATTTATACCTGGGCCAATTGCTCCATCTGTATCAATTGTAAAATAGACTGCACAGTCATAGCAGATGTTACTTCGATCATATATCACTTCTGGAATTCTCCGTTGTATTTTCCCAAGAATAGACTTCGAATAATACAAAATACACCATGAAAGATTCCTCACCATATTATTAACATGCAATCTAGGGAACTTCAAACTGTACTAACCTGTGTTGTGTATGGATTTTAATTTTCCACTCGCTTCTCATTCCCGAGAAAAAATACATTTAATGTTCGTCACCCTAAAGTCCCAAATGTCTCAATCTTAAATTTCTTTGTCTTGACATTTATGATACTTAATCCATGCTTCCACTAAAATATAACTTCCCACCTTCATACAATTACACATTTTAAATTTTAAATTCAAGTTCAAACCTTTCAAACCACATAATTGAATGTTCATTCCCTTTTTAGAGTCACTATGTAATGTTTACAAAATAATAGTTTAGTTAATAATTTTTAATTTCAGTATAGACAAAACTGTGCTCGTTAAGGTAAGACAAATGCTGTGTTACAGTTTGTCGTGGTAATTATGATCAAGAAAATATGGTTCATGTTTTTCGTCTTCCCCAAGATCAAAATGAGCGAGAACGATGGCTAAAGACAATACCTAGAGACAACACCCCTGACAAACCAATCACTGTTGTTTGGGAAAGGCATTTTCCTTCCAGGTATGAAACAGTGGTTATTAGAGGGAAAGTACGACGGAAGAATCCCCATCAGTATTTCATCCATTGCCATCACGTGTATTAAGAAGTCCTCAATCAAATCCTAGAACAACAAATAAATGTTTAGCTTCTGTGCAAAATGTGCAAAATGATAAGTTAGCACTATTCCTAGAAAAAGATTTGTTAGACAATACTGATCAATGGGATTTTGTATCAGAAGTTACATTCTATAAAGTTAACAATCAGTCGTTGATCCAGTATGTTGAAACTTTTACTGAGGATATTCCAATATTTATGATGAACATTTTTGAAAATTTCACATTTGAATGCTACTATGCTAGTATACATGCAACTATTAGTTCTCTTTCAACAAATCGAGTTTCCATGTTTCAGCACTGGCCACGGATTAATGAAGCGATTCGTTTTCTCAGCAAAGTAGGAATTAATAAAAAAATATATTTTAAAAGAACAAATTAATATCATGTCCCAACTAATTATTGGGGCAAAACATCATGATTATAATATTCTTATTAGTGAATTTGAATATTTTGTAATCGACTTCGGGATGATTTTAAATTACCCAGTGTTAGAACATGATCAGTTTTGAAATGGAAAGTTTCAAAATTAGATGATTTCAATTGTCTGGGTGACATATTTTCTAAAATTTCTGAAAATCAGAAAAAGTGCATTGTTTTAGTTGATAAAGTGTATATAAAATCTTCTTTACAATAACATGGAAGAACTGTATTTGGTTTTGCTGAAAACTGAAGGATTAGCAAAAACAGTATTGGGGATTATGCTCAGGGGTTTACATAGTGGACCAACATTTATAATTACAATTATCCAATTAGTGGCAATATTTGTTTATGGTCAAGTTTCAAGTACCCTTGATATAAGTAAACAATGAAATGTGTAAGTAATTGCAATTGATAAATCGATCTTCTTTTTTTTTAATCCGACACTAACTAACTGGCTAACTTGGATGTATTGTATTTAATTTTTGACAATGTCTACCTTTTTTTTAAATACTCGGAATAATTGGATCACTGGAGCTTCTTCAGAATTACTATTTGATTCTGACGGCAAGACGACGTTAGCAAAATGGGAAGTTATTAAAGGTATTTACGAACATGAAAAACTCAGGTTGTTAAATTATTAAAACTAACTGATGTGGTAGTTTTCCAGAAACCTGTTGAGCGACAAAAGTTTTCATTGTTTAACAGTTTTTTTGTGATCCAAATCTATTATCCAGAGAAGAGGATTCTGCAGAAACAGTTAATTTTATTGACAAGTGGTTGACATTTTAAAAAAATTGTCAGTGTTAAAGAAACTTATAGCGACATTAATGGAAAAGGATCGACTGAAACAGGTGAAAACAGATTCAAATGACGAAAAACTTATATTTATTTTTAATTTTGCAAAAATGACACATAAGATGAGAAGCAAGCAAGGAAAAAGACTTAAGTTATTAAGAAGGGTAACTAGTTTAGCCATTGAACACACATTCAATGGTTTAACTGATGTTTGTAAATATTTGCTAAACTGTGCGTTTAACTCTATTATGCTTGGTGAATACCTAACTATTGAGAACATGAATTCGAGAAAATAAAGACAAAGTTCTAGTGGTGCATATTTTATAACTGATAAAAATATCATTGAAAAAATTCATATTGAAAAAGGTAAACTGCTACTAAAATTGGATGCTATCTACCCCGATTCAGTCTATGACATAAGTCATAAAAAACATAAATTAGCCAGCGGATTAAATATAAAAATGTAAAAACAATTGGAAATTTAATCTTTTTCTAATTTCAGACACATACAAAGGATGATAACGAAGACTTGGCGTAATCCTACCTCATAGTTTAGGAGGTTAATAATAATTTTAAGGCGTAATATTGTTAGTAATCGTAATCTCCGCAAACTTCGATGAAACCATATGGATCTTATTTGCTCCTATTACAATGGACTGACAATATGTCGTTTAGTTTTGTCTGTATGTTTATGGAATAACCCCGACACATGAATGCCTATTACAAACGATTGTGTACAATTAAATCCAAGTTAAGGACTTAAGGAACTCGGCATATCAATTCTCATGGTCCGGAATTTATCATTTAAACCAATAACGCACTCTTTCCAGACATGGCTATGAAATAGTCTTTGAAATTAGTGACTTCCCTATCAAATTAGGTCCACCTTGTATTCGTTCCTCACGTGATTATTCGTTTTCTTATTTTTGACAGCGTCTGTGATTATCAACTATCTCGTGACATTTTCTCTAAAAATGGCAAATGATACATTCATACGATTCATGAATATATTTGTCTATGGTGCAACCATGTAGATATTTGTTGAGGTGAATTTCTCTGTTTTAAGGCAAATCAACCCTTTTGGTTGATTTACTGCCGAATCACAATACCAACTGTAACCGAGTAATTTTATATTTGGGGTGATTTCGGGGTTAATACCTTTACCAATTATATTAGTGCGGAACTATTTTGTATACATACATTCTGTAAATGCCCTCATATTCGTTGCCTCGCTCTTAATGTAACACACATATATCTATCTATATATATATATATATATATATATATATATATATATATATATATATATATATATATATATATATGTGTGTGTGTGCGTGTGTAAATTATTCAAGTTCAAATATATTGAATGAACACAAAACCAATATTTTTAAAGTGCTCAATACAAGTAGAGGTTTTATAAAATTTAGTAAACATTACTGGGGCAATCGAAACGAATTCATTCGTGTTTCAACACATATGCGTCTTCTAAAGACTGTCAAAAAGCGAAAATCGGTTCTGAGATTTGCCCACTAAACAAAATTTGGCTTTCTGAGCAGATTTCAAAACCGATCTTCGCTTTTTAATACTGTCTCGAGAAAACGCATATTCGTTAATACACGAATTAGTGTATTATATATATATATATATATATATATATATATATATATATATATATATATATATATATTTATGTGTGTGTATCTTGGCAGCATCTCTTCTTTTATACAAGTATCATTAAAAATAACGGACATCTTGTGTCTGGTTATTTTTTCTAAGACCCTTTCTGTTTTTCTGATTAGGTTCTTAGTTTCAGACGGAAACTGGCTGATAAAATTGCCATAGCTTCCCAAAGCGCTTTCGGACCCTTCCAGGTCCATCGTCAGTGGAGCAATGTTAACCAGGCATAGACCTAGGAGTGAATATATATTCTATTTAGGCGGGAAAATAAAGGACTGTGTTTAATTTAAATTTATATTTATAGGCATTTGAGTATATTAGTACTAATAGTATAGTTAATCTTGTTAATAGCTGTTTTTTCTGTTTTAATGTATAGGGCTTCGAGTATGTGGAGTTTAAGTGTATTAGTATTTTGTGCGATGATTTTTGTGTTATCTACTAGAAGTTTACGGATATGCGAACGGGGGCAGGAATGCTTTTTATAGAGGTGCTGGGTTATTGCGGAGTCGTTAGATAAATGCATAGTTAATCTTCTGGATAGCGTCGTAACAGTCGACCCAATGTATACATTTTCATGATTGTCGGAGACACATTCTCCCAAAGGGCATTTAAATTTGTATACAAGGCCGGTCCTATCAAGAACTCTAATCCGGGGTGAAGAATTATGTTTAACAACCAGATTCCTAGGTCTATGCCTGGTTAACATTGCTCCACTGACGATGGACCTGGAAGGGTCCGAAAGCGCTTTGGGAAGCTATGGCAATTTTATCAGCCAGTTTCCGTCTGAAACTAAGAACCTAATCAGAAAAACGGAAAGGATCTTAGAAAAAATAACCAGACACAAGATGTCCGTTATTTTTAATGATACTTATATATATATATATATATATATATATATATATATATATATATATATATATATATATATATATATATATGGATTATGACAATATATGTATTAGCATATACTTTTTTTTAATATTTGTTTTGGGGTTTTGATCGGTGGACGCGTGGAAATACTAAAATAAAGAATTAAATAAAAAACAAGAAATACGTGTTTTTTTGGAATTGTCGCGCTGTCTGCTGGGCTAGCCAGAGCTTGTGTCGTAGAGGATTACCTTGGAATATTATTATTTTACATTGGAGTGACTTCATCGGACCCGGAAGAAAATAATGGGCGAACACATTAGGTCAGCTTAACATTGTTCGAATTGGCCTTAGCGGCGCTTGCATCTAGTGAGTGGTATTTTGAATGTTATCCCATATAACATGATCCCCTAATTATTGTCTCACTTACATGTAATACATGTCTTAAATATCACACTTGGAATTGTAACATTTTGGCTTACTTTGGGATTTAATTCCACCATTTGGACTGCCTTATTTTTGACAAACTTCTGAACGAAACTTGTGAATATACATCTGATGTTTGACGTAGATATTTTGACTCCTGATTCTACTTTAATCAATAATATTTCTAGCCGTACCTTGATGGGGTATTTCAACTTAAATATATGTTTTTGACCGATACAATTTGTGTTGCATATATTTATCTTTATTATTAATTTCATTTATTAATATATTTTTATATTTTTATTTTTATGTTTTCAAAGTAAAGTTTTATTTACTCGCTGTAATTCCACTGCGGTAATGATTCTCTGACGAGAAAAATTTTCTTTGAAAACCCATGGATAAGAACTTCAATTAGTTTGCTTGAACTCTGAATTGTAATAATATTTGATTCGCACCTTATTTTATTCTTTCATTTTATCTAATGCTATTAATGCTCTATCAAGTATATTGAGCTTCATTTTTCTCCGGATGTTTACTAATTAAAGATATTAGTTGCCTCTTATATCTTTTGTTGTATTAACCTTATTTATATATATATATATATATATATATATATATATATATATATATATATATAAGTTGGTAGACATAAATTCCACAGCATATGTTGACTTGTAGTTTCTCGCCCTGATCGTATGTTTACACTACTTTGATATGCATAAGCTGTATCACCATATATATATATATATATATATATATATATATATATATATATATATATATATATATATACACATTAACCGATGAATTTTAATTGTTGCTTGATTTTTGTATCTGTTTACACTGATCCATGTATAACACTCCAGAAATGTGTACACACAAACACGCACACACACACACGCATATATATATATATATATATATATATATATATATATATATATATATATATATATACACACAATTTCCCATGTGCATATTTACATCACTATATCAGTATTTCTATGCATCAGTTTATTTTTGTGTACAATCTGATATATGTGTGTCAGGCGCCCTTACATTGCTGGTTTTACTGATAGGAGTAATAGGACTTCGACTGTGGGTAACATCAAAAGTTTAAGCGAGGGACACAGGATGCTTCTATAGCGACGATTCCCAAGTCTCAAAGACTCCGTTTTCTTGCAACGAGAAAGACGAAAAGGAAGTGGACAGATCACAGAGAAATGGCGAATATCACCCAAAGGTATTTGTCATTCTCATCGCGATCTTAAAAGAAACTTTCGTCTACCCGACTGCTCATACTGTCCAAAACTAATGATACTGGTTCTCTTGAATTCCCTTCTCTTAAATTCCAGGAACATTTACAATAGTTATGAGTCGGTGGATATATTAGTTCTTGTCAAGGTTGATAATAGATGCATTAGCATCACTGTTACTTCCTCGATATTGCTTATTCCTTGTCAGTGATGTAATTTTAAAACGACATGTAGAAATTGTAACCAGATGTAGTGATTTCTCGTGTATAATTGAGGGATGGAATTTGGATCCAACCTGGTGTTATAGCCGGTGTGTAATGCTTATTAATCCTTTTTTATTAGTTTCGAAATTTTGTAAGTCTATTTTATTTCTAACTAGTGAGACTCGTGCACGGGTCCTACCAAGGAAAAATAAAACCCAAGAAACCTCTGCTACCATCTCAAACCACATATAAGTAGCTTTACTCGATTTTTAAAAACTATCTATGAGTATTAATTATAGTGTTATATAATTATTACTTTTATAAATAACTATCGGCGTTTCCCGGAAGAAATATAAAACAAATGAATTAAAATGTGTAAACAGCCGAGAGAACGCAAATAGGTCACAACGGATAATTTAATGTCAAGTAAAAACCTACGAAAATGATTACTTCGGAGTGGAACAAAGCAGAAATTGTCACAGTGTAGAAAGTGATCTCCTTCACTGACCGATCATGGAAAAGGGTACTTCTGTCGAGCCCGGGATGTTTGTTCAGACTATTCTCTTCTCGGTCATTGACGGGAAATCTTTCTATACTGCGTAATTTTTATTCATGTTATTACTTTAGAAAATATAACACTCGTTGGTGCATTTTCGCCACATTAAGATCTTACGTTGAAATTTCACAAAATATCGGAAGTATATGAATGTTCATGAAGTGTTTCCTCTCCTCTTTGCTCTCTTCGGATAAAAGTAAACTGAACTAAGTAGAGCCCACATTTGGGCCCCTTACGTCTAGCAGTTGTGTTAAAAAATCATAATGATCGGTTAATTAGTTTAGTTGTGAATCATGTACATAAAAATATACAGACATATACACATACCTTATTATTTGGTTCCCTCCTACTTACCTTGTAACCATTACGTGTGCGAGAGCTGTAAGAAAAGGATGGTAAGTAGAAGCGTATCTCTCCTACCTGCCTTTAATGGCTGCCAGCCACATCCGAAAAGTTTGGTTTTTTTACTTGTATAAATGAGGGTTGAGGAAAATATGTAAGTACTTACGAGTAATGTATATTTTATTAAATTAAGTCAAAGTTATGAAAATATCTAGCGTTCCGCGGTATTATGAATGTGGTTTAGTGATCGATGATTGGCTTGTTTACAAATTCTGAAACCAGTGTTTCTGTAGTTTGTTCTTTGTGAAATGATAGGTCGGCTATGCTCGGCGGTGTTTTGAGTTTTGTGGGAAGACTTAATTCTTAGCGGGAATATAATTTACTACCCTCTCTTTGGTTTAGTTAGTTCAAAGAGGCTTAAATGGGGGACTAATAATAATGTTTTTGGTTTAGGTTTGAAAAATAAGTTATTTTTGGGGAAATACGGTCGAAGGTAGTAGTCGAATGTGGTGATATGTTCGATGCGTTTGATTCATTATTTTTTATTGTCTACATTAACCAATTTTGGAAGGGAAAAACAACTTTAATTTATTTATATATATATATATATATATATATATATATATATATATATATATATATATATATAACGAACATATAACGTTCGTATTATTTTATAACTAATAAAGAGCATACTGGCAGCAAGGTAATTACGTAGAAGTGAGGTTTTTAGTGTTTGGAAAATTAGTTCCGAGGTCGGGCAATAGTAAATAATAGTATCTTTATACACAAACACTTGAAGGAAAGTGCTATTTTATGAGAATACAATTATTTGCAAATAAAGTATTTCTCTAAACATTATTTCGAAGAAGATTAACCTCAAATCGTTCGTATTATTTTATAACCAAAAACGAACATGCTAGCATCAATGTACGTGTCTATGTAAACTAAGCCGTGGAGTAAGCTATTTCCCCGCGCGACACAACGACTACACCAGCGTAACTTGCCGGTGAAACATCGATCACCAGAATAAGTAACTGCGACTTCAGATAAATACGCATCCTTTATCATTTCTCCACCATTGCCCATTGTTATGGGAATTGTAACAGTTGCTGTATATATTTTAATACTGTTCTGTTGTAATTAGTTGATTGAAGTGAATTTTCTACATGTTTTTCGCCATATGCAAACAGCAAACGCGACAGTAAATAGAGCAAAAACCGAAACGTTATGTTTATTAAATAACAGTTTTAAACAAAGCATTGGTGGAGACACGTTTTGTATGTATATTTCAAGAACAGCATGGAAAAGAACATGTTGAGTATATGTGTCTTAATTGTAATCTGAAAACGTAACTTTGGTAAGTCTTTTTTATTAGACGTGTAATTGCTGATAGAGATAGTAATTCATATGAAATAAACGAACAGACGATGTACTATGAAACTTTAACCTAATTTTCTTCCTACAATATTTATTTTACGGTGTTATGGGTTTAAGGACGAGGAATTGTTACTGGGTACGGGGTTAATCACTCCTACCACCGCGTAGAAATTAGTAATCAGAGGTAAAACGACTTGTCGGAAAAAATATAAACATCGTTCGAATCAAACAAGACTAAAGATTTCTTTTTAAAAACACGTACCATTAATTTTACCAAACCACATACGAAAAAAGATGCTATATGTAGCTTCTGTTTATGGATCTGTGTCGGTCAATAAAATAGGGAAAATCTTACTTTACTTTATCTTTTAGATAAATACCGAGAATAATTAACTGAATAGTTTTTTTTTGGTAATCTAAATTACAGTTGCGTCGATTGCGGCGGTCTATGCTGGTCGGTAAATCAGTAGAATATTGTTGCATATGCCTTCTTAAGAAATCGTTTCCCTGATTTGTTCTGGTATCTGCACTTTCAACGCGCTGACCGGGTCTGTCTCGCCATCGAGTCTGCCTTTTAGCAATTTTAGCGCATGGCTTGGTGTGGATGGATAGACACTTGTAAGAACACGAAGAACATTTAATAGTCAAAATGTACACTTAGTCATTTTCCAAAACATCATAGCGTCTTATTACTATAACCAAATCTTGACTTCAACACGAGCATCTGCAGCCTGCTGATCCTAAACATAAACTGTGTAACTCAGATGCTGACTATTTCTTAATGTCTATATTACCAAACATGTTACCTTTCTTGACAATTCAAAACCTTTAGTATATCTCAGCCTCACATGATAATTTAAAACTAGTATAGTTTAGAATAAACAAGGTTGGCGGTAAAGTCGCACAAAGTTCCAACTTGAAACCTTATATTTTCGGCCTTTTGGGTTTCAAGTACAATGTCAGCAAGTTGTGATCTTTATAGAGTAAAGGGCACTATGTTTGGTATGTTGTTAAATAGAGTCCTCGACTAGAAAATTAACTAATTGCTGGTTGATTAATTGCCTCAAATATCGGTGAATTATAAAGTTTATTTCTATAAGATGTCTGTACGCACCAAATCGTTTTTATTTATTTATGAGAGCAAGAAAAGAACACCGCCGCTCTTATACAGACAGGGCAGTAATATTTTGTTCTACTAATTTCATACCCGGCTAATGCGATTTTGGAAGTGACTGCTATGCTACATGTAAAGGCAATAATTATATTTTGTATATTGCTTCGTGGGTGGTCAAAAATATTATTTCTATAGAAGCAAAACTTGTTTTAAATATATGTGTAAAGCTCAAATAATACCGCTTATGGTCGCCAGTGTCTATATATGGACATTAGAATGCAATATCAAGATTGGAAATCATACAATGGAGATGCACAAGTCTAATAAAATAGTAAAAGACTACAGTTACAGATAGACGCATTGGCAGAATCTGGGTTAATTATTTTACTAGAGAGAATAATGGGAGTCGATATAATTGACACCTTCAAAATAATTTATATAATTTATAATTATGTTGTACACTTTTTAAATAGTTCTCTTTAATTCGGAAATTGAGTTTCAAATAAAATTTGAAAAATTAATTTTATACAGGAAATTGATTTTTGGCTAATAGAGTATCATATTTTGGGAATACGTTGCCGACTCCGAGCAAAAATAAAATAGCGTAGAAAACTAAGATCGAACATAGAATAAATTAAGAGAGGATCTGGGGAAATATTATGTGAGATATTCAACAGAAAATGATCTATATATTAATCTTTTTGGTGGTATATTTAGCTATTGTTTATGTATTATAAACTAAAATGTGTCTATATTTATAAAAGGGGCAGTTATGTTTTTATTTAGGTGTTAGCAAATTGGGCTAGTGTCGGAGAGATGACAAGTAAGCCCACAGGAGAGCCTTGTAGTAAACCGATTATTTCTTTATTGTCGGAGATACAATCTACCAAAGGGTATTGAAACTGGCATATAACATTGGGTTTTTCAAGTGTCCTTGCTGCCTTGAAAGGAATTATTGGTAACTACGAGTTTTGATGTTTTCAAATTTTATAATAAATAATAGAAAACTATTTTATTATTATAGTTGATAAGATATATATATATATATATATATATATATATATATATATATATATATATATATATATATATATGTGTGATTATTTATAAATAAAAATTATTTTCAAAATAAACCCATACACACATGTATTTCATTCCAAACCTGCAATCTTCAGCATGGGAGCGCACACTCCCCACCGGTCACACGGTTCTACCTCCAGTACGAAAATTATGTTTTACTCAACTGAGGCGCGTACAATTACTCCAATGTTCATTGTCTAAAAATGGGAAGGAAGTTAACATCTTAATAGAAAACACGGCGGCTATCTAGCAAGCAGTTGAGAAAATACTCGATAGGTGTGGCCTAGAGTTATGCATTATACAGAATGACGCTATTTTGTCAACTTAAAGCTTTGAGTAATTACATATATATATATATATATATATATATATATATATATGTGTGTATTATTGTTTTGAAAGCCTTCACTTTAAAGTTCAAGTGCATTTGGTTACAATTAAGTAAATTAATACATAATAAAAAAACAATACATCACGATACCAACATAAATATATTATAACTTTTATGAAGCAATTTACATTCAAACTGAAAAAAATAATTAATAATATTAATTACGAAACTAGTCACAAAAATGTAAAGTATCGAGCATAGCAATAAACATTAACAAATTCTTAACCGTTAAACACATTCTTTCGAAGTTTGTACGCGCTTTGTATGTCATCTTATTCGCATGCAACATCTCATCACAACAGACCTTTATTTAAAAGTCGCAAATTATTAGCCGTTGTTAATACACCAAGTCAAACATCGTCTGATGATGATGTGATGAATCAAATCGAAAGTACTCACGAACTTACATACACGTAACATACACGGAACTTGCATACACCAATTTAACCGAAAGATTCAACAGACTATTCAGAAAATTGAAAAAATACACAAAAACTCTCAAACAAACACTCCGTGTTATTTATACGATTCCCTCAGCCCCCATATTCGTTTTCATGTGAAGATAAGTGCTTGCTTCAAAATAACATTCTGAAAAAAAAATATAGTTTCCACATATTAAAGTATACAGCTTGGTAGATAATTAAATTCTATTGAACTTTCTATGAATTACTCATTGTTTTTGTCTTTGTTTACGAGTTATCGACTGTTTACTATTCTGTATTTTACCACGGAAATATCATGAAATATGTTATAGATGTTTAGGTGATTTTGTGAGATCAAAATTCGAACAACACGCTTTGAAATGTGGATTTGAAATTAATGAAGCGTCTGAAAGAGGACAGTTAAGTAAATATGCTGATGCTAAAATTAGAGAAAGAGCAAATTTTTCGATGTAAAAACTATAACGAGAAAGAAGTGGAGCAAGACAAGAGATGAAACCAGCCGTAGTTTGGCAGGCAAATGAACACGAGATAAACTCAACAGAGAGGAAACAAAAGGAATCTAAGAAAATAAAAGAAAATACAAGTCCGAAAAAATAATTAGTAAAAGAGGCAAAGTAAACACACTTTCAAGAAGGAAAAGAATACGCGACTGAACGTATGAAGTTCGTCGTAACTCGCATCCTAAAGTGGACGATAAAACATGACGAAAAGGGAAGAGAAAGAAGAAAGAAAAACAACAATCGGGCAGATGAGAGAGACCAACAACTTTTTTTTATCCTTCCAGAAAATCGTTCCATTTTTTCTCATTGTTTTCTTCTTCGTTTTGTCGTTTTCTTTAAAACGATAGTCTTCGTCCTGTTAAAAAAATACCGAAGTGCTAAGCCCGCCGCAAGCATTAATACATTGGAGAGGTGTCATCTCTTAAATTGGCAACCACCATTATTTCGCAGACCCCTTTGATGCATTCTCTGACGACAGCCACTTCCCTTGCACGCGCCATTGTGATTATATTCAATGTAATCATAGACACTATCGGTCCGAAGTAGTTCGACGAGCGTGCGCAGTTCGTCAGACACCATCTTATCAGTAGAGTGTGTATGCCTTTCCCCTCTCAACCCTATGTGTTCATTTAGTTCGTATTTTTTATTGGTTGATTCGTCGTTTATTTGTCCCACTTTTCTATTTTTTCACACACACTGACACACGCACATATATATATATATATATATATATATATATAGAGAGAGAGAGAGAGAGAGAGAGAGAGACAGACAGACAGACAGACAGACAGACAGACAGAAAGAAGATAGTGCAGTATTAGTGCAGTTCCAACGAGAGAAAAGTATATATTTAAAAGAGTAAGGCTACCAACATTTGTAAAATGTTTTTTTAACATTTATTTATTATTTTGTTATTTTATTATTTTATAATTTTATATAACGTGTTTCAAGCAGTAGTCCGCTTTCATCAGATATGTAAAGCCATTTGAAGAAATGTCTTTCGATTTTAAAGAGTGTTGTTTCATTTGAGATAATTTGTTATTGTTTAACGTTTTTGCACATGCGTGGATTTGCGGGTGTGTGAGTACGTGTTTTGATTATTTTATATCTTTTATTTTTTATTTTTTATTTTGACTGCTTCTCTTGGTCAAAGTCGTGTGTGTTTATTAAGTACGTGTAATTTTGACCTTCATTTTATCGGTCATCTTTATTTCTCAGGGTGCGTAGATTTTCTTTTGAAATTTATTACTTTGTATTGCCCTGTCTCGAAGAAGTCTGTCGCACTCGCGTGTGTGTGTGCGTGCGCGCACGCGTGTGGTCAGTTCTGAATCTTGTACATAGGTGAGCGACATATACACCCACCCACACACAAACACACAAACACGCACACACACACATATGTGCGCACACACACAGGTGTATGGTTAAGTATAGAAAGGTTGATAAAAGTGTGTGTAGTTAGAGTTATGATATGTTATTGCTGGATTAAATTTAAATATGAAGTGTTTTTCTTGTGTTAGTAAGTCGGTGTAATCTTGGCTTTGGAAAATTGGCATTATTTTAAATTCCCCTCCGCTGCATAAGTGCACATGTTGAGAGACGAATAATTTACGATTTTCTTTGATTTTAATGTTGCTTTTATGTAAAGATACTCTATTATTTAATGTTTTGGTCGCACCTATATAAGCTTCGTTACATATTGTACATTCTAGACAAGGTAAGGTGCAGTTTAGGTCTTTCTTTATTGTGAATGTTTGTATTGGGTGTTTAAATGTGTATGAGTACCCCTCTAGAACTATTTCTCAGACCCCACATTTTTCTTTGTTGCATTTTGTGACCCCTTGTATTGTGTGTGGGTTGAGTTTGGATGAGGTTAAAATTTGTTTGAGGTTTTTTGTTTGGCGTTTGCTTTTTATTATTTTCGTTGTTTTTAATATGTTGTTTAGTTTGTTGTTATGGTCGAGTAGGGTTAGGTTTCTTGTTATTTCTGTGAATAATTCTGGATTGTTTTGTTGGGTGTAGAGATGTATGCTAATATTTGTTCTTTGTTTCGTTTTTGGATAATTCGTAATTGTTCTAATGGGATGTTTTCTGCTAGTTCTATACCTTTGTGTATTATTTGTGGCGGGTATTCTCTTCTTGTTAAAGTTTTCTGTAGGTCCTCCAGTCGGATAATCCGGAGGTCTTTTTCACTGTCTATAGTACAGATCCTGCGTGCTAGCGAGTAGGGTATAGATTTTAGGCAGCTTTTGGGGTGATGGATTCTAAAATAGAGATATTGTTGATGTCTGTGGGTTTGTGGTAGATGTCTGCGATTATGTGAGTGTTTTTAATTTACATTAGTAAATCTAAGAAGGGTAGTTCTGTTTGACTGTGTTCAATTGTGAATTTAATCTTGGGGTGTAGGTTTTGTAGTATGCTGTGTAATTTATTGATGTCCCCTCATGTGGGTTCAAAGAGGATAAAACAATCATCCCGGTATCTCTTCCAAGATTTTATGAAGAGAGTGTGAATATTCTGTCCATATATTTCTTCTATCTTTTAATACAAGATCTTCTCTAGGTAGGCCAGTGTTAGGGTTGCATATGTTGGTGCCATTTTGGTTCCCATTTCTGTACCTAGAATCTTGATGTCATTTTTGTTATTAAATTCAAAGGAGTTATTGTTGAGAATAATGTCTATTATGTCGAGGATGAATTGTTTGGTGAATCTGGGGTGTAGTATTTGTGGGTGTTTGTACATCCAATGTGATATTGCTTGTTTACCTGTCATGGGGTATGTGGCTATATAAGCTGATGATGTCAAATGTAACTAATTTAGTCCCGGGATTTACTATTTGTGGTAAGGAGCCTAGGAAGTGTATGTCGTCTCTTATGTAGCTCTTGACTTGATCGGTGAATGGGTGTAGTAATATGTCAATTAAGTTACTCAGTCTGCTTGTTGGGCATGATGGTCCTGTTACTATAGGTCTAAATGTAAGGTAACTGGGACTCAGGACACTAATATATTCTGATGCCTGTGTGTTGATGGCATTTCTTATCTTATTTGATTTATGTATCTTAGGTAGTCCGTATAAGTTGTTTGTTTTAATCATGAAGTTTGTTAGGATTTTTTTTTTCTTTCTTTGTTAGTATATTATTGTATGTTGTGCAAAGTTTTGGGATTTTTTAAATGTTGTTGTTATCAATGTTGGTGCTAATTGGTTAGTAGTAATCATTGTTTTCTAGTACCTCTATAATTTTCGATTTATAGTAATGTTTGTCCATGATGACTACCGCACTGCCTTCGTCAGCTTCTTTTATAATTTTGTTATTATCATTGCGGATGTTATCTAGTGCTTGGTTTTGTTTAGATGTTAGGTTACTAGTAGGTTTAGTTTTACTCTGAGGGTTGATGTTCCGGAGGTTTTCAAAGTAGGTGTTTAGTTCTTTCGTATTGTTATGTTTGTTAGGGAAATATGTTGATTTGTTTCTCACTAATGAATCATCTGTTTTGTTTTCTTTATTGTTTAGTTTTTCTATTAGTCTAAATTTGCGTTCAAATTCTTTAAGATCCTTCCTGAGTTCCGTGATATTACTTTTGGGAGTTGGGCAGAATTTGAGACCTAATTTTAGTATTTCTATTTCCTCCTTTGTAAATGTGTATGTGGATGAATTGATAATTTTGTGGTTTTAAATTGTCTAATCTGGGATTGTTGTCCGGGGAGGGGGTTCTAAAAAATGAAGATGAATGTTGTTTGTTTCGTTGATTTATGGAGTTGATAAGAGTGATTGCTTTCTATATATTCTGTGTGTTTTAGAGGATTGTGTTGTGTTCTCACAAAATTGGTGTCGTGCGTGTTGTCATAATTGGCGTTGTGTGTGTTGTTATAAGGGTTTATTTTGGTATATTTGAATGTGTTATTATCGTGAGTTAGTTGTTTCGGGTAGGGGTATCTTGGTAGAGGTTGTTGATGGTGGACGTAGTTGTGGGGTCTGTATTGTTGTGTAAGTTTATGTCTGTAGGAATTGTTGTATGGCTGTTTTGTTTGATGATGTGGGTAGTGTTTGGAGTATTTCAATTGTATCCATTGGTGTGTAGGATGGTTAATAAAGTTTGTGTTGTTGTGTGTGGTAGGGTAGAAGGTTGCTGTATGAAGGTTTCATCTGTTGCTGTGGTGGGTGTGGGTAATAGTTGTAAGGTTTACTTGGGGGGTTTTGGTAGGGGTTGTTGAGTAAGTGTATTTTTTGGTGGTTTGTTTGTGTGATGTAGGGTGTATGATAGGTTTTTTTATTGTATTGGTTGATGTGGGTGAAAGTATTTAGGTGTGTATTGTGTTGGGCCGTATTCGTAAGGGTTAGTGTATGGTTGAGTTGTATGTGTGTTTATGTTGTATTTGTTGTGGGTATGTGTGTGAGTGTGGTTGTGGGGTGATCTTAATGAAGATTTGGATTGAAACTGTTGAAAGGGGTGGGTTTATGATGTGGCTATATTTATGTTGGTTCTTTGTGAGTAACTGGGTCTGTTGTGTAAGTATGTTTGTGTGTGGTATGTGTTTTTCTTCTTACCTATGTTTTGTGTTATCCACTGGTTTTGTGTATGTCGTGTGTGGGTGTTTTCCATTGGGTCTTGTTCTGGGTTGTTGTTTTGGTTCATGTATGATGTTTTTTTTGTCTTTTCTTTATCGGGTAAGCTTCTTAGCCAGGATATTTTTCTTTGGACAATATTCCTGGATTTTTATTCCTCCTTTTTGCATTCGGATTTCCAGAGTTCTGATAGGAATTGATGAGTTTCCGTGGGGCATGATTCTTTGATTTCAGTAGCGTAGATGTAAGATTCCTTATTGCTGATCACAATTGCAAGTGATATTGCATAAAAAATTTTCAACACTTATTAGATATAAAACATGTATTTCAATAGCTGCTTGTGTACGCAGGGTAAACATGTTATCTTTTCTTCACCAATACTTAGATAGAAATTGTTGTATGACGTCATAATGTACGCAGCGTTGCATCGGATGATAGCTTGGGAGATGGCTGGAATACATAGGCGATCTTTTGTGGCTTGTTTATGCAAGTGGCAATCACCCGTCAAATGTCTCGTATGAATCATGAATCAAGTTCCGACTGAAATAGGCTAGAAAATAAAACGTTCAGTCCGTGAGTTGTATTAGTCGTTTTCTGTTAGTATTAGCACACTGAGCTGCGATGCCAGGATTGACAGCTGATTCCACAATTCGTGACGGCGTAAAAATGATCTGTTTCAAATATAAGCGTGAAAAAACCTGCCACGTTTAACATCACGGCAGAACCGTTATACGACGAAACAGCTGTCCTTGAATGACTACATATAGTAAACAAATATATTGACACAGCTGTTTGTGGCAAATTATATTTACTGAATCCTGAAAAGTATTTCCTGGTGTTATTGAAGGGAAAAACGTAAAGCCCTGTCGCAGGATTGAACACATAGCCTTTATATCTTAAGACGTTTGCGTTTATCTCACATTCTTCAGTTCCTACCACTTGTCGAACAATTCGCCCATCCAAGTTACCTGTTATATCATATTCAGTAGTGATCGGACACACGGAAAACTTAGTCGCACTTACTTGTCATTACAGTTCCTAATTATTTCCTCTTAAGCTCTTTTTACAATTTATTTTACAAGAACATCATAAATACACACACACACACACATATATATATATATATATATATATATATATATATATATATATATATATATATATATTGTTCTTGTAAAGTTAAACATTCACAACTGCATTATTCGCCTGAGAAAAGATGTAATCTTGTTTCGTTAAACCCATATTCAAATGATAAAAGTTAGTTGAAACGTAAAAAAAAATGTGCGAACTTTAGTTTATATTTCACAAGCAGGTTTACGTGGTGTTGCCCGGAGTCCTGAAAATTAAAATAGAATAGTTTCTAAAAAGTGTATAAGATCTTTTATTTAAAACTCTCTCTCAATTCTCTCTTTCTCTTTCTGTCTGTCTCTCTCTTTCTCTTTCTCCTTCTCTGTGTTTATATCTTTATCTCTCAGTCATATTACTTTTTGAACGCCCCTCTCCGCCAGAATGTTTCTCTCTATTTAATTCATGCTCAGGCTTGCGCAACTGCTTAAATATAATTGAACGAACTAAAGAAGTAAACGAAAAGAAAACGTAATCAGCGACGATAATTTCAAAGAATTTCAGGTATGTTTTCCATTAAGAATGAAATAAAGTTGTTTATTTATAACCCTGGTTGTAAGATATTGGGCGAGTATACCCACGATTGAATAAAATGGTTAGTTGAGAGTAACAGAAAATGAAATTCTAGTCGAGCTTTACTCGCAATATATAAGGGAATTAGTAGAAACAGATATAAGGTCACATACGTCAAAGAGAAAGTGTTGTGTGTGAACCTACCTACGCTTTAATAATAACTAAATGGTAGCAACCGGCTACCATAAATACCGGCTTTTACCAGGACAACATTGGGAGGCACATTTAGCCACTAGCACTGTTAACACTTACTTGTGTATAATTTCTCTGTTCAATACAATTCGTTATTATTATCTCTAAACCTGTTGTTTTTTATTTTATTGTTGGTACCCCTAAACGGGTCCACAACAACTGGCGGCGAGTGATTCGTAAAGGACTTTGTTGGAAACACCTTGGACCTTGCAACCTGTGAGTGATAAACTAGTGTTTACAACACGGTCAACCTTCGAGAGGAAATTCTACCCGTTTGAAAAATAAAAAAAAAACCTTGTGCTTTACAATTTTCGGGAAGATATTGGAAACATCGAATACATTCCATTTTGGGAGCCGTCTGCCTTACAAGAAATAAACAGTTTAAACAATTACTGGATGAAAAAAAAGTAAGACGAATTTTACTATTTGTGTTCTTCGTATTTCAATACGGCATTTTACCTCGTGCAACAAATGAAATTGGAATACCATGTGCTTATAAAACTGAAAGGTTTTTAAAAAAATCCATACTACAAAAACTTTTTTTCGTGTCTGATATAGTCAAACGTATGTTGCGAACAGACTTGTCACTGTAAAATCGTATAGTCGGAATAAAAATCTGACAAGTAAAACCAAGTTACTTTTTTGAATAACTAGTCAATTTTTTATATAGCCAATACTTGCTATTTTGCATTTTCAGCCTACACTGAAAGACTTATTGGAAAAAAAGTTCCAGATGCGAACAAAAATACAAATAATTTGTTAAATTAATTACCCAATAAGCCGGATTAATAAAATCGTTTTTTTTTCTCTAAGAACTTTGAAAGAGAAATAAAGATTAGCAAGTGCCGGTCGAATTCGATACCAGAATGACGCAGTGATGAGAAGGGGTTGAGTTTGTTATTAAACAGTAAGCATTTGAAAAGAAAGAAATAGTGAAGGACTATTTGTGACTAATTCTTTTTCAAGAAAGTATTTCTTTAATTATGGAAGGTTTCTCGAAACAGATATTGGAGATGATTAAATTTCAATCAGAACAACAGAAGGCAAACGATGAAAAACATCTCGCTCAACAGAAGGCAAACGATGAAAAACTTCAGTCTCTACAGAAGGAATTTCAGTCGCAGCAAATAAGTTTGTTGAAGTATTTTGAGGAAAAGAATTTCGCACAAAATCGAGAAGATAGAAAATCTTTAGGCGAACAATTGATTGGGATAAAAAAAAATTTACAATTAGAGCAACAGACTCAATCAGAGAGAAAATTTGAACAGCTTACACAAGCAATGATAAATACGACGAATGACGACACCGACGCGTTCAACAAAAATGCAATATATAGAAACCTTCAACTATGTGCGTGAAGAGGACCTAACCTTCGAATCATGGTACCGTCGATATCAGGATTTTTTCGACATTGATTGTAGCACATGGTCGGAAAAGAAAAGGGTTCGTTTAGTTCTTCGTAGACGAGGTACGGCAGAGCATACACAATTTGTCGATTATATTCTGTCGAAGAAAACGGGCGAACTATCTTTCAATGAATCTATTAAAATGTTAATGGAACAATATTGCCCCAAAACAAGTTTATTCCACAAAAGGTGGAAATGTATGAACCTAACGCGAAAAGAAAGCCAGGATTACTCAACGTTTGCTTCGATCGTCAATAAACATTGTGACGACTGTAAGTTAGCATCCTTGACAGCGGACAATTTCAAAGTATTAATATTTGTTCAAGGGCTCGTCTCGCAAAACGATGCAGAGTTAAGAAGACGTGCAAAAGCAAACTTGAAACCGAGCCAAATTTAACATTGCAACAACTGGCCGAAAGCTGTCAACGACATATTTCCGAGAAATAGGAAGCTAAAGAAATAGAGGAAGCAGCAATTTCTAATACTAAAATGTTCGTCGTTTTTTTTTTAAATTATACTCTTCGAATGAAAGATTCAGGAAGGATTTGCCTCGAAGGTCAGATGAAAAATTGCCAAACCACTCTTGTTGGGGTTGCGGGGACCTACATTGGTACCAGAAGTATCCTGTTAAACGAGGAAATTGTGACAAATGCCATAAAATGGGACACAAAGCCTCATATTGCAGAAGTAACACTAGAAAAAAAAAATTACATAAAAACGACTAGAATTAATGGTAGCAACCTAAATATACGAAAGTATGTTACGGTAAAAATGAACAATCAAGATGTTAAACTACAGCTTGATTCAGGGTCTGACCTATCAATTATTAATATTAATACCTGGAAAAAGATCGGCAGACCGACTATGCTACACACAGATAAAGTGGCTCGATCGGTAACCGGAGAGAAACTACACTTAGAAGGGGAAGTCATTTCAAAATTGACACTAAAAAAAAGATATTAAAATTACGCATGATAGTAATGAAAGATAGATGGAAATTTGTTCGGTTCAGATTGGATTCAGCACTTCCAGCTCTGGGATTCGCCGATAAGCGCCTATTGTCAACGAATAGAGAAATGTTCTGCTGAAGCGGAAAAATTGAAGAAGGATTTGAAAGAGTCATTCCCCAAGGTGTTTTCTAATGAATAAGGACGCTGTACTAAAATGAAGGCGAGTTTTGAACTAATTGAAAATAAGAATCCCGTGTTTAAGAGAAAACGAAGTGTACTATTTGCCTCTCTTTAAAAAATTAATGCAGAAATAGACCGGTTGGTGGAGAAAGGTATTTTAACACCAGTTGACTACTCAGAATAGGCGGCCCCAACCGTCTACGTGAAGAAAAAATCTGAAGAGATCAGAGTGTGTGCCGATTTCTCAACCGGTTTGAACAATGCGCTGAAAGATTATCACTATCGTCTGCCGACACGAGAAGAGGTTTTCACAAAATTAAACGGTGGAAAACTGTTCTCAAAAATTGACTTGAGTGAAGCCTATCTGCAAATACCTGTAGAGGAAGATAGCTCTAAGCTTCCCTGTATTTCGACACACAGGGGACTACTAAAGTTCAATCGTCTCCCTTTTGGAATTAAAGTGGCCCCGTCAATTTTTCAGCAGGTAATCGACACGATGTTGAGCGGGCTCGATTTTTCGATCGGCTACCTTGACGATATCTTAATAAAAAGTACGAACGTCGTGGAGTACCGTGAGCACGTAAACAAAGTATTCGAAAGGATAAGCGATTTTGGTTTTACACTCAAGGAGTCAAAGTGTGAATTCTTTCTAGAAGAGATCAAATACTTGGGACATGTCATTGATAAGAATGGAAGACGTCTCGACCCAGAAAGATCTATAGCCATCAAGAATATGCCCGAACCGAACAACGTTACCCAACTACAAAGCTTCCTGGATCTCGCAAACGATTACGAAAAATTTATTCCCAGTATGCACAAATTGCGAGCCCCCTTAAATGAGTTACTTAAGAAAGATGGTAAATGGGAATGGTCCGCTGACTGTCAATCTGCATTTGACAACCTAAAAACGAAGTTAACTTCAGAATTATTTCTTACTCATTTTAATCCAGAGCTAAAAACTATTGTTACAAGTGACGCCAGCTCCTACGGCATTGGGGCGTGCATTTTGCATAAAATGCCGGATGGCTCGATGAAACCCATCGCGCACGCTTCAAGAACTTTACTTCCTGCAGAGAAAAATTACTCTCAGATTGAAAAAGAAGCGTTGGGTATTGCGTTCGCAATGACCAAATTTCACAGGTATCTACACGGCCGTCATTTTATCCTACAAACAGACCATAAGCCACTTATCACCACTTTGAGATGGAATTTTTACCGTCAAAAAGACTAGGACACACAGATGGTTTATCGCGGCTAATCCCAAAGTACACGGAACCGCTCGAGGATACAGTTATAGCATCCCTTCGGTCTGAATATGACTTAAGTAAAGTACTGTGTAACACAATAAGAGAGCTGCCAGTCACAGTTAGCGATATACAAAAAGAGGCAAGAGAAGATAATTTTCTTATCGAAATTAAAAATAAATTACAAACAGACGATGAGCAAACGGCAGAAGCTTTTTCAGTCTGTTGCGACACATTATTATACCGGGAGCGAGTAGTAATCCCATCTACGCTAAAAAAAAAAATCCCGAAGGATTTCCATAAAGGGGCATCCCAGAGCGACACACATGAAGAGCCTAATGAGATCTGATGTGTATTGGAAAAACATGGACAGGGACATAGAGACGAAGGTGAAGGCCTGTGCGGGCTGCGCATCGGCAGCGAAAGCACCACCTATTCAGTACTGTCCATGGCCAAAAGCAGAGCAACCATGGTCCCGGATTCACATAGATTTTGCGGGGCCATTGGAAGGCTTCTACTATTTAATTATAGTCGACAGCTACTCATAATGGACAGAAGTTGTTAGATGTAAAAACCCAACAACGGATGTCACGATATGCGCGTTGCATTAACTGCTTGCCCGATTCGGAGTGGTGGACATTGTTGTATCGGACAACGGTACACAATTTACTTCACAAGAGTTCAAAGAATTTTGTGAAGACTTTCAACTTAAACATATCACCACTCCGACTTACCATCCGAGGTCAAACGGACAGGCAGAAAAATGTGTTGATACCTTGAAGAGAGCGTTGAAAAAATCGACGGGCACGCCGAGAGAAAAGGCACTCCAGCAGTTCCTTCAAGTGTATAGAATTACACCCAACGAGAACACACCAGCCCAGGTACCACCGGCGGAAGTAATGTTTGGAAGAAAAATCAAGTCGGTATTCGACAAACTTTTACCAAAACAGGGGAAACCGACCAACATTACAGAACCAAAGAAGGGTTACGAGGATGGAGAGAAGGTGTTCTTCCAGGAACACCATGGAAACAAAACCGTGTGGGAAGTGAGAAAGGTACAACAAAGATTGGGGCGGATGGTGTACATTGTAGAGGGTCCTAGAGGCACCTGTAAAAAACACATTAACCAAATGCGTCGTCGCATGTCGGACGACTCAGGGGAAGGCCCATCGGATCAGAGTGAGACCATCATGGAAGATCTATACGACGCATTTGAGCTGCCAACAACAAAAACGCGTCCGGAACAGAGACGTTCATCAAGAAAACGTAAATTAACCGGTAGTGTCGAGGTGAATTCTAGGAAAAAGATATATCTTGAGATTCCGGGGGAATGAGTTTCGGAAGGGGGTGTTGTGGATGAACCTACCTACCCTATAATAATAACTAAATGGTAGCAACCGGCTACCATAAATACCGGCTTTTGCCGGGAGAACATTGGGAGGCACATTTAGGCACTAGCACTGCCAACACTGACTTGTGTATAATTTCTCTCTTCAATACAATTCGTTATTATTGTCTCTAAACCTGTTGTTCTTTTATTTCATTGTTGGTACCCCTAAACGGGTCCACAGCAGAAAGATAGATAGCTAGAGAGTGAGAGAGAGCGAGAGAGAGAAAGTGAGAGAGAGAGAGTGAGAGAGAAAGACAGTTCTGTGCAGACTTGCCACATGTGACATATTAAATTGAAATGCGCATATATAGTAAAACAGTGATTATAGACAGCTTTCGGTATCTCCACTACCCAATTTGTCAGTGATTCGGAACGAAGATGAAGTCGAATAAACCTCCTCTGGTTTACCACGGTTTTCTTTTGACTTATTCCTTTTTCGAGTTATAAATGAGAAGCTTTTATTTCAGGAGGACGAGTCATAAGTCTTGAATGGTCCCAGAAAGAGTGAGTACAAAAACAAGTATGGATAATACTTATTATCGTTCATGTGTTTTTTTTATAATAGAAATAACTTGGTGTTCTGCATGTATGGCACATGGTTTAAGTACAACACTAACTATTTGCTGCCTTCACCAGGGTATAATTTAACCATGCACAACGTAATATGGGTCTAAAATAAAAAAAAAATAAAACACAACTTCGGCACAGTGACCTTTCTCAGTCTTCTGGAAAATAAATTCCACAGTGGATTAGTGAAAGGGGCAACTGATGATCCGTTCGTCGAGTAGTTCCGATGGTCAGAGGAGAAAGTCCGCTTCGAATGGAGTTTGGCGCCAGAGACGAGTCATCCTAACAACTCTAAGTTCTCTCTGACGATTGGCTCGGAACGCGTTTCCGCTCAATGTCATACAACACATTTCCGGGATAGAGGACTCGTCCGAGTGTTCCCGCTGCGACACGCTTGAAGAAGAAACGCCGGATCACGCTTTCTTCCAATGTCGCCAACTCAAGTGGTACTGGGGGTATGTCAACTCGTTGACGGCTCGTATCGATCTCGAGCCTCCTTGTCGCTAAACGTATCTTGCGTAATCGACAACGTCTAGCGGTCGTGTGATAGGTAGAGGCAAATGGTGTTTCTCGTTATCCTGGCCGTTGCGTGAATGATGGTATGGACGTCGTGTCTGAGAGATGAGCAAGGGATTAAATCTTTTGCTGATGAGGATTAGATTCGCTTTCCTCAAACACCAGCTAATGGGCAATATAAGAATTGATAGAAAAAGATTACATTCGTCGCTCTTCAGAAAACATGTGGATATATTAGCGAGCTTGTGTTTACGAAAAGGTGTTTAGTATGAGTACGTGTTCCCTAACTGAGCATGGTGCGCGCGGTTTCTGGTCCTGTCAGACCGCAGCCATTCGGGTAAGTCTTGTCTTTTCGCTCGTCGAGTGAATGGTAATAGAAATCCTTCAAGATGCCCACTTCCAATTTCCAATTTTTGTGTCCTCGGCCTCTCCCAAATTGCATTTATCTTGGAAGGACACCACCCATTCTCAAAGCTCCATACCCCCGTTTTCTTGTTCTACTTATATACTACTTCTATTTCGAGATTGCCTTGCTTGTTTTTGGTTCTGAACAAACCGGAAAATGGTGAGCGGTCAATATTTGTTAGAAATAGGTTTGGGGTGTCTTACTAATCGGTCTTTGCTTTTCTTTCTTTCACTCCCAATTATAGGCCAATGAATTTCTGTATATATAAGCATATTTATGAACAATTAAAAATGTTAACCACATTTTGGAAATATTTTAAGTAGGACGGTGGTTAGAATAATTGTGGTATTGTTTTGATTGAGATCATTCTAGTTACGAGTAGGATAGACATTTTTATCACTTTTGACCAGGATGACAAACGACACCCAATTTCTTCACATTTTTTAACACCTTGTAACTTTTTCTTTGTTAATTTTAATTTATTATATTTTCAGCAAACAAATAATTCAAAGTGTAGTATCTGTTTCTCCACGTTTCAGTGACATTTCACGTTTTACTAATGACGGAGTTTTTCATTTAAATGATCTCCCTTTTTATAAAATTCATGGTCGTTGACGAGACCATTGTGGGTGTGACGTCGAGAAAGAAAGAAAGCGACTTGATAACTGTTAAAAAGGAAAAGGTTCCGCAGTGCAAGTGATACTTGAAAGGGGGGGTCAGAAACGCGAAGAGCCGGAGCACTTGGTGATCGGAGTATCAAAGTACCGGAGGAATGGCAGTTTACCAATGTTTATGACACTGATAAAGCTTTATTGGCTATGATACCCGAGCCTATCTTGCTGTTAGACTTTCGTATCCGCTGACTAAAAATGCGACTGATAAGCAAGTTGGTACCGTGAAAGAATCCCCTGACTTGTATTTCATCAAACAGACAATTGAAAGTGCTTGTGAAACAATTGCTTCAGCTCAAGCTTAGATAGACTATGCAGAGCAAATTGCTTTCCAATCGGATGTATACATGAACGAGCTTCTAGCGGAAATCAAGAAAAATACATAATTTATTTTATTAATAATAAGACTATCGATCAAACAACTGGGTATATAGAAAAAATTAGAAATGTATGTTACGAAATATTAATTTATTAGAATATTTTAAAAATTGATATGCAAATGAGCAATATCGAGATCAGTTTGAGGGAACTTTCAGATTACTATATATACGCTATTTTACATTTTTCTCATATTATTAGAATTAAATAAGCCTAACCGGTTATGATGTTAATATAGTAAAGATAAATTGGAAAAAGCTTTCGCATTTATTCATTTATATATATATATATATATATATATATATATATATATATATGAAAATCGCTCTATAAAAGGCTGTCAGTCATTTTATTTAAAGAACTAACAAATACAAAATATGACTATCGCAAAGTCTATAAATGTCTTATCAGCGAGGACACACACATACACAGACACACACATATATATATATATATATATATATATATATATATATATATGTATAAATATATATGTGTGTGTATGTGCTTGCTTATTTCACATTTATAGATTTTAAATGCCCTTGTTTCAATATTGATTAATGTGACCTGGTGGTTAAGTGCTCAGCCTACGAACTTGTAATTGACTTTCTGACTAGGTTCACATCCTTCGACTAGCAGTGATGAACATGTTCTACACTGATGATTGCATAAAGCATGAAACACTAGCGTGTGTGTAAGATAATGAAGAGCTACAAAAATTATACGTTGACGAGTCCATTGTGGGTGTGACGTCGAGAAAGAAAGAAAGAAAGAAAGCGACTTGATAACTGTTAAAATGGAGAAGGTTCCGCGGTGCAAGCGATACTTGAAAGGGGGGGGGTCAGAAACGTGAAGAGCCGGAGCACTTGGTGATCGGAGTATCAAAGTACCGGAGGAATGGCAGTTTACCAATGTTTATGACACTGATAAAGCTTTATTGGCTATGATACCCGAGCCTATCTTGCTGTTAGACTTTCGTATCCGCTGACTAAAAATGCGACTGATAAGCAAGTTCGTACCGTGAAAGAATCCCCTGACTTGTATTTCATCAAACAGACAATTGAAAGTGCTTGTGAAACAATTGCTTCAGCTCAAGCTTAGATAGACTATGCAGAGCAAATTGCTTTCCAATCGGATGTATATATGAACGAGTTTCTAGCGGAAATCAAGTCTGTGACCTCAGCAAGAAAAATACTTTTATGAGACAAAAGTTTGTCAAAATATTTTTTTCATATGTGTGTGCGTAGCCGGCTTAATGGGAGATAAAGAAAACCAAAGTTTTTCTATATACGTTCTGTTCTTTGTCATTCTTGATGGATCTCACTGGGTACCCCGAATAAACGGGTAATGCAACATCTGTAGGTAAAAATAATTAATATTTATACAAATATTTTGTAAGACAATGTTTGTTTGCATATTATAGCAATTAATATGTTACCAGTTAGATTATTCAAATAAGTGTAATTCTTTCAGGGAATCTATACACACAATTGAATCTTTTCATCGGTCCAATCGCGTGTGGCAAGGGACACAAATCAATTAGGTATAGGAAATCACTGAAATACACTACAGCATAAAAGAAGATTGTAGTGGGTGTCCTACCTACTTTTTAATAATAACTAAATGGTAGCAACCTGCTACCATAAATATCGGTTTTGCCGGGAGAACAATGGGAGGCACTTTTTAGGTTCTACGTGTTGAGTGAGTTTATTGCGTCAAGTTAGTATTTTTCTTAAATCTGTTTTTGCCTGTTGTTGTTGATTATTGTTATCGTTTTAATTGTTTTCACGTTGACTGTTATTGTTGAACTGTTTTCCCTTTTACGACGTTTTTTTTTCTGCCACGTTTTATTTTGTTTCTTTGGTTTTTTCTCTGTCAACTTTTTTTTTGTTTGGTGTCTCTAGTTATTAACTAGATGGCGTCCAAAACGACTGAAAATTAGGAATGGTGCAAACCACCAAAAATGTCTATAAATGTCAATGATTTCGTGGAAGAAGAAAAAAAATACGAACACATGGTTACTGAACAAGGAATTACCGTGGATTTACCAATGGTTGCAGAAATTAAAAAAGAACAGTAACCATGTTTGTTGTCGAAAAAAAAGATGAAAAAATCCATCAGGGCCTCTTCTGAATTAATATGCAAGTTATTGGCAACTGCAGGATTCAAACCGCAAAGGTTAATCAAGTGTAAGGGATTTAACACTTGGAATGCTTTGTTTCCTAACGAAGAAATTTGTGCTAATCTCTCACTTAATCAAATTATCACGCAGGACTATGTTTTACGAACCGAGTACATGGGTAGAAGACGTTCTTCAATTTCTATCTTCAATGTGCCTTTTTATGTAAAAGGCGAACAAATTGGTGCCTTTTTTCTAAGATTTGGCGAAATCACAGATATCAATTTTGACGAATTTCCAGGTACATGGAACTTCGAAATACTTATCGACAAGAAAGCTTATGACAGCATCCCCTACTATTTACAAGTCGGGGAGGAAAAACTACCTATTATATTGGCCGGAAGAAGACCTGTTTGTTGGTTTTGTGAGCAACTAGGTCATTTAACTTTTGATTGCCCACAGAAAAAATCCACTCAGAAAACGACGCCCCCGATTAACAGACCATCCAAGGCTGGCATCCACCTCGATCCTCCAGCTACAATTGGTTTACCTATTACATCTACATCTGATGACTCCGAAGACGAATTCCCTGCTCTACCTTCTGCAGAAAAAGACTAGGGATAGATTATTGTTCCGGGGAAAAAAACCCGGGTCGGGTATCTCTCGAAGAAATGAGAGAAAAAGAAATGCTTAAAAACGACCCGGGAAAAGACAGTTATATTAAGGTAAAAGAGCTTAAATCTGAATTAGATAAGAAAGTAGGAAAAAAAAGAGAAAAAAGAAGGAAAAAATTCAGCCACTTCAGATAAAATCTCTACCCCCAATCCAAGTCCCCAGCCGATCACAAAACCAATAGTTTCTAAAAATTCTAATTCTCCCAAATTAATGCCCCCCCAATCACTGGCCCAATTTTAGACAAACAGTACAAGCTTATCCCTCTAAGTCCGATTAAAGCGTCTATAAAAATCACTTCTCCTAAACCTTCTCCCTTTGTCTCCCCATTTAATACACCCAAAATTACCCTACCTGCTTCACCCACAAAAAAAAACCCTCCACCTCGCCTTTTTCAGCATCTCTTATGGGGCCTAGCTCCCCTCCCCCTCCCCAATGGATGACATGCCTCCCCCTCCATCTATTACACAGAAGAGGCAGAGGAGCCCTTCTGTGGAAAGGAAAACTAAAAAAAACGCATTCCTTTCTGGGGAGGATATCTGCAAAGTGACATGCACCCAAATAGAAACAGTAAAGCATTACAACCCTTCCAATATAAATGAGCTCCTTAAATTCAATGAAGTCGGTGGTATAACCATTGAAGACCCTGCTAATTTCCCTAACGCCCCTAGAGTCCTTACAGTGGTAAGGAAGAAACCAGAAGCGAAGGTTCTATGGCAGATGCTGGAAGAGGCGAACAACACTTTCAATTTCACCGTTCCAATGGCCATCTTCAAAGATGAAGGTCTAGTCGTTTTAAGGAAATATTGTTTTGGGAGGGTTCACATAAGGTTACACCGCGCCCTGTATAGGATGGCGAAACTAACCTATCCTTTGGATGTTGGCGGCATCTCTCATGATGGTCAAATTAATGATCAGATGGGCAATCAATCTTTTGGGAGAGCCGTCGGCATCCCGACCACTGCTATGTTCGTTTCTGGAACCCAACTCTAAGGAACCCTCATGGCTCTCTTTCTAGTGAGTTTGAATGTCCGGGGCCTGAGGGCCGACGCTCGTAAATTTCGAGTCGCTACAGACCTTCAGCGCCTCGGAGTGGATATATGTTGTGTTCAGGAAACCCACTTGATATCTGGGGACTATTTGGGTGCGCTGACTAAGGGGTTTCACGCTTATTCAGCGTACTTTAATTCATCTGCTAGGGGAGTTTCCTGGCTGGTAAGCAAGTCTTTAGATGCGTCGTGTGACCCTAGCTTCATGGATCTGGAAGGGAGACTTTGCGTTCTGGATATTACCATAAAGCATTTCGGCTCATCTGGGTTTATGCGCCCAATAGCCATTCTCAGCTCGGTTCTTTCTTTCGGCGAATCGAGCAGTTCTTGAATTCTACTTCTCGGACGGTCATTCTAGCGGGAGACTGGAACGCGGTCCTGGATCCCGATTTAGATCGTAAGCGACCTGGGGGTACTAACACCGATCGGGATGCTATGTTATTTCGGGACTTCCTCGATAAGTTCGATCTTATCGATAAGTACCGGAATGAATGGCCCCGTGATAGGGTATGGACTTGGACAAATAGGCGCGGCTCCGATTCGGTACAACTTTCGAGTTATATCGATCGGTTCTTAATTAGGAGAGTCGATGTAGGATTAGTTGAATGTCCAAGTTTTCATAATATAGTTTACTCAGACCATAGACTTGTTCGGGTCCGGGTAAACTTAGATAGACCTAAGCCTAGTTTAGCTGGGTACTGGAAGCTCAACACTTCGTTGTTCGATGTGAAGGGCTACCAGGAACAGCTATTACTAACCTTACAGCGGGAATTGACGGGGGCTGTAATTGGGAATAGAAAGTGGATTCATTTTAAGAAGGTTATTAGGTCCTTTACTGCCGATTTTAGCAGACGACTCAATCTATCAACTAGGGCAGCTAAAGTGGTACTAGAGTCTAGATTAGATCGGGCGGTGGAGGTGGGTGATAGCTCTAGTGTCATTATAATTAAGACCAAGCTGGCTTCTTTGGCTATCCAAGAACACCAGGCTTTAGTGATTAGGGCTAGGTTAAAAAGAGTGCCTAACGAGGCGACAAACATGGCTGCTGAACTGCGTGCAGAGGAGCATCAGCATGCATTTGATCGACATATCGCTCGTGTCTCATTGCCGGATGGGAGACTCGTGACCACAAACGAAGGTGTTCTGGGGGCTTTTCGTTCTCATTTCCAGGATCTTTTTACTCGAGAACCCGGTTTGTCTTTAGCACAATTCGACCCCTATTTAGCCGACTTTTCTCGTCTTGAGGCGACCGAAGCGGCTAGGTGCGACTGTTGCATAACAGAGGAAGAAGTCCGGGAAGCCTTAGGGCAGGTTGGCCTTAACAGGTCTCCGGGGATTGATGGTTTGCCCTACCAGGTGTATTTGAGGATGTCGCACATTTTTGTACCCTTGCTGACAGTTTTGTTTAACTCGTGGTTTAGGAACGGGTCTATTCCCCAGTACTTGACCATGGGTTTGGTGAAATTGTTACGCAAAAGCAAAAATGGTGGGGATAAATTAGATAATTTTCGGCCCTTAACGATGCTTAATGCGGAGTTAAAGATTTTGGCCAAGATATTAGCCAATCGTCTGCAACTTGTTTTGCCTGGTCTAATTAGCCCCGAACAAACTTGTTCTGTGAAGGGCCGGACCATTCAGGATAACTTGCACTCGATACGCTTGATCATAGATAAAGTCGACACTGAAGCCGCGCTGATCAATTTAGATCAGTCCAAAGCATTCGATAGGGTGGACCATCGGTACTTGGAGGATGTTTTGTCTGCGGGCGGTTTTGGCTCGCAATTCCGCTCCTGGATTCGCCTCTTGTATGCGAACCCCGGTGTTAGGGTTGAAGTGAATGGCATGAGGTCTGGTGCCTTCAGATTGTCCAGATCTCTTCGTCAGGGGTTCCCTCTTTCACCGATGCTTTATGTGCTTGTTTTGGAACCTTTCCTTAACAGGCTAAGGGTGAATCCGGTCCTGCGTGGAATTACTTTGCAGGTTCTTGCACCATGTTGAAGTACTCCGCCTATGCCGACGACTTGACTGTGCTTGTAACGAGCAATGCCGAGATTAGTGTCGTCAACAGAGAAATCAGAATGTATGAAACGGTGACAGGGGCAAAAATCAACTGCGATAAGTCTATTGGCTTGCGCATTGGTGCTTGGAAGGGTGTTTCCTTGCAGGGACCCTTTGGCTGGACAGATGGGCCTTGCAAGCTACTCGGCGTCTGGTTTGGTCCTGATCCCCAGCTGGAGAAAAATTGGTCGGAAGTCCTTAAAGCGATTAAGGCAGCAGCTGGTCTGTGGTCCCGCAGAAATCTTTCGTAAAAGGAGAGAGCGAAGGTGTGTACTTCTCACATTTATCCGATCATCCTATATCGTCTTTCAGTGCTCCCACTCCCGTCGGCTACACTGCTGGAGATGCAGCGGGCTCTGTTCAAGTTTTTGTGGCTTGGTAAGGCCCCTATGGTCCGTCGCGAGATTTGTTACCTTCATCCTTCTGAGGGCGGTCTGGGTATGCCTAGCATCGAAATTCGATGCCACACTCTTAGGCTGTTTTATCTAGACCGAATAAGTACACAATCTGAGGATAACGGTGTCTTTTGGAAGGAAGACACCAAGAAAGCCTTTCCGGCTTTGAGAAGTGTGCACTTGGATGAGGGGGAGGCAAACAAGTTACCCCGAAACGAGTGCTTCTATCGCGAATGTAGACATGCGTTGAAGTTCCTTTCAAGGGTGACAGAAAGCCTCTCTGACACCCTGCTGTTGTCTCGAAAGGCATTATATCGGGTAATGGTGAGGGGGACTGTCCGAAATGATAGGCCTGAAGGGCTCGTTTTGACGAGGGGGGGAGCTCCGCTCAATCTGGCCTTGGGCGCCTGGGTCAAGGTGCTTTGACAATGACGAGGCATCACTGATCTGGCTGACGATTAGAAATGCACTCTGGGTAGGTAAGAGGCTTCATTCAGCACGCTTGAGTAATTCTCCGACTTGTGTCAGATGCGGCGATGAGGACGAGACCATAAGTCACGTCTTCGTTTTTTGCCGCATCGTCGTGCCGCTTATTAAGCTTGTTGCAGGCTACATGGTTCGTATTCTTAACGTATCGTCTTTTGACCTGGAACCCATTAATGTATGCAGCAACTGGGCTCCGACAACCGATAGGCAAAAACGGTTTACGTTTTTGAGCTTACTAGCGAGTATGAGAGTTACGATTTGGAGGACTAGGTGCAAGACAGTCTATGGAGCTGAGACCTTCACTTCTCTCGACCTTATTGCGATTTTCAAATATTACCTGAAGGCTCGCATTAGGGCCGAGAGGATGAACTCTCTTCGGCAGATTTTGGTGAAAGATGGGTGACTGGAGCACGACTGTGTAGAGTGGCTGGCGCTAGATTAGAGTGGTATCTGGACGTGCCTTAGGCAGAGAATATTGGGTTCAGGAAACGAACTATGCTTTAATTTTAAGTTAGATTTAGACTTATTTTAAGTTAGTTTCTGTTTAATTTTCTGTTGATGTTTTCGTTCAACAATTTAGCTAGTGTATGATTGATTCCATTACATACCCCCTTTTATTTTGTACTCATCCCACTCCCCTTTTTATTTTCTGCCCCACTCCCCTTCCCTCTCCAATTAGGTGACCGAGTGCCAGATTTGCCGGAGATGCAGGTCACCCTTCAGTATTTTCGAAGGAGGTGGTCAGAATAAAAAGGTGGGGCCTGTATCAACCACCTTTTTTCGAGTTTTCGATTTCGACCAGTAAATTGGCATCTCTGCCACATTTCAATAACGGGGGGGATTTTACTAATCTTTATTTATTTTTCATTGTATATATCATATTTTTAATTTTTAGTCCCCCCCGTTGCATATTTCTTATATGGGTTTTAAGTAGGATTTCATGGTATGAATTCTTATGGTGAGTAGCGATGGATGTATAGTATGAATGCGGTATTATGGTAAATGATGGTCATGATTGAAACTAGCTAAGTTAGGATTTTTAAGTTAGAGATGACCGACCCTATCTCACCCATTATTTTGGCCTTGTGCCACATTTTGTGTACACGTTTACGCAAATAAATATTGAGGCACATGTAAGCACTAGCACTTCTAACACTGACTTGTGTATAATTTCTCTGTTCAATACAATTCATTATTATTAACCTTAAACCTGTTGTTCTTTTATTTCATTGTTGGTACCCCTAAACGGGTCCACAATAACTGGCGGCGAGTGATTCATAAAAGACTTTGTTGGAAACACCTTGGACCTTGCAACCTGTGATTGATAAACCAGTGTCTACAACACGGTCAACATTCGAAAATAAAATTCTACCCGTTTGAAAAAAAAAACGGATTTCGGGAAGATATTGGAAACATCGAATACATTCAATTTTGGGACAAGTCTGCCTTACAAGAAATAAATAGTTTAAACAATTACTGCAAGAAAAAAAAAAGTAAGACAGATTTTACTATTTGTGTTCTTCGTATTTCAATACGGGATTTTACCTCGTGCAACAAATGAAATTGGAATACCATCTGCTTATAAAACTGAAAGGTTTGAAAAAAAAACTCCATACTACAAAAAACTTTTTTCGTATCTGATATAGTCAAACGTATTTTGCGAACAGACTTGTCACTGTAAAATCGTATAGTCGGAAAAAAATCTGACAAGTAAAACCAAGTTACTTTCTTGAATAGCTAGTCAATTTTTAATATAGCCATAACTTGCTATATTGCATTTTCAGCCTACACTGAAACGCAAACGGACTTATTGGGAAAAAAAAGTTCCAGATGCGAACAAAAATACAAATAATTTGTTAAATTAATTACCCAATAAGCCGGATTAATAAAATCGTTTTTTCCCCACGGAACTTTGAAAGAGAAAAAAAGATTAGCAAGTGCCGGTTGAATTTGAGACCCGAATGACGCAGTGATGAGAAGGGGTTGAGTTTGTTATTAAACAGTAAGCATTTGAAAAGAAAGAAATAGTGAAGGACTATTTGTGACTAATTCTTTTTCAAGAAAGTATTTCTTTAATCATGGAAGATTTCTCGAAACAGATATTGGAGATGATTAAATTTCAATCAGAACAATAGAAGGCAAACGATGAAAAACATCTTGCTCAACAGAAGGCAAACGATGAAAAACTTCAGTGTCTACAGAAGGAATTTCAGTCGCAGCAATAAGTTTGTTGAAGTATTTTGAGGAAAAGAATTTAGCATAAAATCGAGAAGATAGAAAATCTTTAGGCGAGCAATTGATTGGGATAAAAAAAAATTTACAATTAGAGCAACAGACTCAATCAGAGAGAAAATTTGAACAGCTTACACAAGCAATGATAAATACGACGAATGACGACAGCGACGGGTTCAACCAAAATGCAATATGGTCAGCTATAGAAACCTTCAACTATGTGCCTGAAGAGGACCTAACCTTCGAATCATGGTACCGTCGATATCAGGATTTTTTCGACATTGATTGTAGCACATGGCTGGAAAAGAAAAGGGTTCGTTTAGTTCTTCGTAAACTAGGTACGGCAGAGCATACAAAATTTGTCGATTATATTCTGCCGAAGAAAACGGGCGAACTATCTTTCAATGAAACCATTAAAATGTTAATGGAACTATATTGCCCCCAAACAAGTTTATTCCACAAAAGGTGGAAATGTATGAACCTAACGCGAAAAGAAAGCCAGGATTACTCACCGTTTGCTTCAATCGTCAATAAACATTGTGACGACTTTTAGTTATCATCCTTGACAGCGGACAATTTCAAAGTATTAATATTTGTTCAAGGGCTCGTCTCGCAAAACGATGCAGAGTTAAGAAGACGTACAATAATCAAACTTGAAACCGAGCAAAATTTAACATTGCAACAACTGGCCGAAAGCTGTCAACGACATAGTTCCGAGAAAAAGGAAGCTAAAGAAATAAAGGAAGCAGCAATTTCTAATATTTGAAATGTTCGTCGTTTTTCAAAAAAATCATACTCTTCGAAGGAAAGATTCAGGAAGGATTTGCCTCGAAGGTCGGATGAAAAATTGCCAAACAACCCTTGTTGGGGTTGCAGGGACCTACATTGGTACCAGAAGTGTCCTTTTAAATGAAAAGATTGTGACAAATGCCATAAAATGGGACAAAAGCCTCACATTGCAGAAGTAACACTAGAAAAAAAGTTACATAAAAAAATCTAGAATTAATGATGGCAACCTAAACATACGAAACTATGTAACGGTAAAAATGAACAATCAAGATGTTAAACTACAGCTTGATTCAGGGTCTGACCTATCAATTATTAATATTAATACCTGGAAAAAGATCGGCAGACCGACTATGCTACACACAGATAAAGTGGCTCGATCGGTAACCGGAGAGAAACTAAACTTTGAAGGAGAAGTCATTTCAAAATTGACACTAAAAAATAAGATATTAAAATTACGCATGTTTGTAATGAAAGATAGATGGAAATTTGTTCGGTTCAGATTGGATTCAGCACTTCCAGCTCTGGGATTCGCCGATAAGCGCCTATTGTCAACGAATAGAGAAATGTTCTGCTGAAGCGGAAAAATTGAAGAAGTATTTTAAAGAGTCATTCCCCAAGGTGTGTTCTAATGAATTAGGATGCTGTACTAAAATGAAGGCGAGTTTTGAACTAATTGAAAATAAGAATCCCGTGTTTAAGAGAAAACGAAGTGTACTATTTGCCTCTCTTTAAAAAATTAATGCAGAAATAGACCGGTTGGTGGAGAAAGTTATTTTAACACAAGTTGACTACTCAAAATGGGCGGCCCCAACCGTCTACGTGAAGAAAAAATCTGGAGAGATCAGAGTGTGTGCCGATTTCTCAACCGGTTTGAACGATGCGCTGAAAGATTATAACCATCCTCTGCCGACTCCAGAAGAGGTTTTCACAAAATTAAACGGTAGAAAACTGTTCTCAAAAATTGACTTGAGTGAAGCCTATCTGCAAATACCTGTAGAGGAAGATAGCTCTAAGCTTCCCTGTATTTCGACACAAATGGGACTACTAAAGTTCAATCGTCTCCCTTTTGGAATTAAAGTGACCCCGTCGATTTTTCAGCAGGTAATCGACACGATGTTGAGCGGGCTCGATTTTTCGATCGGCTACCTTGACGATATCTTAATGAAAAGTACGAACGTCGAGGAGTACCGTGAGCACGTAAACAAAGTATTCGAAAGGATAAGCGATGTTGGTTTTACACTCAAGGAGTCAAAGTGTGAATTCTTTCTAGAAGAGATCAAATACTTGGGACATGTCATTGATAAGAATGGAAGACGTCCGACCCAGAAAGATCTATAGCCATCAAGAATATGCCCGAACCGAACAATGTTACTCAACTACAAAGCTTCCTGGGTCTCGCAAACTATTACGAAAAATTAATTCCCAGTATGCACAAATTGCGAGCTCCCTTTAATGAGTTACTTAAGAAAGATGGTAAATGGGAATAGTCCGCCGACTGTCAATCTGCATTCGACAACCTAAAAACGAAGTTAACTTCAGAATTATTTCTTACTTATTTTGATCCAGAGCTAAAAACTATTGTTGCAAGTGACGCCAATAACTACGGCATTCGGGCGTGCATTTTGCATAAAATGACGGATGGCTCGATTAAACCCATCGCGCACGCTTCAAGAACTTTACTTCCTGCAGAGAAAAATTACCCTCAGATTGAAAAAGAAGCGTTGGATATTGTGTTCGCAATGACCAAATTTCACAGGTATCTACACGGCCGTCATTTTATTATACAAACAGACCATAAGCCACTTATCGCCATCTTTGGATCAAAAACAGGCTTGCCAACCTACACAGCAAACCGGACGACCCAGGGGAAGGCCCTATCGGATCAGAGTGAGACCATCATGGAAGATCTATACGACGCATTTGAGCTGCCAACACCAAAAACGCCTCTGGAACAGAGACGTTCATCAAGAAAACGTAAATTAACCGGGAGTTTCGAGGTAAATCATAGGAAAAAGATATACCTTGAGATTCCGGGGGAATGAGTTTCGGAAGAGTGGGGGTGGGGTGGGGTGGGGGGGGGTTGTGGGTGACCTACCTACCGTTTAATAATAACTAAATGGTTGCAACCGGCTACCATAAATACCGATTTTGCCGGGAGAACATTGGGAGGCCCATTTAGGCACTAGCACTGCCAACACTGACTTGTATATAATTTCTCTGTTCAATACAATTCGTTATTATTATCTCTAAACCTGTTGTTCTTTTATTTCATTGTTGGTACCCCTATACGGGTCCACAACAAAGATTCCATTTTTAAAAGTTTTTATTTGTTTCATAAAACCCAAACTAATTTAATCAGAGTATCTCTTTCAAAAGTTTAAAAGTTGAAATGATTATTTTTATTGATATTTTAAAATTTAAAATAATTAAATAAAAACGAAATTGTCCACTATTCGTCAAATTCATGTCTTGTTTTACAGCTTCTTTTCAGGTAAAGACTACGAACGCGTTCATTCTTTTAAGTATTACTTTAATATGTCAGCGCTGACAGTTTATTTATTACTTCACCTCATGTTGTAAATACTATTTTTCACTTTTCTTTTAAGGCAAAAGTTGTAAAATGATGATATTTGATATTGTTTTACCTGAGAAACCTTCCAACCAACAATATATGTTCACACGGGCAACGCCGGTTTATACTGCCAGTATTTTATACATACAAAAGTCAATATTTGTTTTATTAGTGTTATAGTCATCGATATGTTCACATTTTTAGCATTCAAATTAGTTTCGGTAAGGATTACATTTTTCAATGAATCTAAATACACCATTAATATGTTGTTCGATTCCATCTGAAATCACTGGAACAATAGTTTGTTGCTATTTGTAACAAGTTAGGTTATATTAGTAAAGAAAACGCGCGAACATTTTTGTTATTACTTGACCTCATATCTCTGCACACGGGCAACGCCGGGTGAATGCTGCAAAATAACAAATAATTCAATATGTATGCATCAAAGTTACGTATATGCGAGAACAAAGATACATGAGATTTTACCTAAGTATTAATACATATTTTTTAATTCACGAGGATTAATTCTGACGCCATACTTAATCATGTCCTTTTGGAATATGAGACTATATGACAATGTTTTCATAGTTATAACAAACTTTTAACTTTTATCTTTGGAAATATCTCATTCATTTGCTGTTAGAGTAAAAAGAAAAAATATTGGAGAATAAATTCAAAAGAATATTTTTGACGAACTAAAGTTGAGTATTTTTCGTTTAACTGTTTTTTTTCTCTTTGTTTTTTCTTTTGAAATGGGTTTTGTACGAAATTCATATTGAAAAAAAAAACACTTTATGTACAATTACTCGATTTGTAGCCGTTTAAGAAAACTTACTTCGCAATTTTAGATGTAGTAAATAAGTCAATATTTATAAAGATTTAATTTACCAATTTTGAAATTTAGATGCATCATTCTTCTGTTCTTTTCTCTAAAAAAGTTATCAAAACTAATACTAAGTTCTCTAAAACAAGAATCGATACAAAATTACATATTTGTGAATATGTTTCTTTTTATTTTACTTTGTGAATTATATTCTAAATTACAATGTAATTTAAAACTACTAAATCGAATAATCGTATAGCAATAAGGTCTTTTGAGAAATAAATTTATGACGTTGAAAACGTACACAGCCCAAAATAGGTTTGTGTGAATCTGGAAGATAACAATGCACTTTTGTTTAAAAAATATACACAAACAATTATTGTTATTGTGTTTTATATGAAACTTAAGTCTTATATTTATTACTCAACAAAATAACGATGATGCATATATAAAAATAAACATAAAAATGAATACAAATAGAATTTAGTAATAATATATTACTGTGACATACACAATCTATCTATTAATTAAGGTATGTGATCACTTCTCTCTTTCTCTCTGTTTATTTCACGTATAAATAACTTTTATGATAAAACATTTAATTGTGATATTTAATTTAATATTGTTTGACTATTTATTGAAATCAAACATGCAATAGTGTAAAGAAAAACGAAAATTTAAAAATCCTCTTTAAAAAACCTATTTACGAAATGTAATCCATCATAATGCATTTTAGTTTTTCCGCCAATAAGTAAGTCATGTTTATCTTTTGTTAATAGTTTAAAAGAAATATTTCATACCGCTTCGAAAGTCAGATTACCTTAACAAAAGTTATAGTTTTAGTACAATTTTGTTCGATTGATAATTTAATGCCGAAAACATCTTAATAATTAAATTTAACTTCCAAAGGCCTATTTAAAAATGGTTAAAATGGAAAAAATGTTTTTTTACAAAAACACCCCGCTGGCATTTTTTTTTACCTGAAATCATATTATGTATGTTATTTTTAACTTTTATTTAAAGGCAAAAATAAGAAACATAACTAAATTTGAAATTAAGTAAAATTTGATGAATTAAATTAAATAAATAACGTTAATTTTATTTATTTTAAAAATATTCAGAGTAAAATTATTTTACGTTTAGAGGAACGTGCTTATATATTTTGTACATATTCAAATTGTTACAATAAATAAATTGAATGGGTTAATCGTCCGTTTCCTTTATGTACAAGGATATTTAGTCGACAGAAAGTTTCCCAGTCAAAATCAAATATTAATTGTTTCAGAAAGATTGAAATATTTACAACTTTGTTTCAATTGTATTCAATAGTTATGGAGCGCATAGGCGTTTTCAATAATAATGATGACGAGTATGATTTATGAGTAAAAATTGTATTTCTATAAATAACAATAAACTTAATAATTGCCTGACGTTGTTAACACTACGGTCAGTCATTTAATTTAGCAATTCTAAAGTGCTTGTAGTTGACACATCATTAATATCAATACGAACCACAAGAGTGTACAGTTATTGGCACACGATGTTGTTATTATTACATAATTTTCGTTTAATGAGATTGAAAATCTTTAAAAACAACTTCAATGCAAACGGCCTCTCCTTATGAAGATCGACTGTAACTGGGATTCAATTCGCTTAAATATATATGTATAATAAACAATAATACTTTTAGACTTTGAAATATGATCATGTATTATTGGAATTGAATGTCGTCACGCAATCTGCTCCAATTCAAAATGTCTTTTCCGTTCGAAATTAAAAGTTCTCTTCAAACTTGTTCGGTTCCTATTTGATCCGACAATAATACATCTGTTTAACCATTTTTACAAATACTCAGGATATAAATACATGTTAAGTCAATATTACTGCTGGGAAGGTGTTTTCAATCTTACATTGTGACTTGCATGAGTATGTAAGAAATTGAAACAAAATGAACAAATAAAATAAACTGAGCATACTTAGCTTGTTCCAGGAAAGTATATATATATATATATATATTTATATATATTCATATATGATAAAGCTGTATATATATATATATATATATATATTTATATATATATATATATATATATATAACACGCTGATCAAGCCGTATATATGTGCATATACATGTATATATATACATATATATATATATATATATATATGATAAAGCCGTATATATATATATATATATATATATATATATATATATATATATATACGGCTTCATCAACGTTTTATTTTTGCATATGTGTTCCAGGAAAGTATATATATATATATATATATATTTATATATATTCATATATGATAAAGCCGTATATATATATATATTTATATATATATATATATATATATATATATATATATATATAATAACACGCTGATCAAGCCGTATATATGTGCATATACATGTATATATATATATATATATATATATACAGCTTCATCAACGCTTTATTTTTGCATATGTGTGTGTGGTGCTACATATATATATATGTATATATATATATATATATATATATATATATATATATATATATATATATATATTACAGCGTTCCGCAAAGCAAAGTTCCGCTCGAGTGTCGTACACTCCTGACAACAAGAACATCTGCTCCACCTCTCAGGTAAGTGTACGTTAATTTCAACTACTGGCTGTGTCGATTTCTCGCAATCGCGATGGCAAATACGTTAGGATCGTGATTTTAGACTGAATGTACGGACTGCATTCGATCTCATGTGACCGCGTGCAACAACCACTTCTGCACTGATGAGAGTAAAAAAAAACAAAAGGATATCGTCGGTAAGTTCAAAACCACTTTAATACCTAAAAATATTTGCAGTATATATATATATATATATATATATATGTGTGTGTGTGTGTGTGTGTGGTTGTGTGTAAATACATAACATGTGTATCTATATGTATATATTTTTATGAATGCCTCATCTTCGTATATATATATATATATATATATATAGAGAGAGAGAGAGAGATAGGTAGAGAGATAGAGAGAGAGAGAAATATATGTGTGTATATATACATGCGTCTATATCTATTTATTATATAATGTATATGAAAATATATGGCAGATTATTTTAGATCCTCTGGGAGAAAAGTGCATATTGAAAAATGAAAGCCCACGAACGTTTCAAACTATCATTTTTTACTTTGTATGTGTATTTTCATCGTTTAACTAACATAGAAACTAAAGATAAAGAAAATGCTGCTGTCCTTCTATTTAAAAACACATATATTAGCAAACACATCGGTAATGTACGTACTGTCGTATATGTACATTAAGGATATTTCGTAAACAGCCGGGATCCGACGTTAGGTGATTGTTCTCCATTCCATACGTTTATCAACATCTCAATCATTGCTCTTTCATCAGATATTATCACTCTAGATGTGATTTTATCAATTTCTGTTTTTATTGTTTTAATATATATATATATATATAATTATTTAATATATTCATATATCATAATCAATAGAATTTTTTTTAAATACATGTCTCGGTGACTTTTGGTGTTAAAACACCCTTTACGAAAAGTACTTCCTTTTTTTCATGTTCTTTGTATTAATTACAGCAGATTGTTAGCTCGTGGATACAGCAAATTTCCGCCCAGTCTTGTTCACACTTTTTGGAAAGTTAAGTCCGATGTATAAGGTGCGTGGTGGGCACTCATTTAAATATAAAGAGGGGCATATATTTTAGAAAATCTTTTTAATGGTTATTCAAACAATTAAAAAACAAAAAAATCTTACTTTTTTCTTATATATTTAATAATGAATAAAATCATTTTTAAAAATAATTATATCTGAGACTTTTGGTGTTAAAACATCCTTTACAAATAGTTCTTTGTTTTTGATTCATTATCTTGTGGATATAGCAAATTGCCGTCCAGTTATTTTGATGCTTTATAAAAAGTAATGTCCGATATGTTGAGCGCGTATTGGATGCTAATATGAATATAAGGGTTGCACATCTTTTAGAAAACGCATTTTAAATGTTATTTGGAGAATTTAGAAACCAAAACGTTATGTTTATTTTATATACTTAACTCGAAGGTCTACGCACTGTTGTGTGGGACTATAAAAAAAACAAAATAAAAGGTAAAAAAGCGTGGGTAACATCTTTATATTAACACTTGTATCTCTCTCGCTCTCTATTGCTGTATCTTTATCTTTCTCGCTCCCCACAAGTTTTCCGCCCCTCTATTCAATCCTCTCTGTGTCTCCCTCCCAGAACATTTCTCTCTCCCGTTTTAATGTGTTTGAAGAAATAATAATGCATATTATGGAGCTATCCCTTTTAAATGTAATACTGTAATCTTACATTTATTGCTTCTGGCCATTGTGAAGTAGAAGAAAACACAATAGCATTATTGATGTCGGGTAATTCCGTTCCACTTAACCCGCTTTTACTATTATATGAAGAAAAATGATGTTGATAATGAAAATAGGTCAACGAGATTTAAATGTAATACTGCAACTTACGTTTATTGATCCCGAACAACGCCAACCCCTATTTAAATATAATACAGTAATGGTCATGATTAGAATGTTATTGTTCAAGGACAAATACGAGTAGAACTAAAGTTTGTGTTACTCCCCCGCATCACTTACTAAATATAATACCGTAATGTTAGTAAGAGTCATTCACAGAACTACTAAAAGTACGGTCAAAATCAAAGTATGAGGATAAATGATGTTGATAATTACAATTTATTTGCTCCCGGACAACGCAGAAAAGAATAAAAGATTCTGTTATCCCACTCATTTAATAAATATAAAAGTGTAATGTGAGTAATAAGGCCTTCACATGAAGTGAAATGATGTTGACAATGATTACTGATCCCGAACAACGTCAATTCCTAATCTCTTGTCCCTCCATTTAACAATTATATGAAGATAAATGTTGTTGATAAAGACAATAGTTCGAAGAGATTTACTATATGACAGTTACCAAAAGTAATACTATGATGTTATTATTTTTAATCCCGAACAACGCCGAGTAAAACAAACGGACACGGTCAATGCCTAATTACACCCCCTCCATTTCTACATTTAAAGAAATAGGTAATGTTGATGAAGTCAATAGTCCGAATAGATTAAATATATATCGCTTACAAAAAGTAATACTGATATCTCACAATTATTGATTCCGGACGACGCCGAGTAGAACAATAGATCCCGGTCAATTCCAAATTTCTTCCCCCTCAATTTCAACATATTAAGAAGATACGTAATGTTCATAGAAGTCAATAGTCCGAAGAGATTTACTATATATTCCTTACCAAAAGCAATAGCGTAGTCTTATAATTATTGATCCCAGAAAACGCAGAAAAAGACAAATGGTCACGGTCAATTCCTAATTTCTTCCGTCTCCCCTCCATTTTAAAAGATTCAGAAGTTATGTTATCTTGATCAAGTCTATAGCCGAAGAAGTTTACTATATATCCCTTCACAAAAAGTAATACTGTTGCCCATACTAAAAATAACAGGTAGAACAAATGCACACGGTCGATTCTTAATTTCTTCTTTCCTCCATTTCAACATATTAAGCAGATACGCAATGCTTTATTAAGTCTATAGTCTGAAAATCGTTAATATATACCAGTTACAAAGGAATGTTGTCTTCCTCTACTGTGCTAGAAAACTTCTCACATCTGACGATATTCTATATCTCATATAGTTCACCTCAAAATGTGCAGTTGCTATTGCTCAGAAGCAGCAAGCCCTCACACAATTCAGCCGCAATATGTAAACTACAAATAGACAGAAACGTATAGTGTCAATAAATCATTGTGAGGCCGTAATAGATGAAGCAAAGAGATGGTAAACAGATGACCAGAAAACGATTTAGTCATATAAACTAGGTAATTGTGATTTTGGGAAATATTTAATAGTGTGGTGAACAATGGCAATCACCAATTGCTCCGCTATCCAAGCACAATGATGTCCTTTGCACGGCAGATAATAATGCTGAACTACTTGCCCATCATTTCCTTCAACTCTAATTGGACTTCGCAAACTACTACCTCCCAAATGTCCCATTGTGAACTGAAGCCACACTTGATGACTTGACCATTAGTCTTTCTCATATCCAAGACATCATGAAAAATCTTGACACCTCTAAACCATGTAAGCCTGTTCTTATACAAGTAATAGTAATAAAGAAATGATCTGTTGAACTGACTCCTGCGTTCTCTAAACTCTAAAACAAATGGCTGGCTGAATCTTGCTTCCCTGATAGCTGGAAAAGTGTATCTGCGGTACCAGTCTTCAAGAATTCTAGAAATAGAACAAGCTCTCAGAATTATCGCAACGTCTGTTTACTCCGGCTCTTCGCTAAAACCTCTGAATCCTTAATCAATATAGCGATATTTCGTTCCTTTTTTAATCCTAACCCTCTTTCTGATTATAAGTATAGATTTCGCCAAGCACGGTATACTGCAGATATATTTACGGTTATCTCTGAACGCATATATCATACACTGGGCAACGCAGGTAAGGCTAGCGCGTTAGCGCTTGATATATCCAAAGCCTTTGAAAAGGTTTAGCATAAAAGTATTCTCCTATAAAAAATAATTCATATGGTATTACTGGACGAATATCAAATATAATCAGATCCTTCCTATTCAACAGAAAGATCTATGTTGTACTTGATGGCCATTAATCCAGACAGCAATAAATAAATGCAGGTGTACCACAGGGATCGATCCTTGGACCTTTATTATACTTGATTTGCATAAACGACCTCCTTGATTACATTGTGTCTGAGATGAGTATTTATTTACTCCTCTCAGGAGTTAGGCATAAGGACAGTTTTATCTTACTCCCACCAGTAAGATGTGACCCAAGGTCGGGTCAGGAAAGTGGGGTTTAAAAAGCCAGCGCCCGAGAGGTGAGCACTCTGGCCATTAAAAAGTGACTGGGCATCCCCGTCGGCATTCCCCGGTAGGGGCGCCTCAGGCAGTAAGCAATTAACTTACTCCTCCCCAAAGAGGGGAGGTACAGCCTTGGAGGGTGGACCTCCTAGAACTACACAGGACAGATCAGACCCATAGACCGGCGGAAATCAAGCCCCGAAGGCCAAGACAATACCGATCTATGAAGTGCAGTATCCATCGGAACAGATACTACACTTTGATCTTAGCCTAAAGGCCAAGAAAGACTGTGTCTGAGATTTTATTTATCAATAATAAGTAGATACAAAAGTATAATACAATATTGATGTGGCACAAGGCCAAAAAGGGGGGTGGGGGTCGGGGGTCGTCCACATTGTCTAAAACCCTAGAAACTAGCTTCAGTTACCACAATACCACATACACTCTATGGGCTTAAGCTACTTAAAATATCTCCAGGTGTTTAAATGAATTTTATTTACATAATATATACATGTGTGTAATGATGGGAGTGGGAGAAAAAAAACTAAGCCTTATAAAAATCCCCCAAAAATAAATAAAAAGAAAAGAGATAATAAAAATAAAGAACAAAATAAAATGCTAATTATGGTAGTTAGTAGGACCCCCCATCCTATCTAAGGTATGAACTGCTCGCTGTCTTCCGGTTAAAACCGAAAGCAATAAAGTCAGTTCCTAGGTGGGAGTGGGGGTTTCTAAGGGGGCAAAAGAAAAGGTGGGATGGTTTTTTCGGGATTTGCGGTGTCCTCCAGGATAAGTACCATTAGGGCGGGTCAGGGATACAAAGTAAATTCGGGAGCGGGCATCCTGGAGGAGTTCTGACACCTAAAATAAAGATGGAGACAGAAGGCTCATTTATACTACTGGCTAAAAGGGAACTGATCCAAAAAATTGGATGGTCAAAAAATGTTCAATAAAAGGACCTAAGGTCGGTGTATGCCATGCCTAGGCAGGGAACACACACTCGAATTTATTCCGCGTGAACACGCATAAACTAGCGGTGTGTATCCACCTACTTGTAAATAGTGAGGTAGGAAACCTCTTTCTATCAGATTTGATTTTGATTTTAAGCTGGTGTTTAAAATACAAAATCAAATGATGATAAGAAAGCGGCGCCCCCCACGCCCTATTTCTAATCGTGAAGAATACACAACGAGTCTAGCTACGACCAAAATCACGAGCAAAACCATACGTTTCTCCCTGGGTCACAAGGGGTCCATGTTGAAAACAACGGATGCTAAATCCAGGCACGTCACCCGGTCGGGGGTGATGCGAGCCGTCACCTCGTTTACATACATCCAATATTCACGAAGTTTGGAGCAGGTGAAAAAGGCGTTCTCAGCCGTTTCGATTTCATCATCCTCGCAACGCGGGCAAAAGGGGTCCATAACAAGACCAATATTAAATCGTATGCCATTGAAGGGTACCACATTTCGAGCTAATCGCCAGGTCAGAGAGAACTCATTATTATTGAGATGGCTTCGGCCTGGCGCCAAATTCCAGTGAGAGCGAGCCTCCTCTTCTGACAATCCAAGTCGCCCCCAAATAGATCCGAAGCGGTCCCCTCCACTAAATCCCGATATAGTGCCTTTCTAGACCGCGCGAGGTCACTGGACCCCGGCAGCACTCTGAGCGCAGCACGGCATTCGTGGAAGAACTGCGGTTGACCCCTTGGCTTACGACGGCATTCGGCCAAGTGGTCGATGATGAGGTGTGGAAAAGCGTTCCCAACCGCAGGGCCCCACGCAGACTCCTCCGTCAAAGTTCGACTCAGGAATGTTAACCTCTCGGCATGCAAATGACTCGCCAAGTCGGGTATTCCCAAACCCCTCACATCAGGACGTTGAGTACAGATCTGTCTACGGACTAGCGGCTTCTTCTTCCCACAAAAGCGAGAAAAGCAGACGCGTCAAAGCCGCCAGGCAGGCAAAGGTAGTACAGCCAATCGGTAAAGGATGAGTGGAAAGACGTAGGTAGCGCACGCCTCAGCTCGTCCTTTAAGGGAAAGCCCCCTTCGAAGCCAAATCCTCACAGACGCTTCGACCTTTGACTGTACTTCCGACCAATTCTTGTCAAGCTGGAAACCCGGTCCGAACTATACGCCGAGGATCCGAACTGGGCCATTTGTCCAGTTGAAAAGTCCCGGTAGCGCAGCCGCGCCAATCTAGGCAGCCAACCTTAGGCCGTTGGATTTGCTAAGGTTGACTACGGCCCCTGTAACATCTTCATACCTTTTGAGTGCCTTAATCACCGTGAAAATGTCTCGAAAGCTCGACACGCACACGGTGACATCATCGGCAAACGCGGAAACCCTGGCTCGCGCACCGCCAGGAAGAGCTATACCGCGTAGGGCCAGTCCAGCCTCCCCCATCCTAAGCCTGCGGAGAAAAGGCTCCAAGGCAAGGACGTAAAGCAGGGGGGACAGCGGACACCCCTGACGTACCGACCGAGAGACGGCAAACGACTCTGATCGCATCCCGTTCACTTGCACCACTGCCGTCGGCCCGCGATACTAAATGGAGATCCATCTGCGGAAGTCCGGTGTAAAACCGGCGACCTCTAAAACAGATCCCAGGAACCGATGGTCGATCCTGTCAAAAGCTTTGGACTGATCTAAATTGATCAGCGCGGCTTCGGTGTCATCTTCAAATCCCTCTATGATTGTGCGCATCAGATGCAGATTGTTCTGAATCGATCTCCCCTTCACAGCATAATTCTGATCAGGTTCGACCAACTCACCGATAACAACCTGCAATCGATTTGCAAGAACTTTGGCCAAAATCTTTAAATCTGTGTTTAGCAGAGTTATGTGCCTATAATCATCTAAACCCCCACCATCTGTGCCCTTTTTCTGGAGCAATGTGATCACACCCTCGGTAACTTGACCAGGGATAGAACCCTGTGCAAACCAGTGATTGAACACATTGACCAGAATAGGTACGAAGATGTGCGACAGCCTCAAGAACAATTCCTAGGGCAAACCATCAAGTCCCGGAGATTTGTCATAGCCGACCGTCCTCAAAGCAGCCATGACCTCACATTCCGTAACGCGCCCATCACAACTAGCCGCTCGGGCCGCCTCCAGGGAGGGGGGGGCGTCAGCTAAACAGTTGCCAAACTCCTCGACGCGGAGTCTGGACAGTTTGGTGAAGCGATCCTAGAAATGCTCACGAAACCCCTTGCAAATCTCCCGAGTCGACACAAGGGTGTGTCCTTCCGGGTGTTGAACTCTACGAATCAGACCGATCGAGTTGCGACAGAGTGGAGCTTTACGCTCAACAGCGTCGACATTCACAGCTTCGTTGGACACTCTATTTAGCCTAGATCTAACTACTCGACCCTCATACCGCACGTTAGCCGCACGTTTCAGGTCCCCCTTAGCTAGTTCTATGCCTACGGAATCCCCCAAGCCACCGCCCGGGCCAACTTAGTTTCTAAACGTTTTTCTGCTTCCGCCTTATTTAAAGCGAGACGTTGGCTATATTGAACAGAAAAACTCCTAATGCCAACTTTGGCGTTAACCCACCACTTACTCCCGGTTACCGCCCCCACTAATCCCTTTTGAAAGTTAAGAGTTAACCTCTCCCGGAAGTCACGTATCTCCAGTAAGGAGGTATTTAACTTCCAGTACCCAGCTAACTTGTGAGACTTAGGACCTAATTCCAGACTGGCCACAAGTAATCTGTGGTCAGAATGGCCTAACCAGTGGAACGTGGGGCAAGAGATATAGTCTACTTTGCCTCTTCTGACTAACAACCGATCCAAGTAAGTACTTGGAACAGAAGGCCCACTAGAAAGCCACGTCCACCACTCCCGCCCCGAGTGATCAACACGAAATCTGTCGACCAGATCGCATTGTGCCATCAGATCAGACAGACTTGTCTCACACCCATCCGACCCTCTAGGCCCACCCACCTTATCTATCTTGGGATCAAGGATGGCATTCCAATCTCCCAGTAAAATTAGCCGCTCCGAACCACCGAGGAACCCCTCCAACCCTCGGAAAAAAGAAACCCTCTCTCGAATGGAATTAGGCGCATAAACAGCGACGATTCGAAACCCGGCACTTTCCACGGCAACATCAGCCACGACCAGTCTGCCATCAGCATCCGCGTGAACAACGTTTACCCTTGCTAACAGGGCGCGTTTAACTAACAGAGAAACTTCCCGAGCCTGAAGGTCACCGAATGCTGAAAAAACATCGAAATGTTCAAACAGCAGTCGGTGATCCTCAATCGAAACATAGTGAGTTTCTGTACCGCAGCCACATCTATGTCAAAAGACTTGAGATCCCCCAGTATGCGGGCTGCCTTACTTAAGGATCTCAAGCCCCTGTGTTCAAACTTCCTAAGTACAAGTTCGTGGCCATTTCACTAGTCAGTGTCAATCTTGGGAGTCAGGATGCCGCAGGCATGCCCCATATTGCCAGTTAGCAATTCGGACGATGCACGTCCGTCTCGGGAAATGCCCCCGACGCCCAAGGGGAAAGTTATTTTAGGGCCCTATAAAATGAAGGGTGGACGTATAAGGGGACCCATCACACTTGTCCCCAACTCTTCGAGGGAGTCGTGCTCTTCCTCCAGGAACGCCCCCTTGCCGGTCTCAGTCATCTTCCATAAAGCCTTCGTCCGGCATACCTTCGTCTTCCTGATGAAGGTGATGAGCAAGGGGGCATCGGGGAAGTTTTTGGGATTTGTGATGTCCAGTCCCTGAGCCTGAGTAAGGAGCTGCAGCGGCCGAAGTGAACCTCTCTGCCGGAGGTTGAGGTCGGTAGAGGCGTGATGAATATCTGCTTGGCAGATGAGGTCCCCTGGTAGGAAGGAGAATTCCCTGGTTCTTTCCCTTCTTGCTGGGGAGGGCGACGCATTTCTGCATGTTGGTATTTTGGGCTCCGACTCTTTCTTTTGGGACAGAGAGCGGGAGCCAGCTGGGGGAAGGGGTTCAGTGGGGGAGGGGGATTTCTGCTCAGTGGTGGGTTTAGGTTTGGGGGTTTCGGTGGACTGAGCAGAAGAGATAGTCATCTCTTCAGGCGTTGGGGCGGGGGATTGGGGCCCAGCCTCTTTTACTTTTTTAGACTTTCGCCTCGCCACGATCCTCTCCCGTTGATCTTTGCTCTCTGGCACAAGAGCCGGCCCGGCGTCGCCCTCCATCTTCTCCCCTTCCGACTCCGATGTTGCTGAAAGAGGGACCTCGGTCTTCCTTTTGATAGCCGCTGCCGTGACAGGTGATGTAGGCTGCAGCTCCTTGGTGGGCTTGTCTAATCTAGGCGACCCTACAGGAACTTGCATCCCTACTTCGTCAGGGGGCTGCACCGTTTTGGAGGACGTCTTCTGCGGTCTAGAGCCTGTCCCTCCTTTTTTGACGAGTTTGCTCCAGCCGTCGTTGTCTGTGCCTCCTCTGGTCGCTGGTGGAAGGGATGCTGGAACAACTGGACTTCCTCCCGGGACTGTGACAGAAGGGGTCTTCTTTGCAGGCATCTTTTTAGGGTCGTTCTTAGCCATATGCCCCTGCTGTTCACAATGCCCACAATGTGGCCTCCTGCCCTCGACGATTATTGACATGGACCAGGAGTCGCACTTGAGGAGGGGCGGGATGTTGTTAAAGCCGTCCCGGTCTAGTCTCATTTAAATAAGGTTACGGGGATCACGGACCGGGATTATGGCTTCGACGTCCCCATACTGACTCAGGACGGCACCAAGCTGCTCTGAGTCTATATAGCAGGGGACGCCAAGGACTGTCACGGTAGTCCTTCTTCTGCTCAAGTACTCCGGCCTGAGAATAAGGTTTTTGTGTCTCAGGTCGGTCCTGGCCACTTTCTCCGCCTCCATTTCAGTTGGGACCAATATATTCCAGGTGGCGAACCCCTCTTTGGCATAGATAAGATGCAGGAACTTTAAGTTCATGAAGAACAATCCGTTTCGCAAGCCGGTCCACCGCACCGGGCTCTGCTTTAATAATACTACCGTCGGTTAGCTGTTTGTATTTGGTCTCAAACAACCGACGGTAGTCCGAGGGGCTAAGCTGGGACTGGGGCCCCACTTGTCCTTGCTGGGCGTTGCTGATAGGGCAGGAGAGTTGGTTGCCGCCGACATTCCTGATGTTGCTGGTTTTGGCGGCAGCGTCTTCTGCCCGGGAGGGATCTTCCTAATGTTGGAATCCTGGCTTGTAGGAGTAAGGGACGGCCACTCTTTTGGAGATGCAGTCGGATTCGAAGGAGTGGCCACTTTCGTCCCAGTTCTTCTCTTTCCAGTGGCAACAACTGCCACAGTCTTTGAACCTGGTCCAACGACCCCCATCTTTCGTGCTCGTGACTGTCGCATATCAGTCTTTGGTGGACATCTTTTTCTGATGTTTTTGCCGCTGTCATTGCTGCTGCTTCTGCTGCTGCTACTGCTGACAGCGGCGCCGAAAAGGTCATAATCCATATCCTGTATGCGGAGTTGAGCAGATTCCAGGTCGCTCGGGCCTGACGGCTGATCTGGGGCGGTGGCTCCTTTCTTGTGGAGCTCCACCGACTTGGCTTGTCTCAATCCTGCGGGCAGGAGGGCTTTTTTCCTGCGGGCAGGCGGGCTGACGGTTGAAGCCCGTCGAGAGCTCGGTACGGTGGGGAGTCTATCCCACCGATCCAGATCACCTCTCGGAGTCGGGCTAAAAAAAACTGCACTGCCGGGGACAGCAGTGTAAAAACTAGCAAGGCTACCGCTTAAGGCGGTAGACCCTGATCTACCTCCAGTGCTGGGGACGGCACTGGCAGCCGTACCGGGCATAGTGCTTAGGGCACTCCAGGCTCTAAAGGTGCCTAGCGGGGCCCCACCTTTTTGGGGGGCATTCGGGTGTGCCACTCTCCTCCTCCTCTCAAATTGAAGTGTCGCACGGCACGACACTCATCAACAACGACTCATAGGTGCCCTGCGTGGCCACACCTCTTTGGGGGCACTTGGGTGTGCCACCCACCGACCGGACTGGACTGTCGCACGGCACAACACTCCCCGAACCCGCCACGAACACAGGAGTGCCCTTCGCGGCCACACCCCTCTTTTTAGCTATCGGGGAGACAGCCCTTGTTTGTCAGACCGGGGTCAGGTCCGACTGTTGCGCTACGACCCGCCGATTCGGAGTCAGGGAGACCGTCGCCTTATCAAAGACACGTGAGTCTCCCCAAAACCTGCCAGCTGCTTAAGTCGAACGCAACAGTCAGAGCTAAAATAAATATAAAATTAAAAAATGAATGGCTCAAGAGGGGCGACAAGCAAGAAAGCCCCAGGAGGCGGCAGAAGTGACAAAAAGCCCCAAGAGGGGGCTGATCAGTGGGTGAGAAGGCTTTAACCTGGCCAAAGGTCCCGTAGCCGGTCGCTCGTCTCTTAGCAAAAACGAAAGTGTCGCAACTGAGAACAGATACTACACTTTGATCTTAGCCAAAAGGCCAAGAAAGATTGTGTCTGAGATGAGTATATTTGCTGATGAACCATGCTATACTCGCATGTTGTGAGTAAAACGGACGCGCACGTATCCTAAGCAAAGGCTGAACCATTAGAAGTGGCTCCAGTCTGTAGTGGAATGAGGGCATACATTATGGGTAACATTTAATGCTGCTAAGACAAAGCTCATTTCCTTCAACAACTACAGGAAACATCTTCAACCACCGATTGGCATGGCAAATAACACCTTTCCTGATAGTCCAACGCTCAAACTCGTCAGCCTAACATCAATAGGAAACTTGATTTGTAACAAATATATAGAATACATTGCTAAAACTGCTTCAAAGAAAGTGGGATCCCTCTACCGTGCTAGAAAACTTCTCACACGTGACAGTATCTTAGATCTCTACAAAGCCAACGTCTGCTCATGCATTGATTATTGTTATCACATCTGGGCTGGTGCACTATCCACTAGTATCTCCCTCCCAGACAAAGTCCAAAAAATAAGTATCAAATATAATGTGCCCTTCACTATCCAGAAAGCTTCAGCCCTTGTCTCATCGACGCAATGTTGCATCATAATTATTGTCTTACATCAATGGAATGTGATCCAATAAACTTGCTGTTCTGGTTCTTCCTCGGCGTAAATATAGTCGACTAACCTGACAATCAGTTAAATCCCATCTATCTAGTTTGGAGGTCCTCAGATGCCAGAGAGCTATCTACTCACAATACTTCTATTCCAGATGCCGGTATTTGAAACTTGTTAAAATGTCTCTGTTTCCCCGACGTACCGACATGCAGAAACCTAAAACTAATATGAAGTAACATCTCGCTTCACAGCTCCCACTTTAGGATGACCCCCAACATGTTCATCCTAATTCTCAGTAGCCCCTGGAATCTATAATGGTAAATTGCCTTATTTTGGGTGTACTTACTTTTTAAAATATCATTATTTTTTATTATATATCTTTGAGACTTGCTTTCTATAACCGTGAAAAATGTTTTCTAAAAGACGTGCTACTCCTTATATTCAAATTAGCCCCCACCACTTGCCTAATACATCGGACTTCACTTTCCAAAAAGCGTCAAAAAGACCGGATGATTTTTTTTATTTATTGAAGGGGTAAGAACCTCTTGTGATTAATATTAACAACATGGAAAACAGGAAGTATTCTTCGTAAAGGGTGTTTTTACACCGAAAGTCTCAGAGATATGTATTAGAAAATTATTTTATTAATTATTAAATATACAAGAAAAAATAATATTTCTTGGTTTATTAATTCTCAAAATAATTTTATAGAAAATGTTTTCGAATAGATGTGCCACCCCTTATATATATATATATATATATATATATATATATATATATATATATATATGTGTGTGTGTGTGTGTGTGTGTGTGTGTGTGTAGGAGAGAGAGGAAGACATAATGAAAGAAAATTAATAGACGCACTATGAAAGTAATAATCTACGTCAAATCCTCTCAATATATTGTACAATTATGTGTTTTTTATAGACAAGGCATGGAGCCACATTATGTAAGAAGCTAGAAAGAACAAAATATGATTAACACGATGACAGATGCCTGTTTGTTGGTCGTATTTTAATGAAATATTCTTGATATTATTTTTTTACATAGCTGGGGACTGATAGTCGGGAAACATATCCAAACCACGTTAATCTCCTTTTTTCCAAAATACGCTGTGAATGGCGCTTTTAATATTAAGCCTCTTTATGATATCTGCATTACTCAGTCTTCTAGCAAAGTTAAGCTAAGGATAATTCCTTAACATTTTATTTCAAAGATATTGAGCTTTCTTCTCATACTGTCTCAATATAGCGAATTAGTTCAATATACAGCAATAGCAACTATCAATGCACAGTGAAATCTTAGCTTCACAGGCGTTGATGTGTCCATTCTTCTCCATATCTTTTCTTTTAAACGTTCAAATGTAGAAGTTGCTATTTCTATTTTTTGTTAATGTCAGCAATAACATATAATAATATATTCAATGGATAATGAAACTAATTGAGCCATGAAACACACTTTTTCGTTCGTGCAGCCGTTTTGTTGTCCATTGAGATATTATCTACTAAGAAATATTTTTTTTACATTACATTCACTTTCTTGCCCTCTTTCTCGCAAGAAAATTAAAACCCAGATTTTCAGCTCATCAAAAACAACGGAAACGCGTTTGGTGCTATCACCATTAAGAAAATTAATAGACAGCTAATTGCTAAGCACGAAGGTTGATTGCAGACTTTCCATAATAATTTACAAGAAAATTTTGAAGAGGGAAAGAGATAAGAAAACCTCCTAGCGTACCCATACAGTTACTTTACACAAATTTATGATATGGTCGCTAATAACTACTTCACATTCTGTGTGTATGTATTAATTTTCAACAGTTTTATTTTCTTTTGTTATCAACTGTAATTGGCATCAGCATTTTCATCACACTGTGTCAAAAGTGACTTTTAAATCTATGAATTTGAGGTGCAGTGCATATTTTTCTTTCTTGTAATGTTTTTCATTAAAAATTGTATGCACCGTTCCCCTGCAAATCCGAAACTGTGACTCTTTTGCAGAATCAGGTGTTCTCATTCTCTGTAAAAGAATAGTTAGGAAAGTTTACAAAGAAGGAATACAAGTTCAATGTCACAGAGATTTACTTGTTTTATCTGTTTATTAATAGGGTTTAAAAAAACATCCGGAATCAGACGATGAGTGAATTATCTTCATTCTATACTTTTATTATGATCCCCATCATTGCTTCTTCATCTGCTTTAATCACTTCAGATATTTATTCATCTATTCTTGTTTTGCATTTTTATTGTTTTGCCCGCCCGTCTTATATCTTGTTGGCATAGTATCGGCTCTCGCATTTCTGATTATACTGGAGCATGAATTTTGTTGACAGTATATGGTTGATAAGGCAAGGAAGCGTTAAGATGAGTCTTAAAATACCATTCCCCCAAAAAATGTACTTCATCCAATGGACTGTGCTTATTGTCTTGCTTATCTTTAACTATAACTAAGGATCTTTAGGTTAACCCCCTAACGCTGGCTTGTTTGAATAGGGTACTGTGCTTATACTGTTCGAAATCATCTTCTTAATTTTCCATTTTTGTTCTACAAGTTTATTTTCTTTTGGTCAGACAACACTTTTTCTTACTCACTTGATTAGAGTTCTATATTCGACGTCTAATGATATTGATGTTAGAGCCTTCAAAGATTTTAGTCTAGCCTTTCTCAGCTTTTCACCAATAATAATTAGTGTGAAAAATATTTTCGAATAAACTAGGTCAATGTTAAGCATATCCAAAGCATTAAAGCCAAAGGAAAGGCTTGAGGAAGGGTTGAAAACATGTGTAAATAGAAAAGAAACGTACTTAACTCACACAACAAGAAACACACGCTAAGAAATGTATACAAAAAAACAGTTACTATGTCAAGCATCCCAAAAAGTGTTAATTGCTATTCGCTCGACAACGAATGCTTACACACTGAGAAATGTACGCACACAATACAATTACTACTACAATGATTTTCTTTCAGATTTGACGAACGTCTATATTATGCAGTCTGTCTCCAGTTTTAAAAGGTTGAGTATTATTAAAATGTTCCTGACGATTATAAATAAAAATTGAATATATTTTGTACTGGTGACAGTGTATGCATTTAATTTTCGGACGTAATTAAAATATCAATTGAACAAATTATAAGAATAAATGAATATTCATGCATGATTTTGTATTTTGAACTTGTATCTAAGTAAAGTAATAATTGGTTATCTAAAATCTTGAAAATAGGAATTTAGTAATTTATTTTTATTATCAACGTCAGCAATCAATGCCCTGACAGGCATAAGTGAAATAGAAGTTTTTTTTTAGAAATAAACGCTACTGAAATACTTTTTTTTATTAAAGGTAAATTGTCTATGAAAAAAAGAACAATTAGCTATTAAGAATAAAACGGGGATATTTTAGAACAGAACGTACCGAATTCAAAGAATCAGCATAAGATATAGTCCTGCTTTTTACTACAGTATCAAAAAAATATATCAAATATATATGCTTTATAATTTTATACATTTTTATAATTATTTAATTTTCCTCGAAATAGACAGTTTATTAAAAGATGCTAAGAACATATGACACAAAACAACCTGAAAATGACGTTTGTTAATTAATAACTATTTAAAATATAATGTTATTTATTTATTTATTATTATTATTATTATTATTATTATTATTATTATTATTATTATTATTATTATTATTATTATTATTATTATTATTATTATTATTCTTTATTTATTTATTTATTCATATATATATTTATTTATTATTATCTAAAACCTTCCCGTTTTAATTTCATTAATTTTATTTTTCAATATGCATAACTTGGCTTTTAAATTACATAAAAGAAACATACACAGGTTACTACATTATATGCGAATTTAATTTTATTTTAAACTTAGTTCATCCCAAATAAGGCAGGTCTCCACTGTAGACGTAAGGTATTATTGAGAATGAGGGTGAAAGTTTTGGGGGTCATCTTAAATTGACAGCTGTGCAGCGAGATGTTTGTTCGCATTAGTTTTAAGTTTCTGCATGTCGGTACAATAGGGGAAACAGGAATCAGGGTGGGAATTCCAAAATCTATTGGAGAAGAATGCTTTCCTTAATCTGGGGACAGCCACTGTCAATGGATGGGATTTAGCTGATTGTCGGTTGGTCAAGTGCATTTACGTCAGAGAAGCATCAGAGCGACAAGTTTATTGGAGCACATTCCGTTGAAATACTTGTAAAATAATCAAAAGGATGCAACATTGCGGCAATAGGACAGAATCTGGAGATTGCTGGATAGTAAGGGACCTATTAGATTATATACCATTTTTTGGACTTTGTCTAAGAGGAGGAGATTAGTGGATGGTGCACCAGCTCAGATGTGACAATAATACTCCATGCATGAGCGGACGGTGACATGTAAGAATAGAATACTGTCAGGTGTGAAAAGGTTTCTAGCTCAGTAGATGTAGCCCACTTTCTGTGCAGCAGCCTTGGCAATGTGTTCTATGTATTTGTAAAAATAAATGTTAGGCCGAGGAGTTAGAACATTGGACTATCAGGTAGGGTTTTATTTGCAGTTGCAATCGGTTTGTTGAAGAGCTTTCTCGTAATTGTTGAGGGAAAGGAACTTTTGAGGATTCAGTCAGGCCACAACACTCATAGACCAAGCCACGACTAATGGACTGGATGTGTGAGCTTATTGGTACCTAACAAGCACCCACTTTGCCTACCCAACTCTATCTATAGAAAAACATGTCATTGCAAAATAAAAAAATAAAACATAACCCAGACACCTAACAAAAACATCTTGACCTTTGCCCTTGAGGCTGGCATTCATTAATATCCGGGGACTTAGAACTAACATCAACGACGTAGAATTGTTCCCCTGACAAACTCCACGGATATCCTAGCACTAAGTGAAACTAACCTTCAATCTTCAACCTCCTACCTTTATGTACAAGACTGACTACCTCCCATTCTACGGGAAAGACTTTGACAAACATATACACGGGAGTTTTTGTTCGGACTAGACTAGACAACATAAGTTAGAATCAGATGACCAAGCTTACAGGTGATTTAGATTAACCTTACATCACAGCGTAAGTTACTTATATTATGTTTACCGTTCTTTTTCGAATAGGACTGTACCCTTCTTAACTATGTCTCTGATAGCATAGATAGAGCACTCTCACTCGACGCGAATGCCCAAATTCCTGTATTTAGGAATTTTAATGCACACCACCGTAACTGGCTGGGATTTTCCAGCTTTACTGAAGCAGCTGATAATTCTACGTATAATTTCTCCTTAGCTCCCTCCCTCTCACAGACTGTCGCTTTCTTGACCCGCCTCCCTGATCGAGTAGACTAGCATGCTTCATTTTTCGACCTGTTCTTGACCTCACTGTCCGAGGCCTGTGTACGAAAGCCCATAGCCCGCTCAAGAACGCTGATAACATTGTGGTAATAATTGATACCACCTTAAAAACTCGCCCAAACGCTGATGAGTAGTTGCTCAAACAACGAGATACTACGATCAGGCTGATTTTGAGTCCATCAAAGATCAAATCAGCGACGGCCCATGGAGTGAATTGTTCCAACCCCCTGCTGATCAGATTAGTTAACCGAATGGGTCAAAGCAGGCATTGAAGTCTATATCTCCATGCGAAAATTCTGCAGCAAACATCACTCCCCTTAATGGTTCACCTCGAAATGTGCAGATGCCATTGCTAAAAGGCAGCAGTCATTCCGTAAATTCGGCCGCTATAAGTCAACCGTGAATAGACAGAAATTTATAGAGTCAAGAAAGTATTGTAAAGTAGTGATAGCTGAAGCTGAAGATAAAGAGAAGATACACAGATAACTAACAAACGCATCCAGTCAAAGAAACAGGTACTCGCGTTTTCTGGAAAATCTACAATAGTGTGATGAACAATGGACAATCAATAATTACCCCGCTATCAAACCACAATGATGTAGTTTGCACGGAAACTGATACGGCTGAACTACTTGCCTAGCCTTTCGCCCAAACCTCCACTTTGGACTCCTCAAATCACCCTCCTTAAATTATCATTGCGGATTGAATCCACACAAGAAAAACTGGGCATCACCCCATCTCAGGTCAGTGACATCATAAAAAAACTTTGACACTTCCAAAGCCTGTAGCCCTGATCTTTTACCAGTCATAGTAATAAATAAATGATCTGCTGAACTGGTTCTTGTCCTATTCAAACTCTACAACAAATGTCTCGCTGAATCCTGCTTCCTTACTAGCTTAGAAATTGCCTCTGTGGTACCAGTATTCAAGAATTTTGGTGATAGAACTGATCTTCAGAACTACCGCCTAATCAGTCTACTCCCGATCTTTACTAAACTCTTTGAATCCTTAATCAATATAGAAATAGTTCGGCACTTCGTTAATGTTAAATCTCTTTCTGAGTATCAGTATGGACTTAGACTAGCACGATCTACCACAGATATGATAACGGTCATCTATGAACATCTGGACAAGGCAGATGAAGCTAGGGGGTAGCGCTTGATCTATCCAAAGCCTTTGCATGAAGGGATTCTCCTAAAACTGCACTCATATTGTTATTCTAGACAAATATTTCACATAATTAAATCCTTCCTACCAGAAAGAAAGATCCAGGTTGTCCTTGATGGATGCTTATCTAAGCAACATGACATACATGCTGGTGTACTCCAGGGATCAATTCTGGAACCTTTACTGTTCCTGATTTTTATAAACGACCTCCCTAATTGCATTGAGTCTGAGATACATGTACTTGCTGACGACACTACGCTCTACTTTCGTCATGTGGGCAAAATATCCACATATCCGAGACAATGGCTAGATTATTAGAAAATGACCTCCAGGTAATAGTGGAATGAGATCATAAATGGATGGTAACTTTTAATGCTGCAAAGACAAAGCTCCTTTCATTCAATAACAACTAGAAACTTCTTCAACCACTTATTGTCATGGCAAATAACACCCAACCTGATAGTCTAACATTCAAACTCATCGACCTAACATTCACAGGAAACATGAATTGGAACAAATACTTTGACGACATTGCCAAAGCTGCAAAAAGATGGGGTTCGTCTACTGCGGTAGTAAACTTCTCACACCTGACATAATCCTATATCACTACAAAGCCACAATTCGTACATGCATGGACCATTGTTTCCACATCTGGGCTGGAGTATTATCCACTAATCTCCCAATATTAAACAAGGCACAAAAAAGAGTCGCAAACTTAATAGGTTCCTCACTATCCACTCACCACAATGTTGCATTCTTGTGCCTGCTTTACAAGTACTTCAATGGATTTTACTCCGATAAACTTGCTACCCTAGTGGCCTACTGACGTAAATAGACTAGATCAACCCGACAATCAGCTAAATCCCATCCATTCACTGTGGAGGTCCTTAGATACCGGATAGACTTTTACTCCAATATCTTCTTTCCATCGTGCTTCTAGCCTTTGGAATTCCTTCCCTGATCCCTGTTTCCTCGACTGTATCGACATGCAGAAAATGTAAAACTAAAGTAAACAGACATCTCGCTGCACAGCTCTTATCTTAGGATGACCCTTACGTCTACAGTGGTGCCCTGCTTTGTTAGGGGTGAACTTTGTTTTAAAAAAAACATACATAGTATATGTGCGCGTCCGTTGTATGTATATGATGAGAGTAGAGGATGGTGTCGTAAGCAAATATACTCATTTCACATACAATGTCATCACGAGAGTCGTTTATCTAAATCAGAAACAATAAAGGTCCAAGTATCGATTTCAGGGGTACACCTGCATTTATGCAATGTTGTTTGGATGAACGGCCGTCAATTACAACATGAACATTGCTTGTCGATAAAAAGGGTCTATTTATATTAAATATTCATCGAGTAATACTATACGCATACATTTTTGTTAAACCCTATCAAATACTTAGGATATATCAATCGCTACCGTCCTAGCTTCACCTGCCTTGTCCACTGTATGGTATATGCGTTCAGTGATGACCGTTAGGATAATTGAATAGGCGGTACCTGCGTAAATCTATACTGATGGCCACAAAAGAGATTTGCATTAACGAAGTGACGGACTATCGCTAGATTGATTAAGGATACAAAGATTTTTGTGAAGAACCTGAATCAACTGATGTTGTGATAATTCTAAGTCAGATTAATCTCATAAATTCTTTAAGACTGGTAACGCAGAGGCAATTCACCAGTTATCAGGGAAGCAAGATTCGGCCAGGCATATGTTGTAGAGTTTGTATAGGACAGGGGCTAGTTCAGCAGATCATTTTTTATTACTATTACTTGTATGAGATCAGGCCCACATGATTTAGAGGTGTCAAGATGTTTTATGATGTCTACGACATGAGATAAGGGTGATGGACAGGTCATCAAGTGTGGCTTTTCGCAATGGTACATTTGGGAGTGAGTTGTTTGTGGAATGAAAAGTTGAGTTTTAGGCGAAATGATGGGCAAGTAGTTCAGTTTCATCAGTTGCTGGGCAAACGAAATCATTGTGTGTGAATAGCGGGTGAATTGTCGATTACCAATTGGTCACTGCACCATTGAAGATTTTCCAGCAATCACAAGTACTTAGTTTCTGTGACTGAATGCGTTTTCTGGTCATCACTGTATACCTTCTCTTTGCTTAATCTATTGCAGTCTTACAATGTTTGCTTAACACTATAAGTTTATGTGTATGTGTAGTTGACTAATGGCGGTTGAATTGTCGGAGTGATTGCTGCTCCTGGGCAATAACAACTGCACATTTCAAGATGAACCATTGTAGAGAGTGGGGTTTGCTGTAGTATTTTCGCATGGGGACATGTACTTTAATACCTTCTTTGACCCATTCAGTTAGCTCATTTACGCGCTGATCAGCAGATATTGAACAGGTTTTACACTATGGAGCGTCTCTTATGGAATCCTAAATGTAATTCCAATTAGCCCGCTTGCAGTATCTCGCTGTTTTGGAGCAATAGCTCAACAGCTTTATAGTGTGATATCAATCATTATCACAAAGGTGATCAGCGTTCCCGATCATCTATGCGAATTCGTCGCACAATACTCAGGAAGTGAGTTCACGAATAGGTCGAGAAGTCAGACTTGATGGTCCACACGATAGGGGATGCAGGTCGGGAAAATGACAGTCTGTGAAAGGGGGTGCGGTATTGAGTAACTATATCTGGAGTTACCAGCTGCGTCTTTATAGCTGGAGAACCAGAGGCAGTCATGTTTATATACATTAAAATCCCTTAGTACATGTATTTGGACACTAGAGTACAGTAAGAGTGCTGTATCTATGCTATCAGAGCCTGGGTTTAGCGGAGTACTATCCTGGGTCGAGAAAGGGCGGTATAAAAATATAAGTAACACATGCTGTGCTGTAAGGTTAATCTAAATAAGACATAGGCTAGAATATCATTATCAAGCCTATGTTACTTAGTGTTCCGAACATAAACTCATAGTCTGTGCATATGTTTGTCCGAGTTTTTACGGTAGAGTGGGGGTATGCAATTGCATCAAAATGGTGTGAAAGGATTGAGGATTGTAGGTTTGTTTCACTTAGTTCTAGGATGTACGGGGAGTAGATTATGAGAAATGTTTTTACGTCATTGATTTTGGTTCTAAGCCCCGGCATATTTGTGAATGTTAGCCTCAAGGGCGAAGACGAAGATGTTTTGGGTGAGTGTCTGATTTAAGTTTGTTTCTTTTTCTTGGTATTGTAATTTTAGTTTTAGATAGAGTGATGTGGGAAATGTAGGTGCTTGTTATGTGCCGATAAGCTGGCAAACTAATACTACTGGTTGAGAATTGATCCATGGGAAAAGCCCAGCAAGGATGAGTTAAGGATCAATTTCAATGCGCAACACGGCACGTACAGTTATCCACGATATTATATAGATGTTTCTGGAGCAACCGCTATTTGCACTACCTAAAAGTTAGGGTTTCTGCACTACCAGTCAGAAACAGAAACCAGACAACTGTCTAACCTGTACCCTCAACCTGTTGAAATAAGACAGACTTAGACTAGTCATGTGAGACTCAGTGCCCAGAATGAGAGAGGAGAAGAAACGGCGTTCATTGTCCTCGTCAGGAAACAAGGCCAATCACTAGGTGTCTTTTAGGTGTCCGTGCGCTAGTACCTTTTCGCTTGGCTTATAGACAAAGAAAGGGGTGATAGACATACCCCATCTAATTCTTTAAGCAATTTTATGTTTGCAATCCGTATATTTTGTTCAATGCTCAAGCTCTAGGAAGGTTGTCGATCCAGAATAAGGAGGGCTCCGTCCTCTAACGGTTTGCTGACAAGAGATAAGTAGTCAGTAGCACAGTTTTTATATCAGAGTTTTCCTTCTCTTACATGAATGGCCTGGCAAAGTATACGGGTCGATCACACTTAGAGGGGTTATCATGCGCCCGTGTATTAGTCAGGTATTTCAGAGTCCTTGCGGGTATTATTTTTTCCATACACACACACACACACACACATATATATATATATATATATATATATATATTTATATATATATATATTTATATATATATATATTTATATATATATATATTTATATATATATATATTTATATATATATATATATATATTTATATATATATATATATATTTATATATATATATATATTTATATATATATTTATATATATATATATATATATTTGTATATATATATATTTATATATATATATATTTGTATATATATATATATTTATATATATATATATATTTATATATATATATATTTATATATATATATATTTATATATATATATATTTATATATATATATATTTATATATATATATAGTTATATATATATATATTTATATATATATATATTTATATATATATATTTATATTTATATATATATATATTTATATATATATATATTTATATTTATATATATATATATTTATATTTATATATATATATATTTATATTTATATATATATATATTTATATATATATATATATTTATATATATATATATATATATATATATATATATATATATATATATTTATATATATTTATATATATATATATATATATATATATATATATATATATATTTATATATATATATATGTCGGGTTTGTGGGTTTTAGGGAGCCCGTATAATGTGGGAATAATAGGGTGATACTCAATGTTTGATGCCCATTTTTTGTTGTTCTTGATTAGGTGTTTGAAAGATTTGTTAAAATGTTCTATGTTTTTATCTATAGTTTTTGGTCGGTTTTAGTGTATGTGTTTTCGTCGGATAATAGAGTAGCAACAACAGGAGAAACTTTCTGCTGAGATGCATCGAAGAAAAGGTTATACCCACTAGTACATTTACATTTTTAAAACAATCGCACCACATTTTTCCTGACTACATTCAAGCATATTTAACATCATCTGCAATTTTATTAGCGAAATATCTGTATAACTATAAACTACATACATACTTAATGTTAGTTTATAAAAAGAAGAAAAAAAAAAAAAGTATGAACCTTTAAACTATAACCTTCCACGTGCTTGCGTGATTTCATACGAGAGAGGAAAAAAAAACAACATCCCACTCGCCGGCTCACATCAACAGAAGCGGGCTTTCCAACTACAATGAATAAGCTAATTTTATTAGCGAAATATCTGTATAACTATAAACTACATACATACTTAATGTTAGTTTATAAAAAGAAGAAAAAAAAAAATCGTCTTCGATTTGTCTTTTCTTTTTTGTAAAATACATATTGCATCTATAACAAGCTTTGATGGTATTTATTTACCACACTTCTTTTTTATTATATATATATATAATATATATATATGTGTGTGTGTGTGTGTGTGCTTATTTAATATTGGCTGAGCTTTCTCGTAGAAGAAATAACAGTTTCCAGTTCGAATGAAACAATAGTTGGCTAAAAAGAATAGATTACTCAGGATACTTGTAGCTTTTTAAAATATATGTCAGCAAAGAAAGTGCATATAAGTCCTTCTACTGTTAGTTATGAGTTTGTTGACGCAGTAAATAAGTCACATGACTGTTGATCATATTTGGGTGTGACCGGCTGTTAGGGTTTCAAACCTCAGCGTGGATACACTTTCTACGTTTAGCCACACGTATGAGTTGTAGAGGGCAAACCATTGTCTGCGAATGCATATATATATATATATATATATATAACAATGATATATATATAACAATGATATATATATATAACAATGGTATATATATATATAACAATGGTATATATATATATAACAATGGTATATATATATATAACAATGATATATATATATATATATATATATATATATATATATATAAGAGAGAATGAGGTGTATAGGTAGACGTTATTGTGTGTGCGTATTGCCCTGTCTTCCTTCGTCTCTCTTCAGGTGCCTTTCAAAAGCACTTTACACGCCTAGGCCGGAACCATTCCTATCATCTTCAAAACCTTCAACCGTCCACTCCATTTAACCTTCCTCAACCCCCATTGCCTCGGCAGCTGCCTTCGTGCGGACACCCCGGCCCTTGCAATCAACGATCTTACCTCCCTACAACCGGCTATCGATCGTCTTGTCAGTCGTTGATCAACAATAAAAATGGGGCGCCCCAGGGAATGATTCGCTCCATCTGGGACGTCCGTAGCAATGGCGGCCTGTAACGGATTGAGAATTTCCGGGATAAATCAAGCTGCAGATACGTCCGGTTCTGTTTATTTATTTAACAACGTCCTTCTTGTGCAGGCCACGTCAAAAGAGAACGGAATCGAGGATTAAGATGGGAAACGGTATCTGCCGTCTACAGCGTTGAATGTGAAAGAAGAAAGGAGGAATAATAAGAAAATAATAACCGACGAACTCGTTCGTGATTTGACAGCCAAGAAAAAGAATAGAGAAGATCAAAATAGAGACAAAGAATGAATGAACGCAAGGAATAAAGAAGAAAAAGCAAATTAGAAAATAATAGAAAAAAGAAGCGGGTAAACTATAACGTGAAAGAAATAGACAAGAACTATAACGAAATAATGCGACTAATACGAAGAATAATATATATTTTTTTAATATCGAGCTTAAATATCAAAAGCAATAAATAAAAAAAAGAAGGAAATAAGACGAAGAACATAACGAGAAAATGTAGATATGAAGCTAACAATCGGAATAAACCGATAAAGAAAAGTGAAGCCGAAAAAGGATTAATTCCTACAAAAAAGTCAAGAATTAAAGAATAAATCAAGAAAAAGTAACGAAAGAACACGTTCAGAAAGAAAGACAAGTAATTAAAATATAATTTTTAAGAAGGAAATTACCCAGAATATATATGGAAAAAAAGACAAACATGTACAATAGAATAAGGGAGACATATTTATATAATAAGTATAATGAAAACAGTCGAGGATGAATAGTCAATATCATAGGGGGCGAAAAAGAATAGAAAGGGTAGATGAAAAATAACGGGAGAAGAATGAAATAATAGAACGAAAGCGGGAACAAGGATTCAAATTATTGAGAAGCTGTAGAAATACTCGAGAGGTTAACATGGGTGAATAACGTTAAAAAGAAGCAAACATTAACAGGCAATATGGAATGTTGAAGAACAATAGAATGAACATTAAAAGAAATAATTAATGAAAGAAAGAACGAAGGAAAGAGGGAGACATAAAAATGGGGTAGGGTTAGGGTTATGTTTACACTAGGTAAGAAACAGATGAAAAATGAGAAAATGCTATTTAACGCGATATGAAATGTAGAAAACGTGGGCGGAGAAATATAAATGAGGGAAGATAAAGCGACTTTAACCGTGGCCACCGAGAGTTACTACAGGCCGGTTGGCTAGAAAATGACGTCACTGCATTGCGTGTCAAAACAAGGACCGTCGTAATGACAATAAGAAGGCATTTCGACTTCTCTATTCACTAAATAATCCATCAAAATTCAGGAAATCAACCAATTTTAATGAAATTTTCAGGATTTATTAATTAATGATCACAGAATATAATAAATCCATTACTTCATTATAAAGCTTGGTGCAAATGTATTATTTCTTGTAAACAAAAAACACCTTTACTAAAGTTATTCAAAATATCAAAACATGTTGAACATACGATATTGTAAATATTTAAAACAAAGCATTAGAAAACTTTAAAAATTGCATGTAAAAAAAGAAAAGAAAAGAACACGGTTCGATTCATCTTGAAACTGATCTTTATCCAATATAAATTTAAAGAAAATAATAATTCACGATCAAATACTTCAAAAAACTGAATTATGAATTACCATTATTTAAACTTCTAACCCAATCAACCGTAAGTAATTCAGACTTTGAAATTTGTTTAAAAATTATACAAAAAAAAAGTTCAATGTTAACTGTCTGTTTAATAATGGAATCACCAACTCCTATCTTGCTATTAAGAGACAGGTACGTGCAAAATCAAAGGCCGATCCTCAAAATGTAAAAACATTTTGACCCTCCCTTCACTTAAAAATTCACCAAAATTCAGGAAATCAACCAATTTTAATGAAATTTTCAATATTTATTAATAAACAAGCACAGGAGATATAGTGAAACATTTAAAAAAAAATCTTAGTGAAAATGTATTATTTTTTTTAAAACAAAATACACCTTTACTAAACGTATATTTTTATATATATATAAAAAAAATCCATGATTTTTTAAAATGAAAATAAGATCTGTATATGTTTAAAATATTTTTTTAAAAAAACTATTTCGTATATATTACAGAAAATGCCTCTACACTCTTGTTAATAAAATCAGTATAACTCGAAGAATTAACGATATTATCATTGAATAAAGCATTGTTTAATTAATATTTTTTGTGAAAATTTTGATTAAATATGATGTTATTTCATTTATTTAATCTACAAAAGTAGAGAAAAGATAAACTATGCTACACTTAAGACATCGAAAAAAAGTAATAAAAAAAAAATGGAACACTACTTTTTTTTATCAAATAATGAATAAGTAATTCAGACTTGATTTTTTATATAATTAAAAAAAATTCAAACTTACTACACTATATTTAGTCGGTGTAAACATTATTACGTGTATCCATATTTGCAGTAATTATTTCTCTTTTGGAAATCCAAACATATACAGTAGGCATTTTAACTTTGTGAATTATGAAATGAAATTTTTAAAAGCGCGAAATTATTTTAAAATTGGTTGATTTCCTGAATTTTGATTCCATTATTAAACAGACAGTTAACATTGAACTTTTTTTTTGTATAATTTTTAAACAAATTTCAAAGTCTGAATTACTTACGGTTGATTGGGTTAGAAGTTTAAATAATGGTAATTCATAATTCAGTTTTTTGAAGTATTTGATCGTGAATTATTATTTTCTTTGAATTTATATTGAATAAAGATCAGTTTCAAGATGAATCGAACCGTGTTCTTTTTTTTTCATTTTTACATGCAATTTTTAAAGTTTTCTAATGCTTTGTTTTAAATATTTACAATATCGTATGTTCAACATGTTTTGATATTTTGAATAACTTTAGTAAAGGTGTTTTTTGTTTACAAGAAATAATACATTTGCACCAAGCTTTATAATAAAGTAATGGATTTATTATATTCCGTGATCATTAATTAATAAATCCTGAAAATTTCATTAAAATTGGTTGATTTCCTGAATTTTGATGGATTATTTAGTGAATGGAGAAGTCGAAATGCCTTCTTATTGTTATTACTACGGTCCTTGTTTTGACACGGAAGTCAGTGACGTCAGAGGGGGGCAGGAAGTTAGTTGCTTGGCCTGTAGTAACTCTCGGTGGCCACGCTTTAACGGTGATTGTCTAAAATGGGGAAATAAATAAGAAATTACTATTTTTAAGGCAAAGATAAAAAAGGGGAGATAATCCACAGACGAAGCAAATAAATAAAAGATTAGAAAAAGTGAGGGAGTAAATCATAGTTAATGCTTAGAAATAAAAGTCAAAAGTATTACGAACAATTCAGAACGAAGATAACTAACATATAAACGTTTGCTGATTGGTTGTTGAAGTTTCCGACATGTCAGTCATTGTTGGATTATTTTATGCCGAAACAAAGCATGTTTTGCATACAATTCGTTTTCCAACAACACCGAACTAACATTTTTCTCTAGTTCCTTATTACTTTATTTTGTTTATTACTTTTTCTGTCTTTCTTTCGTCTTTCTTATTTTTATCTTCTATTTTTTCTTTACTTTTTTATTTTCAGTTTCCTTTTACACTTTTGCGTTTATCTCCTGCCTTTTATACCAGTTCATACATTTATTCCTTTTTATTTTTCATTAAAATTACTTTCTAGATATTTCTTTTCTGCCTATGTCTCTTTTTTCTGTCTTCCTTTTTCCGACCTTGTTTTGCTTTAAATTACCTCTTTCTCTATATAATTGTCTTTAATTCGTTTCCTTTGTCTTGCTTTTATCGTTTATTCGGTCTTTCTATCGTTTGTCCAATAATTGTGTTTTTCCTTCTTTTGGTTTTGTTGTTCTTTCTCTCTGTTAAATTTTTTCTTCGATTCCTGTTTTTTTCTGTTACTTTTTGGTGGACCTATTCGTTGTTTGGTTCTTTAATTTTGCTATCTAATATTTTTTACGCTCTTTCTTTGTACATCATAGTATGGTTTTAAGCCTGACCTTTAAGTGTATACGGTAGTGAGGCCTAAATTTCGGAGCTTTGAGATGTGTAGAGTAAGCCCTAAGTTACCATGCCCCCCCACCCAGCTCTGTTCTGACCCAGAGTGGTAGTTTAATAGAATATGTACCGGACGTGACACTAAACTGCGTCGGCAACCTTGGTCAAGGAATTCAGCGCTAATCAACCACACCACCCCGAAATGCATATTTTTCAACCTTTTCTACGTTTCCTTTTCTGCCTACTCCATTTATCAACTTTGCAGAAACTCTCTCTAACCGTATGTATATAACATAAAAGTACATACAGATGTGTGTCCTCAATTTTGGAGCTTCGGGAAGCGTCGAGTTATCCATTGTTTACAACTACTCAGGAATATGTTGGAAAATTGCTTTGCGAACAAATTAATGTTGGGATTGGTGTATGTATGTTCTGAGAATGTCCTCGGGAAAAAAGTATTTATATTATTTACAATCAGAAAACGAAATTTTGTGTTTTTGTGCCTTTATAAACCGTGTAATCGCTATTCAATGTAGTGATTAATGTGAAGTGTACAAACGCACGGGGTAAAACGAAACATTGAGTATAATAAAAGTTATACTGTATATCATCATAGTGTAATGAGTCGAAGGATGAGAACTTATTACTATGGTTTTAGTCACCACACTCCGTCTTTGCTAATAGTCAACAAAGAAAAAAAGCGTTGCCCAGAAAAAGATAAGAATCGATGAATTTGAATTAAATTACATTGTTTTCTGAAAATGCACGCCAATAATTGATCTAAAATGAAAACAATACAGATGTGTATAAATAGCCTTAGGTTAGGTTACTATGACGTTCCACTTCTACTTTTTATATAAGATAAGCAGTCATAATAATTCTGATGTACTTGTGAATAGAGAAGTCGACACGTAATTGACTTGGACCATGACGAAATAATAACATCAAATGTATTGCACATTGATTAATTAAAATAATATATTACTGAACTTACTTAAGCAGTGTGACGATTGATTTGAACGTGGATTTAGATTTGAATGTTAAACATGTGCGATTAATTTAGTACGCCATCTTGGAAAGGGGCCTATGCCGTTCTTCAATCGTGCAGTACAGATAAATCTAAAGGGAAGAAACTCATTAAGTTTGGTGAGTGATTGCCATTTGATTTATATGTATAGACCGAAACTAATAAGAAAGAGCAACGAAAGAAAAGAGCGATCAGAAAAAAGAAGAGGATGGACGACAGAAAAGAAAATAGAAAAGGCGCAATGTGAGAAAACAGAGAAAGAAAGAGAAAACGAAGAGAAAAGTTATATTGAAAATTTAGAAACAAACAAACAAGGCAATCAAAACAGAATAGAAGGTAGTCGAATGTGGTGTTAGGGAGAGGTACTGATGGAAAGGTTGGCGTAGGAAATAAGCGGACCGAAACATACCGATAGTGAATTAGCTGTTGATGATTGTTGCCCTGAAAGCGACGGCGCCGGACCAAGGCAAAGGCAATATTCAACATTGAGAATTTGACAGAAAAAGAACGGGTGCTTGCTAGGTGAGGGCTCGGAGTTCGGAGCCGAGACGGCACAATGGCACAGTAGGGCGGATGGGGAAGTGACGTGGGAGAATGAGTGAAGGTGGTGCCCACTTGAGCTCAAGTGCCTAATGGATTCTCTCAGTAGGGTTCAGGCGAACGAATGGATCCCAGAGAAAATTTTCCTCGCGCGGTTTTCAGTGACGGCTGATGGCTGACATCGAAAGCTTGGAAAGGAGGCATATATTTGAGAAAAGGGGGTGAGAACAATCTAACGGGATGGAGAGAAAGTGTGTGAAGAAAGAATTATAACAAAACGAAGAAGAAGCTTGGTAATAAAGGTTGATACGAGGATTTGAAAGATTTTTAAAAAAGAAATAAGAAAGAAGAACCCACAAATTAAAATAGAATGAATGATAATATAGTGGGAAAAAGCTCCACAAAATTATATAAAAAGCTAATAAAGACGTAAATAAAAATATTAAGTAGAATAATATGAAGAATAATTAGAAAAATAAAGTAAGAATAACTATATATTACTATATATATGTGTTATGTTTGGTTCGCAGGAATACATTCCTCAATGGGGCATGTGAACTTATATATTACGTTAGTTTTGCTTAGGGTGTAGTTAATGGTGTGATTATTTTTTATCATTAAATTAGACGTTTTTAATTTTGTGTAATAGTTTATAAGTGTGATTTTCTTTTAGGGATGTCTTTCTACGAACCAAACAGAACAACTGTATAATACCTAGATTGGCCGCACAACAACCACTCTCACCCGACGACTTTTCTATCATCTATACAACACCAGCGCCATTCAACGCCGTATCACTTCACATAACCAGAGCGTCTATATACGTTTATAACTACAGCGTCCGATATACGAAAAATACTAACAGCTAACACCAAAATCATACATAAAAATAATTGTATACATCGACTTAAAATACTAGAAGCAATATTTATTAACAAGAAACAACCTAATATAAACAAAATAGCCTTTAATACACGTACTAAAATATTAAACGTATGGCATAATTAAAAATAAAAATAATATATATGAAATATAAATAAATAATATAAGACTTTTAAAAATTAAATAATATAACTAATTAAATGTAATAAATACACAAATAAAAAATAAATAATAGACTCAACCACACGTCCTCTCCTCTCAACAAAAACCTCCAAGGAAATTATAAAAATTACAATAACTCAAGTCTTCTTAAATATAAAAGGTGGAAAGCCTTCGAGTGCTGGCCGAATCAAGAACACTCGGAAAAATATTTACCGGCTACCACCTTGCTCAACGCATCGAGAACATCACAAAATAATCACCAAACGCGAAAATGTATATTTAGGTAGCAAATCGTTATTAATGCAAGCGTTACTAAATAAGGATTTATTGCTTAAATATATATATATATATATATATATATGAATTATCCACATATAGACGGTTTCGCTGCATCACAGCTCTCTAGTGCGACTAGATCAGCTAGTGCCTGAAGCCGGGATTGAAAGTCAACTGTCGGTGCCTCTACCACTGCGCTATCATGCGACACTGGCTGGATGTAAGTGATATCTCAATGTAAACACATTAGTTGTACCCAATGAGCTTTGCCTCAAAGCTTGTGGCAGTTGGCGATATCCTTACGAATAAGTTCTACCCAAGAAAGGAAACTTTATGTAGTTATCTACATACAAACTATTTCGCTGTATCACAGCTCGTCAGTATCATACAATAATTATTTGGGGCATAAGTGGTCTCCCTTGGGTCTGGAAACGAATTTGAAATCTAAACGTTCCATCTTTTATCCTAAACATCACAAATACGCTTCAACATTAACTATAACGGATAATGCTAACTGTTTTTCTGGCACCGATATACATAAACAGAGAGACAAATAAAAGAGAATGAGTTTATTGCGACAAATGAGTGCTTGAATTATCAGGCAGACTAATAAAAGTCATACAGGGCTACACATATAGTGGCATCACACGCACACATACACATACACATACACACATAACAGAGTATGGGACACGAAATAGTTGCCACCTCTAGAACTACCCGGCTGAACTGGCTTGTTTTATGGGTAAGTAACAAATCACATTTTTAAGAAGTAAATACTCTAGTAAATTATTAACTAAAGATATTTTACAAGAAAATTAATAAATTCTGGGTGGCAAAATTAAATAAATTAAGAGATAAATTTAATAAAATTTAGAAAAATTATTTAAGAGTAAAATATAAAAATACCAAACTAAAAAGATTTTTTAAATTAAATAAAAATTGAGAAAATAAAAATCTAAGTTGAAAAGTTTAGAAACAGCAGCAGTAGGTTACAGAAAAATAAAAGCATAAAAGTTTACTAAGTGCTGAAACGGATGTAAAGTAAAAATAATAAAGTAAAATGGTCGACCATAGCCGAGGGAAACCTGAACGTTCCTTTTTCATTAGCTACTAAACCGGAATGTAGGGAAGAGCGCCATTCGTTTATCAAGATAACTCAACTTACCATTGATCATCACCTTATAATGCTAAGTGTTCATCTAAGGGACATAAAACATCATGTCTTATTTATGACTCGACCGAGGATTGAACCCTGGTCTCCAGGCTTATAATCGAACACTGTTACTATTACATCGAATGCACGAGGTACAAACACTTCTGGTGAGTTGTAGTAAATAAACGGTTCTGGTTAGTAGTAGTAAATGTTTAAAATACTACACGAGTGCATTTATTTTACCATTAAAAGTTAAGGTTATTCAAAAATAGTATAAAATCTATAACAATAGAAGTTATATCTGAAACAATATATGTTCTGCTTCTCGTATTTTCACGAATAAAACAAAAGGTGTAGAGCGGGTTGAGGAGGGCGTTGGGAATAGGAATGAGATAAATGAAAATTGAAGAGAGAAAAGACAAGTGAGAAGAGAGGTCAACAAGAAAATGAACAAAGAAAAAGAATACTGGTAAAATAAACATAAAAACACAATTACAATGATTGAAGGACGGCGAAGTGAAACGATATGAAAGTACTGAAAATGAAGAAAAGACAGAAAATACGTATAAAATAACGGAATGAAACGATAGACAAATGAAAAAATATAAATGAACCTAAAAGGGAGAAGCAGATAAAAATGAAAAGTTATAGGTGCATTAACATCTATCCACCAGACTAAAACATTAAAAAATAACGTTGTTTTGATGAAAAATAGAATAAGATATGTACTACGGTATTAAAAAAACTACTCTCTTTAACCTTAGATATATGGATTCTTCAAAGATATAACACATATGATTGTTTGTTTATCGTTTCATACGGAAGACAGCAACACAAAGGTAGACATTCGGAAAACGATAAAAGATGAAATACTTAAGATGAGTGGGATTCTTCACAGAAGAAAGGTTATCTATCCAGAGGAATGGTTTAACATAGCTTGAATTTATTTCTATGTCTGTATTTAAAAACAAACATTTCTCTGGTTCAAATAATTTTTCATTGTAACTTCCAGTATAAATTGCTTTCCCTTAGAGTCCAGAAATGGTTAAATAAATAGTCGTCTGCTTCTGCTTTTTCGTTAGAGAAAAGTGGCTGTTGACGTAGTAGCTCTGTTTCCACTTTTCAGCAATCCCAAACTATACTCGCTTATCCACCGTGTTTTCTATTAGGAAAATAGTTGCCTGGTACACGATTTTTTTTTGCGTTGCATTTGCCATTTAGTGGGCATTAGTAAGATTCTGTGCAGTTACACGGTGTTTTCTCTGTGTTATTTTTTTTTATTTTGTGCATGAATAACTAATTTTTATCGTGTGTCTATTAAAAAGTGTATGTAATGGTTTATGTCTATTGAATCGATTCGTTTTAAAGAGTGTTGTATAATTTTCGTAATAGTCTAATGTGTCGAAAAACCAAGTGAAATAACTTACTTGACTTGGGACTACTAGCGATCGGTGAGGCATCGGTGGTTTGTTTACTTGACTGAAAGTGAGGTCACTACTGGCCTCGTTTTTATTGCCTTTTGGCCGGAAGTGAAGGGGAGGCATTTCCTGTTACTAATCTATTAAAGAGCCTCTCCTTCCTTCTCTCGATGTTATCAAATCCCAGACAGACTTTGGGAGCGGAATTAAGCAGTGTTTCGCAACAGCTGCTGCTGTACCCACTCCGATCTCTCCTACTCCTCCTACTCCTCAAGAGTGGAAAGAATTTTCCACAAATGTGACTATTCCTTTCCTGTCTTTATCTACTGTGTTGTAGGAAGCGCAATTGTTTAGGAACCCAAGTTTTCTTAAATGATATATTATATGTTTAGTTTGCCTTCATGGAAAATTCTTTTAGATAAAATTCTGTTTATTTGTTTTATTTACTACGTTAAGTATTACATGATTGATTTACGGTGACTGAAGAGAACGTTCATGTACGTTTGTATTTAAGGGTTGAAAGGTGTTTTTCGAAAAGTTAAACGTGATAAGAAATTCACTCTCTCACAACTTTCATTTCTCATTCTTAATAGCTAAATACTCTTTTTATACGCTTTCAAATATTCAAGGCTAATGGTTCATTATCATAGAGAACAAGGATGAGACCGTCATCCCTGTACACTCCAATTAATTTCAGGAAAATTAATTTGCCTAATATTTTCAAAAAGTTACAATTCTGCTTGATCTGTGTGGAATCGTATGAATCCATGCGTACATTGAAGTCTTTGTCGCGGGTTTTAAGGACAGTTTTATGCTAATAAACTTGTAATCTTTTTTTAAAAGTTGATAAATTTTCTATTACCCATACCGTTGTCACTACGTACGTCGCAAACTACCTACATTAGCTATTATGCTATTGCAACTTTTTTCTAAAGGTATTATAATGGCTATTTTGTATGTGACTATC
>OY744521.1:184337244-184362244 GCA_963556195.1 Sepiola atlantica | reverse complement strand
GTAGACTTATAAAACAGTTGGTGTTTTTTAGAGATGATAATTTGAAGCGTTCGTTATATATTCTGGATTAACCGGTGTTTGTAAAGTAGTATCCCTTGTATGTAGAATGAACCCGGTGCCTGTGAGTGACGTGGGAAGATTTAATTTTAAGAGAGTGAAATGTTTTGCTACCCTCTTTTGAGAAACGTTTTTGGGAATAGCAGATTTGTCAGTATAAACGTAACCATATTTTTATATAGAAGAAATGGTTGAATAATTTCTGTGAAACCCGCATTAGGAAGTGACGTAGGTGGTGAGTGGAAAATATTTGCATGAGAACATGCACGGATATTTTCCTATAATAACTGAAGTTGCAGAGGAAAAACCGCGTTTACATTATTAATATATATATATATATATATATATATATATATATATATATATATATATATATATATATATATATATATATACACACACACAAATACATACATACATACATACATACATAGATATCTGTATATATATATATATTACTTCATTTCGCAGAGTGTTCCTCCTGTAGGGTAGCTTATATATATATATATATATATATATATATATATATATATATATATATATATATATATAGTCTCGGAAATATCTCAACCATTAAAAAAAAAAACCTTAAGTCCCAAATCGTTCAGTGGAAAATCACTCATGTAAGTCAATTTAGTTTTTACAGTTATTATATTAGTTTGCTTCTCACATTATTTAAGGGATCATCAGTTGTTTACCATGAAAAACTGTTTCGGGAATTTAATATATATATATATATATATATATATATATATATATATATATATATATATATATATATATATATATATACATATATATATATATTTAAGCTACCCTACAGTTGGAACACTCTGGGGAATGAAGTAATTACTTCCACTTTGTATTGAGACACTCCTCCCCTGTAAAGCTAATTGAATTTAAATTAATTTTCAATTATGAGTATCGTTAATAAATAACACCATTTAAAATACGATAAAATTCATCTCATTGTCTTTGTTGGTAGAGCCATGAACGTCATCACTGAGGTCCGATTTCGAATCTCATTAAGTCTGGCCGCACTGAGACGTCATAGAGTCATAGAGACAACGAAGCACGTGTACAAAGATCGATATATATATATATATATATATATATATATATATATATATATATATATATATATATACCGTGTCTAATGTATATAAATAATTAACAGAACGATGGCTATATTTGAATCCCTCTTTTAAGAAAACCTGTATGCAGAAATATTTATTCCATATAACTCAGTAAGATTATTGTTTTAATTGCCCTCGTGGATGATTCGAGACGTATAGTTTAAATTACAAAGCCGTGAGAAGTAACCGCGTTACAATATTTTCATATACAAATGTCGTAAGTGTATTCATTTACCTCCTCTCCAGGAGGTTAGGAACAAGGCCGGTTTTATCTTACTCCCACAAGGTAAGATGTGACCCAAGGTCGGGTCGGGAAAGTAGAACTTTAAAAGCCAGTGCCCGAAAAGGTGAACACTCTGGCTATTAAAAATTGCATGGGCAGCCCCATCGGCATTCCCTGGTAGGGGCGCCTCAGGTAGTAAGCAATAAACTTACTCCTCCTCAAAGAGGAGAGGCTAAGTCTGGGAGGATGGACCTCTTAGAACTGCACAGGACAAACCCATAGACCGGCAGAATCAAGCCCCGAAGGCCAAGACGATACCAGTCTATTGCGCAGTATCCATCGAACCAGATACTGCACCTTGATTTTGGCCAAAATGTCGTAAGTGTAGGAATCTGTTTAGTGTTTTATTTACTCCTCCCCAGGAGTTAGGCACAAGGCCAATTTTATCTTACTCCCACAAGTAAGATGTGACCCAAGATCGGGTCGAGAAAGTTGGGTTTGAAAAGCCAGCCCTCGAGAGGTGAGCACTCTGGCCATTTAAAAATTGCCTGGGCAGCCCCGTCGGCATTCCCCGGTAGGGGCGCCTCAGACAGTAAGCAATAAACTTACTCCTCCCCAAAGAGGGGAGGCAAAGTCTGGGAGGGTGCACCTCCTAGAACTGTACAGTACCAGACAACCCTCAATAGACCGGCGTAAATCCAGACCCAAAGGCCAGGATAATACCAGTCTATTAGGTGGGTATGTATAAATTACATGATTAACTAATGTTTGGTTTTAAACGAAGGGGTCAATAATTTGCGAAATGAAAATGGCAAAGAGATTTTGTTAAATATTATTTTGGTTCATTTGTTGTTTTTTTTTGTTTTGTTTTATTTTCAAATTAACTGTTAAACCTTTACATCAGGTGCAACGATTGTTAAATAATTATAAACGAAAATAGCTAAAGAGAAAAAATGAGCCGAAAGATTACTCAACATACGTTTCAAACCTAATATAAATAATACCGACCTCTTCTCGGTACCACAATGTGGACACGGCACGACGTTCGAACTCTCAGTTCCACCCCTTTCCGTCCCTGATGATATCACCTTAACACCAAGACTTCATTCAACTGCGAAATATTGGCCAGTGCCGATGGCTCATGTAGTCTACGCTTTTGCACCTGAAGACTTACAAATGTCTGTGGATGTCTCTCTCTCTCTCTCTCCCTCTCTCTCTTCCTCTCTCTCTCTCTCTCTCTCTCTCTCTATATATATATATATATATATATATATATATGAAATTGAATAGTTGAGGTCTCGCCTTGGCAGCAAAATCGATTATCTTTTCATCGTGTTCATCTATTTTTTAATGTCTACTGGCTATTTTTCATACAGCGATTTTCAAGCCGATGTCCAACTTTGTATTTCCCTCTTCAACATTAGCTTCACCACCTTGTCTTTCTTTCTCTCCTCCTCCTATTGTCTTCCTTCTTTCCTATTATACTATATTGCTACTAATACTATTACTACTACTAATACTACTACTACTACTACTACTACTACTACTACTACTGATACTATTTGTTCTTCTGTCACGTTTTAATCAAAATAAGCTTAGTCCAAGTGCCTCCAAATTTGGAAATTGTTATATCCTAAATTACATAGGACATACTAAATTAAGAATACGCCGAGTGGTTTGCGTTTAACAGGGATCCGGTAGGAAGTAGAGACGTTGACTCTTTACTGCCGTCCAGATATCACTGCCCGTCTTATATACGTACTTTCGTATATAGTCAATACCTGATTACTTTCCTTTATGTTAGTTTCGTATTTATGCCAAATCATGACCTTTACAACAGAACTCTTTTCTACTTCTGATTCCAATATCAGTTCTTATCTACTTTCCTTTCCACGCATTTTTCTCATACGCCATCTTTTCTGTTGTGCCATATTATTTTACGTTTATTTTACACCCATCTTCCACAACTTTTTTTTAATGTTAATTTGTTTATATTTTAACAACTTTTTGTCTAATTTTTCAATCTGCAATTATATTTTCTAGCTTTTTGTTTAAAACATTTTTTCCATTAAAATCTACAATTTTATTTAGTTCCTTTTTATTACTGTTCTTTCTTATGATATATTTTATTTATTTGGGCATTTTAGTGTTAATAATATTTCGAATGAATTTTATAAGGATTTTAATGTAATATTATAACTACATTTCCGACCACATTTTGAGCGCTGACATCTTAATTGTTTACACATTAGCAGAAGTAGCTGTAGCGGTTCGGTTTGTTAGTAAATCAACTAATGTTTATTCAATGGTAAATCACAGTATATTTAGTAAACTGTTCATTGTGTTTGATTAAGTGAATACACATTTGTGTTTTATAAGGTTATCCCTTCTTTTCTCGACCAGAAGAGGCAGATTTCTTCCAGACTGCATTTTTATTTTTGTTCTAATCCAAAGTGTGTCTTTTTGGGGAACCTGAATTTTCACCACATTAAAAAAACTATCTTGTGCCTAACTTTGCCCTCGCCGTATGGATAGTAAATATGAAACTTTTCTATTTTACACAAAAGTAAGTGAGGATCAATACACATTCCGGGAGGTGATGGATATCGACACGGAATGAAGATCTGGGTGTTCCAAGGTCAAATCCAGTCGGTACCACTTTCACTAAGGGATATTGGTAACCTTCTCGTAGTTCTTCCCGTAAGTACTCGATGTCTTTCCAGATAGATTTATAACTAGAAAAGCATCGGGGATACTAATGCCAACGCCAGGATCATCTGATTCACACGGAAGAAGAATACACTTTCCCAAATTCCCAAATATACACACTTATCACGATTATTATTACTCTTCTTCTTCTTCGTTTTCTTCTTCTTCTTCTTCTTCGTAGTAGTAGTAGTAGTAGTAGTAGTAGTTACATTTTTACCGCCGCTGAAACAGCAATATCTAAAGTATTCTACATTTTGTACCATTATGATGAATAGTTATTGACCTTTTTAATTACAAACAGACAGACCGACCTATTATAATAGACACTATTTTCGTTATCATATAAATACTGAATTTCGTCCCATTTCTGTTCACGAAGCTGCGTTAAAATTAGCCTCTTTATTATTAGCTGTCCTTCTCGTCAAATAGCCCGCTTATCATCGTATCTGGTGTGTCGACCCGATACGCTATTTGCAGGTCTTCTCTTCTAAATTATTAAGTCACTTTTTTTTCTATTCCACAATCAATACTCATGTCATCGCTGTGCATGTTTTTCAGTATAGATGCATACGAGAATGAGATAGAGAGAGAGAGAGAGAGAGTAAGAGAGAGAGAGGGAGAGAGAGATGTGTAGTTTGAAATATTAAAATTATATTAACACTGATAGATTACATGCTTTCATGTTTTCCACAATGAAAATACTTTTTAGCTTTTCAATGAAATCGTCATTTATAATTGAAAAACATTATTAGATTATATATTGCAACATAAGGTATTAAAACATGATGCTTATACATTCTCATAGTTTCTTAAATGTTCGATACAGATTACAGTTTTATAATAATACATATAAAATGTTCAGTAGCTACACAAATACAAATCTGTTTCGTACCAAAATGCCGTCAGAATATGCCTGACGAATTTGGGATCTAAACACGATTACAGTTATATATATATATATATATATATATATATATATATATATATATATATATATATATATATATATATACATACATAATGTATTTCGTTAATGAAACATTGTTAATCCAATATATAAAATTAAGTTAGTGTGTGTTTCCAAATTAAACCTTAATAACAATGTATCCGCAAAATCGATATTGATTCAGAAAAAACAGTACTTTTCGAACAGTATCACTGTCTGTCTTTTATCATAACGAATGTAAATTTCAATCAATGTCAGCGATTATATATTATTTCCGATATTTTTCCGAAAGCGCCTGTGTACGTCAGATTAAAAAGTTTGAGCCTTCACAAAGCTTACAAAATCGTGAATGCACTTTTATCCTGATTTAATTTTAATAAATATAACATGTTCAGCTAGTTAATGGACTTTAGAACCTTAAAGTGTTTCCTCTTTATTTTAAAAAGCAATCAGAGGAAGCGATGCCAACAACACAGAATGAAGCAAGCATATTGAGCGTTATTTGCTGAATTTCACGAATTGCCTTCTTTTGTTCTCTACCTCCAACTAATCACAGCTCCCAACTTAGGATAACCCCCAAAATCTACACCGTATTTCTCAGTAGCCCCTTTACGTCTGCCTTGTTTGGGTTGAAATATGTTAAGACAAAATCTAGGCTCGCGCTTGACTATCCAATCATACCTGTGTGCTGGTGGTATATTTTGAGGTAACCTTAACGAGGACAAACATTGTAGAATGTAAAAATGAGATTTGTCTGAGAGTGTGTGGTACACAAGAACTATGTGACATCCGAACATGCTAGGAGGTTTTATAGAGAAATCGCTTAAAAGTGAAGCAACACGGACGTCTTAATATGTGGTCTAAAATAGCTAGTCGTCTTTCTCTCGATCTCTTACTTTCTCTTTCTATCTGTCTGTCCGAAGCTTGTACATTAAATAATAAATAAATAACATATAACTGGTACAGACAACACCATGAAACATCGCACAAATAGCGCCCAGAGCAAAGCCAGTGATCTAGAAAGAAAGTGTGATAATTTCTTCATATTTTACAGAAATATTCATGGAATTATCCTCATGTCGACCTCCGAAGGACTTAGATGGTATGTGACACTAGGAATCCGATGCGGTTTTTATGATTTAAATTAGATAATATACTGACATTTTCAGCTGAGATATTTAGGAGAACATACAATTGTTGGCTATTTATTATCGAATCTGAATAATATGGAAAAAAACCTTTCACATCTTTGAACATCTCTGATAATATCTATCAAATACCGCTGAGCGACGATGATTTTAGCTCGAAATAGGAGAGCTGTATTTTAGGTGTAAAGAAAGGCGGTGCATTCGGTACAATCTTCTGTTAAGCATTTCGAGAGTTGAAATTATTCTGCTAACGGAAACAAGAATAATTAGAAAAAATGTACCAGGACTATGTCGCTCACGTTAGTAGAATCTTATATAAAGACATGTATAATATTCGCTTACTATCTCTATGCAAGTAAACTTTTCTGCTCCGTAAAATGGATGAAATATCAAGTGCGGGAAAAAGGATAATGTTAAACAAAAAAAAACTCATTAAATTTGTCATTTCCTTTTGGATATATCTGCTTTGATCTTCCATTCCAGCTTTTCTTTCTATTCTAATCTTTTTTTTATTTTCATTAAGTTCGATGCTTCAGCTTATACTTACCGTATTTACTTCTATAGTTTTTGATACTATCTATAATTAAACGTCTTCTATATTGTTCAATATTTTGCTTTCTTTCTTACTCTCTCTCTCTCTCTCTCTCTCTCTCTCTTTGTTTTACATTATTTCTTAATTTTCCAATTCTTACTTTTCTTTATTTCTTAATCGTTGTGTGTCGATCCGTTCAATTCTCTCGCGAACAGTCGTCTCTGGAATGGGGTCATCATTCTTCCCGATGGTCATTTGTCTTTCTCGTCCATTGTCGCGTCACTACATTTCTAATATTACACTTCTTCAAAAGAAAGTATATCTCCTAGTTGAGTCATAATTTCTCGACTCAAAATCACATTTCTGTTCTGCAACGAACAGAGGTCATATAATTAAACTCCCCTAAATTCCGCTATATTTTATACTTTTATAAGTATGCGTTTTCTTCTTTTTTAGTCTTTTCGCTACTGTTTTGTCTTAATTTTATTCTTTTTTTATTTATATCTCTATATTCATGTTCTTACTTGTCATTGTTCTGTCTTTGTTTCCCTACTGTTATTTTCTCGGCATTTCTTTAAATCTAGTATTTTTCTTCATGTTTTCTGTCTTCTGTCTTTCTTACAATTGGGTCCATGTATGTCTATTTCCATTGTCGACTATTTTCTTTTTCCTTTATTATTCCTTTATTCAATTCTTTCTTTGTTTCGTTCAGTATTTTTTCGCATATTTTGTTTATTTTCTTAACATTTCTGAATATTGCGTTATGTTTCTATTTTGTTTCTTCGTATTTTGTTTTTCTTCATCTAATTGATATTTTGTTTTAATTTTTAATCTGTGTATCCGTTTCTCTTTTATTTTCGTTAGCTATATTAATTAATATCTCTTTCTCAATGTTTCCTTTCTTTGGTTTGCATTTTTGTTTTCATTCTTTCTTTTTGTTTGTCTTTTTTTTTCTTTCCACCATCCTGATGTTTTACCTCTAACTTTGTTCATTAAATCCTTACTTATTTTTTGTATGCAAACGAAGTTTTGTAACACTTCGTTTCTTTGGTTGATTTAATTTCTTTTCTTTCTTCTTCGTGGATATCAATATTGTGTTTTCTGTCAAAAGATTTGCGATGCAAACAGACACACCCAAACAAACGCATTTTCATCATATCTATGTGTATATATTTCTCTTTTAACATAATTATGTTTATTCGGGGGTTATGAGTCGAGTAATTGGTTCGGATGGAGAATATTTATTCGGACGTTGCGGATATATAGAGTTCAGTTTTATTTCAATTAAATTAGTATATGAATGTACAAACTTTCGAAGCTATGTTTAAAATGTTAAATATTAAATAGGTAGATCAACTAGCGTATATTTCAGTTTAGGCTGAGCTAACAATTGCTTTGGGAATAACCGGGAATAGAATAGGCGTTATCCGGCTGTTACTGTGGTGAATATTAGCTAGACTGTGGAAATATATTAATCTAGCGGATATTACGTCACATACGCAAGGACGTGGGACGATAAGGAAATAGCGAGATAAGATATAACTAATGAATGATAACGATCTCTCTCTGGAATCCTACCCTACTTGACTGCGGTTTGGAACGAAGATCCCGTTGAATAAATGATTCATATTCTTCCCTCAAATTTGTGTCGAGTTTAGTCTTTCTAAAGTATTAAGAAGCTTACTTACAAGACAGGGAGTTCATCCTTGTGGGGCACGTAGGTAAGTAGAGCAACCAGAAGATAAGGTATTTATAACTATTAGGAACTTTGATGATAACGACAACTTTGGTTGCCGTCTGTATGATATAATTTTGAGTATGCAAAATGTGTTAATCCGTATGATATACAGTTGGGTATGCGAAATGTGTTAATCTGTATGATATATGGTTGGGTATGCAAAATGTGTTAATCTGTATGATATACGGTTGGGTATGCAAAATGTGTTAATCTGTATGATATATGGTTGGGTATGCAAAATGTGTTAATCTGTATGATATACAGTTGGGTATGCAAAATGTGTTAATCTGTATGATATATGGTTGGGTATGCAAAATGTGTTAATCTGTATGATATACGGTTGGGTATGCAAAATGTGTTAATCTGTATGATATATGGTTGGGTATGCAAAATGTGTTAATCTGTATGATATACGGTTGGGTATGCAAAATGTGTTAATCTGTATGATATACGGTTGGGTATGCAAAATGTGTTAATCTGTATGATATACGGTTGGGTATGCAAAATGTGTTAATCTCTATGATATACGGTTGGGTATGCAAAATGTGTTAATCTGTATGATATACGGTTGGGTATGCAAAATGTGTTAATCTGTATGATATACGGTTTGGTATGCAAAATGTGTTAATATGTATGATATATGGTTGGGTATGCAAAATGTGTTAATCTGTATGATATATGGTCGGGTATGCAAAATGTGTTAATTTGTATGATATATGGTTGGGTATGCAAAATGTGTTAATCTGTATGATATACGGTTGGGTATTCAAAATGTGTTAATCTGTATGATATATGGTTGGGTATGCAAAATGTGTTAATCTGTATGATATACGGTTGGGTATGCAAAATGTGTTAATCTGTATGATATACGGTTGGGTATTCAAAATGTGTTAATCTGTATGATATATGGTTGGGTATGCAAAATGTGTTAATCTGTATGATATACGGTTGGGTATGCAAAATGTGTTAATCTGTATGATATACGGTTGGGTATTCAAAATGTGTTAATCTGTATGATATATGGTTGGGTATGCAAAATGTGTTAATCTGTATGATATACGGTTGGGTATGCAAAATGTGTTAATCTGTATGATATACGGTTGGGTATTCAAAATGTGTTAATCTGTATGATATATGGTTTGGTATGCAAAATGTGTTAATCCGTATGATATATGGTTGGGTATGCAAAATGTGTTAATCTGTATGATATATGGTTTGGTATGCAAAATGTGTTAATCCGTATGATATATGGTTGGGTATGCAAAATGTGTTAATCTGTATGATATATGGTTGGGTATGCAAAATGTGTTAATCTGTATGATATATGGTTGGGTATGCAAAATGTGTTAATCTGTATGATATATGGTTGGGTATGCAAAATGTGTTAATCTGTATGATATACGGTTGGGTATGCAAAATGTGTTAATCTGTATGATATATGGTTGGGTATGCAAAATGTGTTAATCCGTATGATATATGGTTGGGTATGCAAAATGTGTTAATCTGTATGATATATGGTTTGGTATGCAAAATGTGTTAATCTGTATGATATATGGTTGGGTATGCAAAATGTGTTAATCTGTATGATATATGGTTGGGTATGCAAAATGTGTTAATCTGTATGATATATGGTTGGGTATGCAAAATGTGTTAATCTGTATGATATACGGTTGGGTATGCAAAATGTGTTAATCTGTATAGTATATGGTTGGGTATGCAAAATGTGTTAATCCGTATGATATATGGTTGGGTATGCAAAATGTGTTAATCTGTATGATATATGGTTGGGTATGCAAAATGTATTAATTTGTATGATATAAGGTGTGGTATGCACCATGTGTAAATTTCTTGTTTTTTTCCTGATTTCTAGTCTCGCCATACTCATGACATTATATCGCAGCACAAATAGCAACTTGTGTTCAGTAAAAACTTTAGAATTTATCAGTTCTAATTACTATTTCGGACTTATATAACCAACAGAAGTGCGGGTGTCTAAACACAAACACATAAAACAGTTTTAATTATCTTTATCTTTCTTAATTTTATATATTTCTAAGTGGAGCACTGTTAAATTAAAGTCAGCATATTGATAAAATATTATTACCTAGCAGAGCAACCAAGCGTTACTCGCGTATTATCTGAAAAACCCGCTAACGATGTGTGCATTGTATATAAACAATGACATATAGCTGACATATTATTCTATTCATTTAAATAAATATAAATACTGCCGTGTGTCATTTAAAGAGAATAACGTTTCACTGGGGTATTTCCATGTTTGTCAAGTTGGAGCTCTAAAATTCAACCTAAAAAGGATAATATAGAAGTGAGGAGAATTGATACCTTTAATTATGCAAGAAAAACGTCTCAACATAGATGTAACACTTCATGGATTATTTAATCAAATCAAAATAGAACAAATAGTTGAAGAGGTTGTAATCCACATTGTCATGGGTATATATATATATATATATATATATATATATATATATATATATATATATATATATATATATATATATATAGCAACAGATAAAGTGAAAGAATAAAATTAGGTACGAATCAAATTTTATTACAATTCAAAGTTCAGGCAAAGTTCTTTAAAGTCCTAAACTCATGAGTTTTCAAAGAAAATTCTTCTCCTCAAAGGACCATTACCGCAATCATATTACTGCAGGTAATAAAAATTAAACGTTGAAAAATATATAAAAAATAGAGAGAGAGAAAAATACATAAATGTATATACAACATCAAATATATCGGCCCAAAACATACTATTTAGTGAAACTATACAATTCATCCAAGTCAACAATCTAAAATAGCTCCAGGCAAGACATCCAAGGTGTTGATTAAAGAATAATCCAAATGGTGAATTGTAGTCCAAGAGCGAAAGAAGCGAAAATAACTTATCCAGGCTGGAAGTTCATTTACTGTCGATGTAGTAGATGATAGTGAAAATTCTATTCAAGGTGTATGCAAATTAATAAATTGCTAAAAAACGATAGAGAAGACAAATAATATAAAAAGTTCAGAAGACTCACTTGGTTTTGAATATTATAATGTCCAAATTCAGAGTCTCCAATAGCTGATAGGAATAACGCAAACCAAAAAAATGCAATTCGAATAAAATACAATTCGAATAAAATTAAACTGGCGTACTGTATTCGGCCATTTTTTTTCTTCCAGGTCCGATAGAAATACTCAAAAAAATTACATTCAAAGGCAATAAAGCTCTTGCCATCCCAGTAGACAGCGGTAGAAATCCGAAAACGAACACTTCTCATTAGCGAGATAACACCTTCCTTTTTTTTTCCTTCCCACCTCCTAATTTGACCTTGCTTTTAACTTAGGGCTCCTTTTCTCAGAACTACTTCAATTCTCCATTACTAATGTCATTCGTTTACGTCTCAATTCCTGGCCGAGGAAGTATTGTTTTTAAAATGGCCCGATTTTTTCATATTAATTCCGTTTAAGTGCGCTCCATCTACGACTTGAACTCAACTTTCACTATTGGATTTACTTCATTTTGAACGCTTTTTTATGCTGCCTCCACGAAACTTTTTCTTCTCCGTCAAAATGTCCTTCCATTGGACACCTTATCGGCGGACAATTACCACCTGGACAAACCCCATATTTTTACACGAACTTTTTTCACCCGTCATTTTCTTAATATTTTTTCAAATGTTGAATTTTGGCTTTTCTATTGCAAACTTATCTATCTGTATAATTCCTCTGATGATAAGATTTCGATCTTTAAAAAGCCTTGGCTTAAAGAAACAATAATAAACATAATTTTGTTACAGAATATGCCTTGCATTGAACTATTGAAGTTTGAAATAAATTTGGACATTCGTGCATGGTTATCACTCTTCGTTCATCTATCTTTATAATTGCTCTATCTCGTATATTGAGCTTTCACAATTTCACTATAGGTTCTTTCTACTAAAAGCTTACTTTTAGTTTCATATTTATTGTATATATATATATATATATATATATATATATATATATATATATATATATATATGTATATATATATATATATAGTTTTTCCCTTGTCAAATCTATCGATTCAGCTCTCTATATGTATATGATCACTACATCTGAATAAAATGTGATTGCTGCTGTGATGAGTGTATGAAAGTCTGCGTCGGTTTACGTGGCTTGATGAACGCCGAGTAAGTTAAGCTTATAGAGATCAATTAAGAATTAGCAGACCAGCCATTTAAGAGACCCATAACAATCCACCGTTTGCCTGCAAAATCAAACGAATTGACTAACTTAATATCTCGTTTCAAGATAATAGAATACACGCCCACGATGTTGAATGGTTATATTTCTTCGGAGTCCCACTGAAAATATTCATTTTATTAAGACTTCGAGTACGGTGTTATTTTTAATATTGTATCAGTGTTTACTTTTAAATAAGCGTATCCTCATTCCACGTTTTGTACATATCCCTGTACATAGAGAGCTTAGACATCCGAGGATAGTGTCTAGTAGGAATTCAAGATCTCTCCAGTATGCAGTCACATTCTCACCTGTATGCATTATGTATATGAGTGTGTGTCAGAAAATCAAGTATTAGTGATATATCGATATATATATGTATATATATATATATATGTATATATGCATATATTTATTAATATGTATACAAATATATATATATATATATATATATATATATATATATATATATATATATTTAAAGAATTGTGCTTACCAACGCTAGTAAAAAAACTTTTTCAATAATTATTTATTATCTTATCATTTTAACATTTTAAGTTTTTTTAAATATAATTATAAATATAATTATATTTACAAAACTGAAAATGTTAAAATGATAAGATAATAAATAAGTATTGAAAAAGTTTTTTTACTAGCGTTGGTGACCACAATTCTTTAAATATACTTTTTTCTCTCGTTGGAACTGCACTGATGCTACACAACCCCCTTCTATATATATATATATATATATATATATATATATATATATATATATATATTAGTGATTATATATATGCGGATTGGGTTGCACTCCCATGATTAATGAGAAAATTATAAAATGTGAAAGTTATGCACCCTCTGGCCTAGCATACATATTCCATAATTCATAAATATAAGTTCATTTTATTGACGCTCACGCGTGCTCATCGATCCTTTTAAAACTGTACTACTTAATATAACTCAAAATTTGATGTAGAGCAATTATTTTCTCTACTTAATAGTTTGTATCTAACTTATGTTAAAAGTTTTGGGTGGGCGCACTCTTTAAATCTTAAAGTTTGCAAAAGATTAGTTTTCTCATGTTACTCACCACGTTGCCGAGAATATGTATTACAACATTGATAATGATCTGTTCATTAGTTTATGTTTTTTCTTGTACAACAAAGTATATTACCTAACTTAATATATATGCACTCCCTAAATCTTAAAATTTACAACGAGAATAATGTGTTTATGTTACTCACGGTGTTGCCTAGAATATATATTACAAATTCATAATGATCCGTTTATTTGTTTACGAGATTATTCTATACAATGATTATATATAAATATATACACATACCTTACTTAATAAGTAAATACATGTATATATTAGAATACCCGTCTCAGGATTGGTATAATTAACTCCGAAAAAAATTATTTGCACTACTTATGAAGATCTAATTAGCAGATACTGATACAAGATGTCAAGAAACAATATTCTAATTTCGATCAAAATATTTTACGTGATTTCTATTCTTTAAAATTTCTAAAATTCAAAGCCTAATTTTAAGGGGTCATAAAAAGAAATTAAAAGTAAGACCATCTTGCTATATTAGTGTCTAATGACTAAAAGTTGTAGTAAGATCCTAACATGATATTGCTTGTTTCCACTATTACTTCATTGTAAATCCAGTTAATTTAAATATTTTATTAAATAAGAATATAAATAAAGATTTGATTAAATTCATTTTTATTTCATTTAAAATTAATTTACAACATTATTTAGAACATGTATTCAAATGCACGCAAACTACAGTACTTGTAAATAATTGTATTAAAACTAGATTTTTAATTTAATAATTAGCCATATTGTATATTATTTTGTTGTTTGTATGAATTAAATTAAACATAAAACAATCATGATTTTGCCGACGATGAAAAAAATACAACATTATTTCTTGATAATGTTAAGTTTTACGATAAAATTATATGAAATAGGTGAAAATTGTGAAGTATATAGTGGCGTAGTTTTGGGTCAAATAAAGACATATTTTTAATATATATATATATATATATATATATATATATATACAGGGTGGGCCAAAATAAGGGTCCTATCGTTAAATTTGAATAACTTGAATTTGAATAACTTCCACAAAATAAAAGTTAATCTCACCAAACTTTATGTGTGTGTAGACTGACCCTTCCGAGATTTTTTGAAATAAACAAAACAAATTTTAGCCGAAAAACACTTCTTAAAACTTACAAAAACTAAAGTATTGTTTTTTACACTGTTTTGAGTTTTTTAAGCAAAAATAATGTTTTCTAAATGAGGGTACGTTCCGTAGGGCTAATACGGCTCATGCTTGCTTCGGAAGGGGTCCTTTACTTATTCTAAAAAAAAAAAAAAATCAATAAATAAAAAAGTTATGAATTTTTAAAAATAGGACCCTTATTTTTGCCCACCCTGTATATATAGGCGAGTGCATATGTGTTCCCCTTTTTTAATTTTAAACTCCATCGTAATTTTCATTTCTTATTTAGTGTCTGTTTTTTTTTTCTATTTACTCATTCCATTGATTTTTTTTCTCTATCTTCTCCCCTTTTAATAAATTCTACTTTCCGCAATAAATTTTTTTCTCAGATCTCGTCACATTCCTCGTATTTTCTTGGATTTCTTGTCTAAAAAGTTTTTTTTATTGAAATCTCCTCTCTAAAACTTCATGTTTGTTCATTGTTTTTTCTTCATTTCTCTTCTTTGTTTTCTCCTTGTTTGTCTTCTCACTCTAATGTCATAAGATGTTCATCTTTATATCATACTTTGATTTTCCACTTTCCTATTTCTGTTGGAGTATCCAATACTTCGACAGAAAAAGAAGAACACACATATAATTCTTGTTTATTAAAATAAAATAAAGCAGCAAATGGCGCCATTACCATTGCATTACACCCAACACTGCTATTTGGCCGCGTCCGTTTCGACAAAATACACTCAGTCAACGACTTATTCTTAAATTTCCACCCAGCCACCATTTTCTCTAGCATTTTCTTTCCGCGTATCCTGATTATATATTTTGGCGGGAAATTATTTACTTTCTATTTGCCCGTGTTTTTTTCCTAAATGAATCCTTGTCTGTGTATGTTTTTAGTCAGATGATGTTTTACTCTTTGCGTCTGTAAAAACGTAAGTTTGTGGTGTGCAACTCGATATAATTGTGCGTGAGTAGGTATTTATGGACAAAGGACTATGTTTATGTTGATGCATACGAATTGAGGGAGCCGATATATTTTTTGTTCTGGCAAGCAGCTTATTTTGATGTAAATGTATAACGTATAAAATAAGATAAAAATTGTATTGCAAATTACGTATATATATATATATATATATATATATATATATATATATGAGAGAGATAGAGAGAGATAGAGATAGATAGAAAGAGAGAGATGTGTCCATGTACACGCATACATTATTTATATATAAATACACATACACACACACACACACATATATATATATATATATATATATATATATATATATATATATATATAGGTGAATTACGGGCTAACTATAGTTCTTTGTCTTATATGACGAATCTGGGAGGACCCTAATATTTGAGAACATATATAGCATGCAAATGAAATTCAAAATTCTAATTCACACCCGTACTTTGTGGATAAAACTATATATATATATATATATATATATATATATATATATAGAATTATAAAAAGAAAAACTATACACACATTAAGGTTGTACACATAATAACTTATTTCGACCCCTTTAATTAGGTCTCCTCAGATGTATAGACAACCACGTCAAAAAAACCGTCAGATGTATAGACAACCACGTCAAAAAAACCTTTATTTGACGTGGTTGTCTATACATCTGAGGAGACCTAATTAAAGGGGTCGAAATAAGTTATTATGTGTACAACCTTAATGTGTGTATAGTTTTTCTTTTTATAATTCTGTTTTGCTCTGTTTAAATTACATTGAGCTCTGTTATTCAGATTCTCTACACAAAATTGAAATCTACACACTATATATATATATATATACTAGCAATAATATGCTACTTACGGTGGCATATTTTGCTAGTATATATTTAACTAACAAGATCCGTGTTCCGGCGTTGCCCGGAGTAAACTAAAATAATTATTTAACTTTAAAAAAGTAAATATTAGATTATCAAGCAACCTATATGAGTAATTTCTATGTGCTTTTATGCTTAGTTAGCCATTTGGCTAAGATAACAGTGGGCGTGTTATTCGTCTTAGCAATTCCTTATCTTGTAGGAATACGGCCTTTAGGTAAATTTATAATCTTTGCTTGTCGGGTGACTGAGTTATCGCCACCGGTAATAGAAATCCTCTAAGATTTCAACTCCCCACTTTACTTTTGCTGCCTTCAGCTTCCTCGAAATTCCATTGATCTTAGAAGGACCGTACCAATTCTTCAAACTCCAAACACCGTTTTTGTATTCCACTTAGATCATACTCTCATTTAGAGATTAGTCTGCTTGTTTTCAGTTTTGAATCCACCGAAAAATAGTGGTCGGTCTTTTATTTAGATAGGATTAGGAATGTAGTACTAACCGATTTTTTCCCCCAACCCTCCGTGTTATTCCAATGATTTTTAGGACCTTCTTTTACCTGACACTTTTAGTGGCTGGTGCCTAATTTGTGTTAAATGTGATTTTTTGTCTAGTTTCTACTGATAAATATCTTAAAGTGGAGTACTTGTGGTCTGCATAACAGCGAGATCAGACGTTGTGCCGTAAGATTAAACCGGATAGGAAGAGGAACTATTGTAAGAGAAAGAGAGAGACTAACAGACAGACTTGCAAAGAGAGTGGATGTTGTAATCGTTGCATAGATATTATTATAAAACATGGCAAGTCAGCTACACCTGTGCTGTACATAACAGCAACATCAGACGTTTTGTCGTATGTTTAAACTGGATAAGTATAGAGAAGAATGTAAGAGAGAGGGGGGAGAGTGATAAAAATGCAGACAGGGAAAGGAGGTAATAAGCAATCGTAGTACAGAGATTTTTATAAAAATATGGGAAGTCAGCTACACATAAAGCCTTGCACACCTTCACAAAAAGCGAGGGTATGTGTTCGCTTAACGAAAACAACACTAACTTTCGCTCGAATTTTGAAATGTCATTAAGAAAAACAAATATAAACGATCTCCCTGATGACATAGAGTCTGAGATTGGCTTATTTGCTGATGACACCACCCTTTACTCTCGCCATGTTGGCAAAGCCAACGCGATCATATCCGAGGCAATGCCTGAATCCTTAGAAAATGACGTCCAGGCTGTAGTGGATTGGGGTCATAAATGGATGGTAACTTTTAATGCCGCTAAGACAAAGCTTATTTCCTTCAATAACAACAAGGAATCTTTTCTACCACCGATTGCCATGGTAAATAACACCCTTCCTGAGAGTTCATCATTCAAACTATTCGGCCTAACCTTCACAGGTAACATGAATTGGAACAAATACATTGAAGGCATTTCCAAGGCTACCGCAAAGAAGGTTGGCTCCCTCTACCGTGCTAGTAAACTCCTCACACCTGACATTATCCTGTATCTCTACAAAGCCACCATCCGCCCATGCATGGAGTATTGTTGTCACATCTGGGCTAGTGCATCCTCTACTAGTTTCTCCCTCCTTGACAAGGTCCAAAAAAGAATCGCCAACCTAATAGGTCCCTCACTGTCAACCAAGCTCGAGCCTCTGTCCGATCGCCGCAATGTAGCATCCTTATGCTTGTTTTACAAATACTTCAATGGATTATGCTCCGATGAATTGGCTACTCTGCTGCCCCCTCGACGTAAATTCACTAGACTAACTCGACAATCAACTAAATCTCATTCATTCACTGTGGAGGTCCCCAGATATCGGAGAGCCTTCTACTCAAATATTTTTTTCCTCGTACTGCTTGCCTCTGGAACTCCCTCCCTGCCCCCTGTTTCTCCGACAGTACAGACGTGCAGAAATTTAAAACTAATGTAATCAGACATCTCGCTACGCAGATCCCAATTTAGGTTGACCCCTACCTTCTCCCCTTTTCTTTTTCTCAGTAACCCCTTTACGTCTACAGTGGTGGCCTGCCTTGTTTGGGGTGAACTATGTTAACAAAAAAAAATTTTTTAAAGTTTTTGTGCGATAAATAATTCTTTCAATTCTACAATAGTGAAACTTCACATTTTGATGATCAGGATTATATTGTTTGTATTGTCATGAAATAAAGTTCAAATTAACTTTGTAATGCCGTGAAAATCGAACTTCATTCAGTGTGTAATCGCTCGCGGCCATAGTGTTGTTGATTTACAAAATATTTTTGAATAAAAGTCAGTAAAATGTTGAATTGTTATAATGAAAACAAAACTAATAATAATGTCTACGTGTGATAAACAATTGTAAATAAATTAAAATAAATGAAATCAAATATTTAATGAAAGCTGTTTAATGACTTGCTCTTTTCGAAATAAATTCAGTAAAGTTAAGTAAAGATATAGTTGAAATATCGTTGTTGAAGAAAAGATAATTTTTAGTTTGATTTGACTGTTTTGTAATAAAAAATATGTATTTATACAGAATTGGTGATTGTTAGAACGCAAGAAAATTACTTACGTGTTTTTATGAATCACGTAGATGGTAGCATTGGCCAGCGATTATGTGTTTGTTAATTAAAGCTAAAAGGTTGCAGAAATTATAAGAAACAGGCATTCCCAACGGTCGTACGTTCAAATTCCGATATTCCTATATTCTTTATTCAGGGAATTGGAACTTGTGTAGTAGATAATAAGAATGTTGAAATATAATAATTTCGCTGTTGTAAAATAATTTCCTAGGTATCAAGAAAGTACTCGGTGTAGAAGAGTTACGTGGGAGTAGAAAGTTATTATGTAGGGAAAGTGTTGCTACCTTCTTTACGTAAGACGTATTCGGGAGAAACAGATATCTCGGAATAAATGTATTGATAATTGTCAGTAAACGAAATGTAGTAGATAATAAGAATGTTGAAATATAATCATTTCGCTGTTGTAAAATAATTTCCTAGGTATCAAGAAAGTACTCGGTGTAGAAGAGTTACGTGGGAGTAGAAAGTTATTATGTAGGGAAAGTGTTGCTACCTTCTTTACGTAAGACGTATTCGGGAGAAACAGATATCTCGGAATAAATGTATTGATAATTGTCAGTAAACAAAATGTAAGAATGTTTTCGTGAAACACACATTAGGAAGTGAAGCACGTGGTTAGTTGAAAAGTAATAGATTATTTTCCGATATTATCTGAAGTTGTACGGGAAAAAATCGACTTTATTTTATTATATTGATGTAAGTGTTGTATTTAATAAGGGGCAGCCGATTGTGAGAATTTCATATTGACGGACCTTACCCCCACACCTAATGAAATATGAAATGACTGGGATCGTTTTTTCTTGACAACACAACATACACTACACTACAACTCCTAAGGAAGACGCAATGCCTGTGAGGATGATCTCATGACAACAGAACAGTCACTACAACATCATAAAACAAAGTAAAGATGTCATCCTGGGGGGTGTTTAGCTTGATGATTTCCGTCGCAAATGAGTCATGAACGTTTTTGTGTAGCTTATTTACCATGTACATTTCATACTATATAAATATATATATATATATATATATATATATATATATATATACATACATACATATATATATATATATATAAGCGATTGATATAGTTTGCGGAAGCACTGTGTGGAGTATCTATATTGATACTTTACATGAGGCGATTATAATGTACATATATATCGCATATTGTTATTACAACTTCTTTACAGAAAAGGCTATTCATACAAGATCGCAGTGTCCGGTTGTGGGCACATCGACAGCTCAGTAGCCTTGACTTATTTTTACAAGTCTTGATATCGATATGACAAACGGGGCCACTGCCTTCAACTTGTATATAACTATTTCCATTTATTATTTAACACTCGCGTAAGGTGCTCCTGGAAAGACATGTTCTGCCACATAAACCAAAATGATGGCTGGGCTAAAATGTGTCTGGCACCGTCAGCACTGACCGCATTTGCAAAGCACGTTTTAAAATCGAGTACTGACTAAAAACCGTAATAAATACGATTGCGACTAACCGATCGCTCGAAGGCTATCTTCTCTCATTTCTCCACGTTCATGTCATGGGTTTTCATGTAGTTTTTTTTTTACTGTAATCTTAAAACGTTTTTTGGGCTTGTGTTTCGGGCGTTTTTCATGATGCGGTTCTTTATATAACGGTTGTTTAGATAGCCTGTAATTTTCAATCGTTACCAAGTTCCCTCCCCAACGCAAATATTGGTGTATAACACGCACTTCTATACTAGACACAGCAGCTTGTTCTAATACGTTTGCGTCTTGTATAAACGATTGCCAGTTGACGTTCTAAAATCTCCTGATGCACGGTTGATGGAACCTCTCAAGAGACTTGATGTGTCGGTGATACGTAATCCATGTCCACTACGAATACAGGAGAACAGAGAAGATGCATAATATGTATACACTAACATTTCAGAAAGAAAGTGTTCTTGTCTTAAAAGAATTGTTCATATATAGAATATTGTAATTATTAAAATTAATAAACCGTTATGACGCCATGCAATGCATTATTTAAATATGCTTATTATATTTTATAATTAAAATTTCCTATATATCTACAATGTTTCTTAAACAAATAAGCTAAATTTCCACATCATTTGGTGCTGCCACGCGCAAGTTTTTGACTAAATTGTTCACTCCAGATTCCATTTTAATATCACACAAATCGACTACAACAGTAACAACACAAACCTGATTAAAAGAAAAAGTAGTGGACTATATATGTTTACTTCTAACGAAGGCGTATATCGCTGAACATTTAAAATAAAAAATAAAATAAAAATACACTAAGTTTTGTTTTGGTGGGAATTGATCTCTCCAACCAGACGCGTTTTAAAGCTTACCTATGACTTTGCTAGCCTTTCCGATTCTTAGGCGTATTTCAGAGTACAAAGGATCCATCTTTAAAGTGAGTGATCCCAAGATATACAAATGAATCAACTACATTTAATCTAACACTCTTGGCGTAGATGTTGGAGTCTACATAATGGACATTAAGAGTAGTGGTAAGAAGTACGATAGTTTCCCACAGATATACGGTGAGTGCAGAGGTGGTGCATGCTGGGGAAACTGGGTCCATTATTATCTGCATATCCCTCTCAGTGTGGGCAGCGAAGTCCGCATAATTGGCATAGAAGAGATCCTGTACAAGTGTTCGAAATATCTTGGACATTACATAAAATCGAGTGAGGTTTAAGATACTACCAGTGGGTTGGAAACGTATGAGAACACCGATGTTAACATCCGGAAAAGCGTGGGAGAGGGTAATTTCAAAATATATGACGAATAACGTAACCTTGTTTCACTCAATTATCGAAACCTAGTTGTTCAGTGAGTGGGCTGTCGAAGTGAAAAGCATGCTTTCATATCCTGCTGAAGTTGCATTTTAGAGAATCCTGGTGAACATACAATTTTACCAAGTATTGTCCCTGATGTTTCTCTATTTACAGTCTCAAAAGATTTCGTCAAGTCAACAATAGCCTGATAGAGTGCTATCCGCTGTTTGATACATTTTCTTGAAGCCGTCGAGGAGAAAATATTATACCCATTGTGCCACGAGCAGATCTACAGCCGTTCTGGCATTTCCAAATAACGGCAGAACACACCAAAATAGTGAGTCAGTTAAGCAAAAGTTAATAGAAGGCTTTACTCACAGCTTCTGGAAGACTTGTACATCGATCAAAAATTATCCAAGCGGGAAATCTGTTACTTTTCATATGACTTTTCATATGATTTGGTTTCTTTATAGTTTTATTAATTTGCATACACCTTGGATATATTTTTCACTGTCATTTACTGCATCGATTGCAGACAGATTTTCCGCCTTGATAATTTTTTCGTTTTTGGACTGCCATTCACAACCTGGATAACTTTTCAATCAACCTTTTGGATATCTTTCCTGAATATTTTTTAAATTGTATGACTTGGATGAACTGTATAGCTTTAACAAAAATGTATGTTTTGGACTGATATATTTGATGTTTTATATACTTTTATGTATTTTTATATATATTTTTTATATATTTTCAAAGTGTAATTTTATTACCTGCAGTAATATCATTGCAGTAATGGTTATCTGAGGAGAAGAATTTTCCTTGAAAACTCATGAGTTAAGGACTTTAAAGTACTTTGCCTGAACATTGAATTCTAATAAAATTTGATTCGCACCTTATTTTATTATTTCATTTCATATTATGCTATTAATGCCCTATCCAGTATATTGAGCTTCAGTTTTATCCGGATGTTCACTAATTAAAGATATTAGTTGCCTCTTATATCTTTTGCTGGATTAACTTTATATATATATATATATATATATATATATATATATATATATATATATATAATTGTGTTAGTCATTTGTGCATAGAGAAAAACAATATTTATTTAACATTTATAATATAATGCAGGTCGGAAAATAATGTACATAGGCCTTTCACAAGAAACTCCATTCGCATGAATAGCTCTCACTGCTTTTCTTACTGCTATTCTAAGTAACATTCACCACTTCCGTATTTTTTTTTATAACAGTGGTACTATAATCACATAAATATACGGCCTCAAATTGGTATGAATCTTTTGAATACGAACTAAATCAGCACATTACAGATATAGAACACGTATAAGCCCATATCAACGCTTGAAAATTAACAAAGTACGAAAGGGTACACATTATATGAGTCGTGAAACATTGAAAATTACCGAACTCTGAAACATAGAATAGAAAATGGGGCCATTAACTTTATAACTGATTTGGATATTTTAAAAAACAGAGCAGTTATTATATTAATAGCTCTTCCACAATACTGATAAACATACCACTTACTCCATAACCACATTGTTGGCAAAATTCAGTTATAATACAACCAAAAAGTGTATCTTGTAGTGGCTACGCCGATAGAGATATTCTAGGTTGGACTCTTATCTTGCTGAGCGATGCGTCACCAGTCTCTGAGGGCCACAATAGTCACCTGGGGATTTGACATTAATACGTAATCATAAATGATTGGGAAAATAGTAGTACTTGATATATACAGGGTGGTGCAAAAGTCGCGCATTGGTTCGTTTAAGTGATAGAAACTACAACATTTCAAGTAATTTACAAGGCTTTTCTGATAAATAATACATTTACTTGGTGATTTGTTGCAGTAGGTTTTAAAAATAATATCCTTTAAATGGGCACCATTTTCGGCCTCACAAAGACGGGCTCTAGTTAGGGCATTTTCCATTACAGTCCTTAGAATAACTGCCTCTAGTTCTTGGATTTCATGTCTGATATTGTTTTTAAGCTCTTGAATCGTTGTAGGCTTGTTCACATATACCCTTTCCTTAAGATAACTCCAAATGGAAATGTCATGGGCTGTTTAATCCGGTGAACGTGAAGGTCAGTTAAAATCAGAAAATCTGCTAATTAAGCGCTCGCCAAACAATCCCCTTAAGAGCGCCATACGGGCAGTGTGGCTCCATCTTGTTGGAACCACATTTCTGGGTTGTCCTGAACAGATGGCCTTAAAAAATGTTCAATCATTTGTTGATATCGCTGTGCAGTTATCGTCACCGCGAGACCTTCTTCGTTTTCAAAGAAATATGGACCGATCACTGTTTCCGAGGTAACACTACACCATACGGTACATTTTAGTGGATGCAATTCACGCTGATGAACGGTTCTTGGATTTTCAATGGCCCATATTCTGCAGTTTTGCTTATTTACGAACCCATTCAGATGAAAATGGGGTTCGTCGCTCATTATCATGGATGAACTCATTTTGTTCTCTGGCTAATTGCTGAATGTGAACAGCATAAGCTACGCGTGATTTCAAATATGTGGGTTGTAATGCCTGTACCAATTGAATTTTGTATGGAAACAGATGCAATTCACGCAAAATTCTTTGAAGTGACCTTCTGGACATCCCAATCTGAGTTAAGGTGTCTGGATTTTCAGCAATGCTATCCTCAACGAGTGCTACATTTTCCGCTGTCCGTACTGAACGTGGTCTGCCAGATCGTGGAAGATAACTGACTGAACCCTGCTGCCGAAATCGGGCCACAAGACGATCAATTGTGGTCTGACTAGGAGATTGTCTGACATTATAATGCCGACCATAGGCTCTTTGGATTAAGGATATTGAACGA
>OY744521.1:184322244-184332244 GCA_963556195.1 Sepiola atlantica | reverse complement strand
AGGGAAACATGATTAAAACGGTGCCATTAATCTAGATGTCCAACTTCTGGGATTTAATCATGTGCTAATGAAAGCAACACGGGCATTGCGACAGCGATATTCACGTTTAGAAATTTACGAGACATAGTCGAAAGGAAGGCGTGTGTAGCTGTCCCCAAACTCTTTCAGGGTGCAAATAAAGATGGAGCGAAAGTATTAGTAGTTAAGAATGCTCACCACAAGTCTTCATTTTCTTCGACTCTGAACTTTGACCTTCGTACTTCGTGCAAATGAATAAAGACGACCTCGTCATAAAACACAATCAGCGTCATGTCTTTTTTCTGGTTCTATAAAATGTTGTCCTGCAAATGATTACTTTTCACTCTCTTTCTCTCTTTCATTTTTCTCTTTGATTTATTATCTTTTTTTTCTGTATATCTCACCCCTCATCACCATCTTTCTCTCTCACTACCTGCCTCTCTATATATCGTTCGCAGTGTCCGTCTCTGTTTCATTATCCTTATTTTTCTGTGACTGTTTTTACTTTGTATGTCTCTCTCCTCTATGCTGTATTGTTCTCGGTGTCTACTTCGTTCACTTGTGATTGTATTTTACCATATCCCTCTCTTTTCCTCTCCATTTTGTTTACCGTATGTACCTTTTATTATTATTATTTTCTCTCTTAAGCTGTCTATGTTTTTCTCTATAACTCTGGTTTATCGTCTTTTATCTAGTACGTGCCTATGGTCACCTACGTTTCATTACCATTTCATCATATTCTCCTAGCTCATTATCGGGTTCATTCAGTCAAACTATTAACATTAATCCCACTTTATCCCCTCCCCATCACCCTTCTCTCTCACACACACTCTCCTACTCCTCTCTTTATTTGTATATATAGTATATATGTAAATATATACATAGGCTTACTTAACATATAGTTAACCCTGTATCTTCATAAAGTATGATAACAAGAACATAAGTATGTCGTGAGATTCATACTTCTGCCAAACAATGTAAAGATTGGTCATAGTCATATCTTGGCTGTACTTCTACATATTGTATTAAGTATTCAAAAAGTTATGCCATAGAAACATACATAATTTAAAAACTATTTATCTAATCACATGAAATGTTGTATCGTGATTACTGGCATCAAATGCATCATTAAATTTGCAAATATCGTAAGTTGAAATTCCGTCAACATTTTGAGTTTTACAAAACTTTTCAATGTCAAGGTCAAATGTAAAAAGCATATAAGATGCGATACCTCATTGGCTACAATATGGGTCAAGTAGCGAGAGTTCTCAATGAATAGAACAAAAGTTATCGCCAAAAGTGTGACGTTCCCATTTTCCGTGACATTGACCTTGACTTTTGACAAAGTATCCCGAAATTAAATCAAAGTAAATGAAAAATCCAATTGAATCAGTTCTAAATTAGATCACAACCGATATTTTGACGACATTTGGTGGCGATTGGTCAAGCAATGTGGGCGATAGGCTGTAGTGGCATAGCAACAAACAAACACGACCGAAAATAGAACATCATATATGGGAGGAAATGAAACGTAATAAACTACATTGCGCTCTCGTATGTATTTACGAACATGATTGAAATTACGAAAAAAATAAATATGATAATTAGCTGTTGCAAAATTAGTAATTTATGGGGTAATGTTGAAAAAAAATCTTGATCTCATTTATGACACATTATTTTATCAGTTCCCCTGCGTATTTATTGGCTATCAAAAATGTGACACAAAATAACATTTGCACATACTTTCGTATTCGTTCTACAAACTAATTTTTACGACAAATAAGTTGAAAGGGTTAAAACTGGTCGAATCACTAAAAAGTAATATTGGCCGATGTTTTTATTATTTTATAAAGAATAGACTGCATATACAGAATTGGCGGCTTTCTGAGGAGATTTTGGAAAGAATATGAAACTGAAAGTTACATTCATGTGTTAAAGAAAACAGAAGTATAAAGAAAACGTATGACACAATACCAGTTTAATGGGGGGAGACTGATCACCCTAATTTTTTTAAAGCTTGTAGACTCCCCATAATATTGTCTCCCAGGTGAGAGCGCTCCAGACGATGGGCAATAAACGTATCTCTTTAGAAATATTTTTAAACCGAGAAAAGGTTTTATTTTGTGAAGTTAAGCCTTTATTATGGGATCTGAAATGGATTTAATTTGTTCACGTCTTTGGAATTAAATTTTCATTTAAAGTAGAGTTTTAAATATCCGCATAGCCTAAGTCTGCATAAATACAGGTATTTAAAAAAAATAAAACATTACTCAATAACTCACGGGCCAACTAATATAACAATAACTTTTAAGGCAACACTAGACTTTAATCATATAAATGTTTTTGATATCACGTCTTAATTGGAATCAAATCTATTTTACTTGAATACCCACGAAGATTAGTTCGTAACGTCTTCAAACAGCTAATAGTTGCTGAGAGTCAGATCTGGAGAATAGGATGAGTGCGGAAGCAACTCGAAGTGCGGTTCATCTTGTTTTGTTATTATTGCTATCGATCGGTGATACTGTGCATTGTCTTGGCGAAATTTTTGTTCTTCAATTGTGGCCGTATATAATCGAGTTCTTCCTTCAAACGTACAAATAACGCTATATAATATTAGCTATTGATTGTTCTTACTTTCTCAGGGTAATAGATGTGAGAAACTACTTGCCTATTCCAAAATACGAAAGCCAAAACCTTGCCTGCTGATTTTTGGGTATTTGGTCTATATGTATGGGTGTAACCTACTGGTGTCCACTCAGCTGACGGCCGACTTTACTCTGAAGTCTAGTTTTAAGTTCATGTGTTTTCTATTGTCACATATTGACACAGACATTAATTTTTGTTGCGTAGAAACCGTGGTAAACAAAGTTATTAATCTTCGACACGTTGATGTTTTTGATCGACTATTAGACAACGCGGCACCCACTTTGAACACAGCTTTCTCAATAACACATTTTTATGCAAAATAGTTCAATACATTGCCTTCTGATATCTTCAACTTCTCTGCTATATTCCATTTACAATCGGGCAAAATAAACTTGTGAACTTTTTCATGTTTTTGGTGACAACTGCCGAATTCGGAGACATGGATAGTCGGAATAACAGTTGTGAAGCTATTGCTTTGCTTGCACAATATTTTCTCTCAGCATAACGCAATGCTTTATTTGTTTGTCGAAGTTTCTTTACACGAAATTTAGATGTTTCCATTGTTTTGTTTTTTTTTACATTTTCAACAATAGATTCACTTAAATAACTGAAATTTGTAAATTAATAATCCAATTCAGTTCAAATGTTGACACGTGCCAACTGCAGTTAAATACTTTATAAAAAATATATGTTTCTTTTATTAGTGGCGCCATCTATATGTCAGGTCGAGAATTATTGAGGGGTTTATTATTATAAGAATCGGCATAAAAATGCTGGGGTTTGCGCGCAAGCATTCCCATTATGTTCCTCTTAAAAGTGAAAAGAAGGAGATCATCTTTTTAGTTGATTACTAGACCAGCAGGTTGCATCAAGTGATGTATGTGACTGACACATGTACAAGAAAACAGAACTAATTCAACCTTCTTTTTAAATAATTGCATTCTCTAAAAGCGAGAAGATCGCCCACATGATAGGTTGCAGAGAAAGTCCTGGGTTTTGCATCAGAGCATTCATCTACGCGAGTGATGTTGTTACAGAGCCTTATCTCACTTTTAGAAGAGTAAATCCGTACCAAAGCACTTACCCATGTATTTATGCACGCATGTATACATACAACTCTATTATATAGATATAGTCTAGTATATCTGACGCTTCCTCCAGTTAACAGGCATAGTTGTATTCTGATCTTTCAAGTGACCAAAAGGACGGACAGGCATGCCGATTTACAATGCTGCTGAATTATATATTAATGTTTCTTTATGTCATATATTTATACTTAAGATTCGTTGCGCGAACGAGTTAAGTAGCTGTTGACAACTTTATCGAATGAATAAAATAGCCACCCTCGACATAATTTCACTGTATTTTATTATCCTAATACGCGTATTAGTAACGACAGGAGAGCTCAAATGAGGCCATCACGATTATCAAACCGCATGGCATTCTACCCAGCTGTATTATCGAAGAGAGTTGTCACTACCGTAACTAAAGCGACCGTCATCATGTAAAATAGTAGACATGGCGACACCGTGGAAACTGCTATTCTGAGACAACACTTCATCTTTTTGTCCTCAGTTAGTCAAGGAGAAATCCTTCTAGAATTAAGACATTTTTATGTTATTCTTCATCCAAGGATCTCTTTTGGGGGGAGCTGCTCACGTAGGGGAGGCAAGTAAAGAGCGACAATTAAGAAATAGAAAAGGAAAGTATATTGATCTATGAAATTATGACGCGACCATATAACCTGATAATTGTAACAATATGTTTTCATGTATGCATTCATCAACAGCTATGAAATTCTTCGCAGCGAATGTACAAATATGGCGTTCCCTATCATAATGATATATGGAAACTCAAGAGAAAGGCAGTTATATTAAAATGAATAACCTTTCGTAAGATACTTTCATAAGTTACGTTTCCTTGTTTTAGATTATATACCTGGAAGATGTCTCTCTACTTAAGGTTTATTTATTTAATAAAACTAAACTAAACATTATTATATTATGTCTATTTTAATAAGAACTATTCTGTCCATAGACAACTATATATATATATATATATATATATATATATATATATATATATATATATATATATATATATATATATATATATATATATAGTCTAAAGAAGCTTTGAGTCATTTTAAACAAAAAAAAGTAAGATGCAGTTTAAATTCCCAGAGAAACTAACTGAATCCAAGATATTGCAGACTTAACATTCGTTGGAAAATTATTTTAAAAAATAAGTAAATTAAAAAAATATAAAGGGGGGGGTGTTAAGTATCTAAGAGTGGAACAAAAACAGGAGACCTTAAGCGTATAATATTAACACGGAGATCATCAGCTGTTTACCATGTAACTGTTTCGGAGATTTAAAAACAGGACAGTTATAATATTCATGGCTCTCCAATGGTACTGATAAACTACCATTTCCCCAATAATATATTGTCGAAATAATTCAGCTTATATATATATATATATATATATATATATATATATATATATATATATATATATATATATATATATTATAGACCTATTTTAAGCTAAATATGCATTCTAAGATAAATAGCACTCTCGTGTTTATCACCATAAAGAATGCTATATATATTTGAAATTGAAGAAAATAATTAGCTATTACAAACAGCATTATTCAAAAAGTCATGAAACTGTATCTTATTTTTGGGCCATAATTTTATAAGTTCGGAAGCGCTTCTGATTTCTAAACATAAACCTCAATTAATAACAGACTCGAACTCAAATTTCCTTTAATTATATAACATCGACCACCTCACAATCACCTTTACCGGATATCATTTGAACTCATCTTTGACTAAACTAAACATTCATCTTCAGTCAGCTTTATATATATTTAAGTCCTAATGTCCATATAGCTACGTATGTGTGTTTCTAAGTTCACCGTACGTGGTCACACATTCGCGCTGTTACTACACCGTTCTTTAGTTATAGCTGAAAATATAGTATCTATATTCATACATTTACTAAAGTCTTACTGTTATCTACATTTGATGAGTTGCCTGATGTTACTTTGATACAATGCCAAATGAAGACAGTTTCTGTGAGTGTGCATATGCACATACAATTTATGTGCGTATGTGCATTAACGTTACTGTTACGAAAAAGGTATTTTTTGTAATATAGCCCCTATCCGCCTTCATGCTTACAGTAGAATACTATATATAATATATATATATATATATATATATATATATATAATAATGTTAATAATCCAGGTGAAAAATATCCACAGGGTGGTAATCCAGAGAATTTAAACCGGGTTTATAAAAAGTGCTCAATATCAAAATAGAGCTTTATATATGATAATTTTATTTACACAGACATGTACAAAATCTGCGACACTGGCATGTCGATGTTATCGATCAACAGTTACTATAAACTGAGATCTCATCAGGCAGAGTTAGAATCCGATCTTAACCTCAGATCATATTTGGAGAGAATGAAGTGGAGGGATAGAGAAAGAGAAGAAGAAGGAAAGAAATTTAACATTTCAAAAATTAAAGCCGTTAAAAAATTAAAATTAAAAATTAAAAATTAAAAAATCTAAAAATCTAAGATCTAGAATCTGAAACAGACAGGGCAAATAAATAAATAAATAAATAAATAAAAATATAGGGTGGAAAGAGGAACAAATAATGATGAGGGGAGAGACACATAGAGGAAAAAAAGAAAAAGAAGGAGAGAGAGAGAGGGCGTCTGTTGATTCAGATCGGGAGGGAAGGAGGGGGGTGGTAGACATGCACGAATCAGGTGTCAAAAAACCGTCGAGTTTATAAATGTATTTTTCCAAGTGAACTGTAGTATGCGTGCGTGCAAACTGGGCTGATTGTTATAGTGGTGGGGCGGTGATAAAATGTGTCGCGATTCTGGGTTTATATTGTCTTTATAATTTGTCTGGAGTTAATTTGAATAAATAAGTATATTCGTTAAATGTAACAGGAATAGTAGTAGTAATAATAATAATAATAATAATAATAATAATAATAATAATAATAATAATAATAATAATAATAATAATAATAGATACTCCTAATAATTGAGGTGAAATAATGAAAATAATAATAAATGAAGTATAATAAAAATACTAAAAAATACTAAAAAATATTTTTAAAAATATTTAAAAAAATATATAACTAAAAGAATAACTGGAAAATGCTGGCGTTATTAATTATTAATAATAATAGTAATAATAATAATAATAATAATAATAATGATAATAATAATGGTAATAATAATAATAAACAAAATAATAATAGTGGTCAATAATATTTTAGAGTTTATAAAAATAATAGTTTAGGAAAGAAATAGAATAATTAAGGAATATTAGGAATGCTAGGGGGTAGTGATTATCATAATAATATTAAATAATGATAAGATAATGTTTGCCGATATTATGATATGGGTTAATGGTTGCAATAATGCTGATCATATAAAAATAGTGGTTTAACAGACAACAGTAATCAGAGTGGTAATCCCAGTAATCTTAACAATAGTAATGATGATAGTGAAAAATGATAGAAGTAGTCATAATGGTGGCAATAACAGTAGTAGTAGTAATAATAATAATAATAATAATAATAATAATAATAATAATAATAATAATAATAATAATAATAATAATAATAATAATAGATACCCCTAATAATTGAGGTGAAATAATGGAAATAATAATAAATGAAGTATAATAAAAATACTAAAAAATAGTAAAAAATATTTAAAAATATATAACTAAAAGAATAACTGGAAAATGCTGGCGTTATTAATTATTAATAATAATAGTAATAATAATAATAATAATAATGATAATAATAATGGTAATAATAATAATAATAAACAAAATAATAATAGTGGTCAATAATATTTTAGAGTTTATAAAAATAATAGTTTAAGAAAGAAATAGAATAATTAAGGAATATTAGGAATCCTAGGGGGTAGTGATTATCATAATAATATTAAATAATGATAAGATAATGTTTGCCGATATTATGATATGGGTTAATGGTTGCAATAATGCTGATCATATAAAAATAGTGGTTTAACAGACAACAGTAATCAGAGTGGTAATCCCAGTAATCTTAACAATAGTAATGATGATAGTGAAAAAATTATAGAAGTAGTCATAATGGTGGCAATAACAGTAGTAGTAGTAATAATAATAATAATAATAATAATAATAATAATAATAATAATAATAATAATAATAATAATAATAATAATAATAATAATAATAATAATAATGATAATAATGATAATAAAAATGGCAGTGGAGGCAAAAGTAAGGTAACGGTAAAACATGGCAATATCAATATTATTAATAATAATAGTGATACTGTTAATTTCATTGCTGCAAATAACAATAACTATGATAGTAACGTCAGACATGGTGTCACCACTGATAACAATAATTATCTTGATAAAAAGTACAGAAATGAAAAAATGAAAAAATGAAAAAATGAAAAAATGAAAAAATGAAAAAAAATGAAAAAAATGAAAAAAATGAAGAAAATGATTCAATGTCAAATAGTTAAGTTTAAGATATTAATAATAGTAGTAATAAATAATTGATAATGATAATCTAAAAATAATCTAAAAAATATAATCTAAAAAATAATCTAAGAAATATAGGAATATTAATCAATAAAATGGATAAGCATAAAAGGGGGGTATTTAAGAGTAAAGAAAAATACAGAAGATGACCATTAGTGTTAATCGTTGTGGGTATGATAATAATAATAATAATAATGATAATAATAATAATAATAATAATAATAATAATAATAATAATAATAATAATAATAATAATAATAATAATAATAATAATAATAATAATAACAACAATAATAATACCAACCAATACTACCGCTTACAGTACTACTACAAATAATACTACAAACAAAAATGCTACTACTAATAGAGATAAAAAAAATTATAATAATAAAAATAATAATTAATAAAAGGTATAAGATGATAGTTGTGTTGACAAAATTTTCAGTTGGTGGGGAAGTTTTTTTTTTAGTTTTTTTTTTTTTTTGTATAATAACAGCCTAAGGGGTTATGAGTGGATTACTAAGAAGGTGTAATCTATTATGCCTACAGTTAATTGATGTTTCTTGTTTTTTGTTTAGAAGTTTGCCCCTATCGCTGAATTTAATTATTTCAAGATTTTCTGTTAGACAAAGGTAGCAAGGTGAGTTTAGGGAACCACAGGTGCTAGTTCTTCTAATTGTGTTCCAAGTTACTGTTGGTGATAGGTTATTGTTGTATAGTTCCCAGTAATATATAGAAAGTGAGGTTCTTTTTTGATATGTAGGGTTATTAAAAGAACACTTATGTCCAGTATATCTTTCTTTGAAGGTATTACCAGCCATACCTATGTAGAATTTTTTCAGGGTTGGGTTTTCTTTAGTAGAGATCGTTGCTTGATATACTGATTGGGTTATTTGGCAATTATGTTGTAATGGGCATTCTTTTTTGTTTGTGCAGTTACAGGCCTTGGTATTTGCTGTTTTAGTTGCGGTAGTTTTTTCATTTAGAATTTTGTTGTTATGTTTTTTTATTATTTTTTCTTAATTTTCACCACAGCTATAGCTTAATTTGAGGGTGTTTTTATTAAAGATTTTGTGCAGTATATTGTTGGGAGGGAAGTGTAGATTGATTAAGTCTAAGAATCTTTTACCGAGTTTGGTTTTAACCATGTTGTTATATGGGGGTGTGAACCAGATAATTTTTCTACCCCTATTTTTGCGTCTGTTGTTGGGAGGTGTAGGTTTGGTGAATTTAATTTGGGTGTTTTTGTATCCACTTTGCTTTAACGCTTTATTGTAAAAGTCCTTGTTTTTGTTAAAAATTTCTTCATTAGAGGAGTTATCACTAATTCTTTTTTCGATTGATCTGGGGATGTGTTTAATAATGGTTTTTGGGTGGTTAGAGAGTGGGTGGACATAGATCGGGTTGGCATTGTCTTTAGTATACGGTTCATAAGTTTCTTTATCTAAGTTGAATGTTACGTCTAGAAAATTAACTATTTTAATGTTAGATGTTATTTCTACTTTGAGATCTAATCTTTTCATTTCTCTAAGGATAATTTTTTTTACTCTTTCACATTTTTGTCCATTTGAGTTCTTTACTATTAGTAATCCGTCATCCCTATATAGGCCTATATCTTCAATGCTAATGTTTTTTGTGAGATTATATAGTATGTAAAGACCAACTAGATCAGTGACTTCTGCTGAGTCCAGGGAACCCATAGAAACATCAAAAGATCAAAATTGATTATTTTTAGTCCATTGTTC